>JAJAGP010000256.1:117161-172161 GCA_025084515.1 Ancistrus triradiatus | reverse complement strand
GCAGCAAAACTTAAAGGCATGTAGAACTGTTATAGACCTACATTATTAGATAGAGAGTCGTTAGGTGTGAGTGAAGCCCCTTCTAATAGTGAGGCTTAAGTGCTGAATGTGTTGGAAGTGCCTGGTTGGACCATATCATGTCTCAAGTTTGTTTTAAATATATTACGTATAATAAGAGTTTTAGAATATTGTATCTTATACTTTTTTACGTTTTAGTAAAGATTTATGTGCTTCTTCCACCTCTGTATTTATGAGCAAAAGAGAAAGATGTGATTTAGAAAAAAAGACTTTTCAATTAATAATTCAAATTCTCCTCTTACTTCAAACAATGCAGTTTAAATGGAGCAACCCAATAAGACTTAATTATCATTTGACTGAATTAGTAATGGAAAGAGGGTTGAACGCAACACAAGATATCAGATAATTAATGATCAGGGTAATCTGCCCTCACGTGTGAGCAGAGAACAGATCTATACAGACTGTATTATCTCTATAGCCAGTGTATTCATTTAAGTGACATTTTTTAACCCGTCTATTACCCCCTACACTGACTTTATTAGGTACACCTCCTTGATTCTTGATATCAGTTCCACTTGCCATATAAAATCACTTTCTAGTTCTACAATTACAGACTGTAGACCATTTCTCTAAATACTTTTACTCCCCTTCACTCAGTTCTTTAATGGTCCTGAAACCATTTTTGATATATTTGATATGTTTGTCCCATGGGACTGTGGTGACCTAGCGATTAAGTACATTTACATTATTTAGCAGACACCCTTATCCAGAGCGACTTGTAATTGATATATTCTTACAATTTGAGCAATTGTGGGTTAAGGGCCTTGCTTGGCGGAGGTGGATTTGAACCCTGGACCTGGACATTTACAGCATTTAGCAGACGCCCTTATCCAGAGCGACTTACAACTGATACAGTCCTACAATCCAAGCAGTTGTGGGTTAAGGACCCAACAGTGGCAGCTGATTTGAACCCTGGACCTTCTGGTCCATACTCCAGTATCTTCACCGCTAGGCTACCACAGTCCCACAGCAACTGGGTTAAGGGTCTTGCTCAAGGACCCAGCAGTGGCAGCTTTGGCAGAGGTGGGATTTGAACATTGGACCTTCTGGTCCATAGTCCAGTACCTTACTAGGCCACCACAGTCCACAGATTAAGGTACTGGACTATGCCTGTAGTTCAAAGGTCCAGGGTTCAAATACCTGTCCTTGAGCAAGGTGCTAAAATGACATAACATGTAAATGTAAAAAAATATAAAATATTTGGTATATCACCTTTCATTGACTATGTTTACAGGAAATTCCACAATCCATCTGGATCAAGCTGCTTCAGCAACGCTTGTCAAGACCTGACTGTGTGCAACAGGTATGAACCAAAGCTGTATTTATTTCATTAGAGATTAGAATTGATCAGAGATCAGTTATGAATTCTACCACATATTATGCCTCACATTCTATATTAATACGTGTTATTTGAAACCTATCCAGTCTTCTAGGAAAGCCTGGGCACTCCTGGTCAAATAACATGCTTTTTCATTTTTAAGTGCAAATATAGTATTAGTATTAATATGTTTAGTGATATTCAGACAAGTCTGACATTATTTTAGATGTTTTAATCATTGTGAGTTGTTGAGGAACAATTCAAAGTTATTACAATAGTAATGTCTCTATTATAACTGTATACTCATATAATATATCTGCAATCAGAAAAAGTTGGGACTGTATGGAAAATGCATTAAAAAATGCAGGAATCGATGTTTATTAAGAGATGAAATTAAGTTGACCAGACAAAACATGAAATATCTGCAATGAAATAGAAGCCAAAGAAACACTGTGTTTTTTAATACACATTTCCATACTGTCCCAACTTTTTCTGATTTGGGGTTGGATGTTAATCACCTCTGCCACTCTGGCTTTGCAAATTAGGCAATATTGTAATATTAATAACAAGCCTACTTGGAGATTTTACATAAACTATTCTAGCAAATTGGTTGAAAGGCAGTTGAGTAGAAACAATTCAAAAATGTTTGTACATCTTTATGGATTTGTACATTGTATCATATGTCATGTTCACATTTGTAGTAGAAGTACAGTCTGATTCCATATTGTATTTACTGTTTTGAAATGTTTTTCTTCTACCAACCAAAACCTTTACAGACGTTTCGGTAGTGACAATTATAATTTATTTATTTATTAATACGTGTCTAGTAAGCAAAGCTTTCGAACAAAGCAATCAGCATATATTTCACTGCAAACAATCGGTGTGTTAGTGACAGTTTACAAAGATTTGACTACTCACCATGTGGCCATGAGGGTGATGTGTAAATCATTGGAAACTGCAAACAATTTTCTCGTATTCTCTTATTCCTTTCATGCTCTGGAAATGGCTTTTCTCAGTCCCAAATCTCGTCTCTAAGATGTTCCATTTGGTATCCTATAACTTTCCCTTTTAAACTCAGTAGTTTATGATTAGCACATGCATTTATTCTGGTAATGGACGTTTATCCCTGCAGGAAAAGTGTCTAAAGCTATTTATCAGCTTACTTAATTATTTTGCCCCATGCTGATCTGCATAAGTGCAGTGAAATGAGGGAGAAATGGGAGCAATTTGTCTCTCTAGATTAAGACCTCTGCTTTTTAAAACTTGTCTTTGTCAAACTGAGATGTGCCTTCATCTTCTGGCCTTGTGCTTGTCCTGCACTTTAATCATTTACAGCATTTAGCAGACGCCCTTATCCAGAGCGACTTACAATTGGTACAGTCTTACAATCCAAGCAGTTGTGGGTTAAGGGTCTTGCTCAAGGACCCAACAGTGGCAGCTTGGCAGAGGTGGGATTTGAACCCTGGACCTTCTGGGCTACCAGGCTACCACAGTACCACAATAATCAATACAACAATACCACGACTGTCACAAAGCTTAATTACAGTTTTCTTTGGCTTGTGTGTGTGTTTTAATTACACAAATTGAAGTGCTAATAATGCCTAATCTAGGTCATGTAACTCATCTCGACATGTCACAGATTGCGTTACTGTACGCCCTCTCTCTCTCTCTCTCTCTCTCTCTCTCTCTCTCTCTCTCACAAAACCCCAGACTCTTAATCTAGGGGGAAATCAAGAAAGTAGGAAATGTTAGAGAGTGCAGGTAGAGAATTAGTGTGAAGCATCAGCCTAATGAACACCCTCGCACTCCCAGAAAAGCACACCAAAAGCAAATTGGAAAGAAAGAAGAGAGCGAAAGAATGAAAGATCATGTGGCAAGTGTCACATCCATCCAGATCCCTAATGAGAGCGTTGAATAAGGTTAGGCTGCTGGAATTTGCATAATGCTTTTAATTCTATATATAGTGAGACAAAGGGAAATCTGCTGAAAAGTTTGCAACTGTAGGGTTTTTTGCTTCCAGGACAGTGTTGTTTTAGTTTTGATATGTGAACTTTTGATTTAGAATCATTTTCAGTTAGCACTAAGTTTGGTTTCATGTTAATTAGGTTTTAGTTAGGTTTAGTTAGGTAATTAGGCAGCTTTTATTAATGTGTTTTATTTGATTTGACCCCCGCTAGTTAGTAGATGTAGACTCATTGCTAAAAAGTTGACACACTCAAAATTAATAAATTGCTAAATTACATTTTGTTGACATTCTACATAGGGGGGCTGTGGTCCCCCAGCGGTTAACGTACCGGACTCTGGACCAGAAGGTCTAGGGTTCAAATCCCACCTCTGTCAAACTGCCACTGTTAGGTCCTTGAGCAAGACCCTTAACCCACGAGTGCTTGGATTGTAACAGCTGAAAATGCCCAGACTGTATCAGTTGTAAGTCGCTCTGGGTAAGGGCGTGTGTTAAAGACGTAGATGTATGTATAATAAAATGTCAAACAAAAGTATCAGGTCCATGCTATCCTCTTAAGTGTTACAGCTTCCCTCTAAGGGTTGTCCTGCCACCAACCCCCTCTTTGGAGGACAACTTTTTTTTAAAGTCAGATATTAGGTTATTTATCCCTATTAATAACTTTTACAAATTATAACTTTTGAACAGTTACAAGCCAAATCATTGTGTGTGTGTGTATGTGTGTGTGCGTGCGCTGTGGCATTAGGGATGCTGTGTAGATGGTAGCGTTCCACTCGTATTTTCAGTGTTACCTCTGGCACATTTATGTATCGTTTGCACACAGTTTCTTGCGAGAATACTCTTTGTACTTTACAGCTTTACAGTAGCGTCAAAAGTCTCTGACTATGGTAATGTCCGGTCAACGTCCATTTTGGTCAACGTTCTGTTTCACAGCAAAATGATATGGTTGTTTCATATAGGTAAAGGCAAAAGCACACAAAAATGACCACTCTGAGAATGAAAGTGTTTAATATGTAGTAGCACAGCAGTTGAGGTACTGGATTATAGTGGAAGGCCCAGGGCTCAGTCCTAGAGAAGACCCTGTAACCATCTGCATGGATTGTACACTGTAAGGTTGTACCAGTTCCCATCAACCATAATTTAAATGGAAGTGTAAGTGTAATAATAGTACTAGTAGAACGAGCACATTTTCTTTAGTAGTTTGTTTATAATAACTGTAATAACCCTGTTTCGGAAGACACTGAACGCTGGTTTACAGGACCTGAAGCGCACATCTTTTGTGTGGGGATCCCAGTGGTGATTTCAGGACGCTGGGAGTTATTCATGTCAGGCCTTGGCTCGAGGTCTCCTGCCCTGCCTGCTGTTGATCCGGTGACATCTGCTCCATGCGTGTACCCACTGTGATAGGGAGCTTCTACTGCAGATGTTCCGACATTAGGGTCTCTGTCAGAGCCCAGCGCCCGAGCGTCGTGTCGTCTTTTTGATGTGTGGATGAAAAGGAACAGAGCAAGCCACTGCAGGACTCTGGGGACGTGTGTGTGTGTGTGTGTGTGTGTCTGTGTGTGTGTGTGTGCAGTCTCATTACAATTTTAATCAGACCTGGGACATGACTAGGAACTCTCCTTCTGCCCTCGACCCTCCAGATCCAGAATTTCTCTTTCTCACCTGACACAGGGAACTTCATGTACTCTAAACTTTATCTAGCTTTCCAATAATTAAAAAACTTTAGCATTTTTTTCAACCTCAACTCTGTGCCGCACAAAACTTTCAACACATTTTCTTGTACTGAGGATAGAAAGGACTCTAGGAAAGCAGCTTTATGTACAAAATGTGCTCGATATGCACACCATTATTCTCAAAACGTTGCTTCTGTTTCCTTTGCAACAAGTTTTTGTACACAATTCTCTTACCAGTTCTGGGTTTGGCTTTGGTTTGGGTTGCGACTTGGTTAGCCGGGTGGCTACCTAACTGCTTTCAGTTTTTAATAATTGAAACAACATGTACAGCATTTAGCAGACGCCCTTATCCAGAGCGACTTACAGTTGATACAGCCTTACAATCCAAGCAATTGTGGGTTAAGGGCCTTGCTCAAGGACCCAACAGTGGCAGCTTGGCAGAGGTGGGATTTGAACCCTGGACCTTCTGATCCATAGTCCAGTACCTTAACCGCTAGACTACCTGTACAGATCTGAGCTTTTTAGCTCACCTGAAGTGTCATTGGGATTGTTTTCTTTATTTTACTGTAGTGTGAGTTATGAGGCCCAGCTCTGGACTGAGCTAGTGGCTGGCAACAGCAGTTCCTCCAATCTGGATCAAAACAGGATGGGCTTGCAAAGTGAAAGTCAGGTATTGCGGTTATGAAACCCTGGGTGTACCTCTGCATAGACCTACGTGGAGGTTCCAGCCCCCAACCCTGGCTTGGTGTCTTGGATTTATAGTTGTACCATAATTTGAAGTAGATGGCATCAGCAGACGATGACTATTTAGCAGAACAGCAAATTGCTTGCTCATAATAACCTTGTACATTTATCATAGGCATTTATCCCAGAGCAGTTAACTGAAATATTCCCTGTTCCATCTCCCTGATTTTCAGCATTGAATCATTCAGAACCCTCAAAGCTGTCCAGTTTGCAGATTTTTCGTCACCTAAGGTGCAAAATCTTTCTTCAATTCATATCTCTTGAAGTATCAGACAGGCCCAGGCTGGACCTCGGCACCATAGAGGCAATCAAACGCTTAATGGGAAAGTAAGTGGGAGGAAACTCATGCGCTGCGATTAGGTGAAGCAAGGGATGGGTACGCTCTTAAAGATCAAAGCCAGAAAAAAACAAAGGCTGGTTTCATTTCAGGCACGAGAAGCTAGGCGGCAAAAACCCGAAGCTCATCTGATGATACTTGGATCTATAAATGTTTGTTGCAAATGCTTATTTATTTTAAGATTATTCGCTGCGGTAATAAGTCGACCCCTAACAAGCACTTCAGGGAGATGAGTTCTTTGAGGCTTCTTTATTTTGCCGCACCATTGCGCAGCAAGCTCGGGGATTTAGGAGACTATTAGAGAGAGTTTTTTCTGGATTTGTAGCTAATGAATGATATGCATGCGATTTTTATTTTTTTTTCTCTCCCTTTCTTCTTATGTTCTTTTTATGGATATGTAAGAAGTGAGGAGAGGCGCTGGAGAATTAGGCACATTTTCAAGGTTTTATGAATTTACCCCTCCTTTTTGCCTTACTGCAAGAAACCCCATATAGGTCATTTTACTGTTTGCTGTGTTTATATTTTAAATTATGCATCATTTTCTCTCTCATGCTCTCATACAGGGACATTGTGTGTATGAATTATACATTAGGAGGCCATTAGTTAGTTTAAACAATTAGGCCCATTTATCAAGGACACTTGAGTAGACCAAAATAAGACCAGAAAAATTACCAGCGGTAAAAAAAACATCTCGTTTTAAACCATCCATTAATTTACCATCAGTAACCGCTTTGTAATCTTGACAACACTGGGTGCAAGACGAGAATGCAATGCTGGCCCGGGTGCCAACCCATTGCAAGGCATTACACATTCACCCATTCATCACGTCACTTTTGAACCTCACACAGACAAAGCAAAAGCACTTGAGTAAACCCAGACCCTGGAACTGTAAGGCGCCCACTCTACCACCTGTCCAGCTGTGCTCTCCCTCCTCTTTTATGGCTATAAATATCAAATATTGAACGTCAACTAATGTGAGATTAGGGATTCAACACTGTATCAAATAATAATTTGTATTAGCCAGTATACCAAGTAATAAGTGTAATTGTCAGATATTTCTTATCACAAATTGTCAACCATAAGAGAAGAAGGAAATTTAAGTCAAGTCAAGTCAGATTTATTTATATAGCGCTTTTTACAATGGAGCATTGTCTCAAAGCAACTTTACAATTTTAGATGATCTCCTCATATCTACGTCCAATCCCAAATTGAGCAAGCCTAGGGCGACAGTGGCAAGGAAAAAGTGTTATGAGGAAGAAACCTTGGGAGGACCAAGACTCAAAAAGGGACCCGACCTCCTTGGGTGGTGTAGATGATAAATCTAAGAATGAAACTGAAGTCATGGAGTCATAGTTCAAATAAAAACACTGGCAGCTTGGTAGAGGTGGGATTTGAACCCTGGACCTTCTGGTCCATAGTCAAGTACGTTAACCGCTAGCCACCACAGTAAAGAAAGAGCATAAGTTAAAAAATCCCACAAAACAAATCTACTCTGTGCTGCACATCACTTATACCCAGTCTCCACCCCGAGGACCACTGAGAGTCAGGATGCTCTGGTGAGACACCAGACTCCAACCTTGAGGACTGTGGTAGCCTAGCGGTTAAGGTACTGGACTATGGACCGAAAGGTCCAGGGTTCAAATCCCACCTCTGCCAAGCTGCCACTGTTGGGTCCTTGAGCAAGGCCCTTAACCCACAATTGCTTGGATTGTAAGGCTGTATCAATTTTAAGTCGCTCTGGATTAGGGCGTCTGCTAAATAATGTAAATGTAAATGGTGGAACCCTATCCTGGGTCTGGAACACCTAGGGTTGCTACCCACCAAGACGGGGCTCAGCCAGCTCACTACATGGGGCTTCAACAAGGTCTTAGTACCTTACCTTAGTACCGACATTCAGCACGACTCCTTGCCCACAAAAAATGCAGTGCACGAGGCGGGATACGTAACGGGATGGTTCAGCACTCTGGTTTGTATCCTGTCTCTGACAATATTAGGTTTCTGTGTTGACCCGATATGCATTCTGTGTGATGCCCGCAAAGCATGGTTTCCTGGTATTGCAAGTCCATGTGAGCTCTAGAGATCCCAAGATCTTAAACTGGAGTTAAACTGGAGCATGCATATCCCGACTGGGCTGTCCTGAGAATGCCCAATTGGCTTCTTAGTTCTTGAGAGCCAGTGGGCAGGTGGCACCTGATTTGGGGACTGCGTCTAAGGTGGCTTAGTGGATAAGGGTCTGGATAGCTGGAAGTCCAAAGGCCTGAGAAGCTTTACTGTTGGGCCCTTGAGCAAAGTCCATAATCCTTAACTGATTTGCAAAGTAGTGAATCATTCAGAATATAGTCATCTCCTAAATTCTGTGAATGTACATTTGCTTTCTGTTCATAACTCAGTCAGATACAGCAGATTCAGGTCTTGAGTACAAGGCAGATGGAGTCAAAGGCTAAACAAACCAATCCAATATTATCACTTGGGTAACATTTCAGGTGGAATTCTACCAGTGTACATTTAGTAACTTCTTGACCAGGAGTTTTTGTATTGGTGCCCCATTGTTTCTGTTCTTTGTACCTAAGAAATGACAATTCTTGGCCGTATAGGGTTGGATATTGGATGGCATCCCTAAAACTCGAGTGGAGGCTCTGTGTCTACAGTCAGCTGGCATCTTACCTGACCATGTTGGTTAGTGCTACATTTGTCCTTCCTACGTACACAAACCAAGAAGCCGAGTAGCAATAGTAATTAATGAACATATTTTACAAGAATGAGCGTTTTCTTAAAACGTCTTTTCTTTTATGCCTGTTTTGTCCCAGTGATGTTGCAGGCGCCTGATGACACCCTGATGGACAGGAGTCTGGGCAAGAGGATCGACCCTGTCACAGGAGGTAATGTGTTTTGTTTCAAGTCTCTGAGTAAATGCGACTGTTCTCTGGAGCAGTTTCGGCTGATAAGAGTGTAACAGATCAGATAAACTGAATGACAATTAGCTCTTTCAATTTCAATTGAATTCAAGTATTATAAACAGCTTATAATAGATACCCATGGAGTTCATTTCGAACCGTAGTCATTTTGTCTCAGATCAAATACTATGAAGCCTGACTTGCTGGCTGTTAAGGAATTTTAGTAAACAGCATAGAATCAAGAGAGAATATCAATAAAAACACACTATATATACAAACTATATCAAAAACATGGGTATTAGTATGGAATTCGCCCCCCTCCTGCTCCAACCGCCTTGTTCTTCTAAAAGGGCTTTCCACTAGATTTTGGAACATGACTGTGATTTCTGCTTCTGATGTTGTACCAGTGCAATTTCAAGGTGTCTGATGGAGTTGACGCCAAGGTTCTGTCCAAGCCAGCCTTTCTAATCTTAATTTCTTAATCAAAGTTGGTACTCATTCTCTATGGACTTTATTTAAGGACATTTTGTTTGTCTGTAGAGAATCCAGAAACGTGTGCTTCCCTTTATGAATGTGTAACAAGTGAGTGCTGCTGAAATATCAAAGCTTTGCAATTAGGAGTGTCCACAAACTTTTGTTTATATAGTCTGCCTTATACTAATCATACATTTGTTCATAGTAGAAAGCTATACACTGGCCTGCAATCAAAACTCTTATATTTTCAGCTCACATACACTCTGATTTAACAATTTCTGGTCAGATATCTGTACTTGTTTTTAACGGGTCTGTACATGTGAAAAAATCCAATTATTTGTGATTCAAAATCTCCTAATATATGAAAATTACATTTTCAATTTTGTTAGCAATTACATCTCAAATGATGCATTCAAACGATGACGTAGCCTAGGGTCAAAGTAGCCTAGGGTCTCTAAAACAGCATGTGGCAGTTCTGATTGTCTCGTATCAATATGTTCTAATTGTTATTGTCCAAAAATACAGTAAACTGGCTCAGGGCTGAAAGGGTTAAACTGTATTTAATGAACTGTAAACCTCAAGGAGATGGAACCTGTTTGCAGCATCCTAAGTATGCTGGCAGGTCCTGTGGGTATTTCAAAGCCACTCTATAATGAACAAAAGCTCTCACTCCCTGTAGTCTGTTACCAAGTATAATTGCTGTCTCCTTTCTAAGAGTCAAACTTTGACTCTAAGGTACACTCATTGCTCATCAGTTTAACTTTTGGGCTTTTGTACAGTGTGTTCCTCTGACTCCTTGAATCACTTTCGTAAGGAACTGTGTCAACAGAGGACAATTTAACCTGACAGTTTATAGTTTAAGTATTTAACCTGACAGGACTTATAATGTGTGACGTGTAAATAGGGGGATTTTTGTTGAGCTGTCCTCCTTCAGTCAGAGCATGGGCCTAAAGTGGCAGGTGTGCACATTGTAGGATAATCCATATAAGAAATCAGGAATCAGACAGGGACCTTGACAGGACACACAAAACTAAGTAAGGAAAAGAGAATACAGTACAATAGAATTGAATTAAATTGTGAATTTCAGACTACAGGTAAGCGGCATTAACATTATAGTCTTACCGAAGCAGACCAGACATTATCTGCATGCAGACGTTAATCAGATGGGTGGTAAATGGCGCATACCTGACCATAGGTGAACAGAACTATGGGACCAATAACGACACAAGGGTGGAGACAGGACCGAAACCACAGCTCACATAGCTCTGCTGCCACAGACACAGGGATGGTCAGGTTGTTTAAAGAACCGTGGATGTGTCAGCTTTTTGCGTCTTTCCGATCGTCTGCGTTTCCTTTCCATAGATGTGTATCACATGACGCTGATGTGGCCTGAGAGTGCAGAGGTGGCACAGCGTCTCCAGAGGCCACAGGACCAGATGGCAGAGGATGAGCTAGCCAGCCAGTTGAAAGTGTACCACCTGGAGGCTCATGCTCTACAGACGACCTACAGCAACTGCCTGAAGATTATCAATGCTGACCAGCCCCATGCAGATGTGTTCGCTCAAGGTGTGTCAACTTTTCTTCCAGCTGTTTAACCTCTGTCCAGCGCAAGTGCAGCATCTGAATGACTGGCACAGGCGAGATTAGGACCGGAGAGCGTGGTTGGGTAACAGACAGTAGTCTGAGGGCACTTATCGATGCAGTCAATGAATTGTAAGTACACAAAGTAAGTCTTCATTATAAATTCTAATGAATATTTAGCTCTCAATCTGTACTAGTGGATTAGTGCAATGGAATAGTAAACTTAAGGTTTGAAATGTTCTGCCTGAGAGCACTTCCTTCTGGCAAGCACTAAACTGTGTACTCGAGATGATTTTTTAGTATTTTAGATGATTTTCGGAGCAAAATCCAACGTTCTAATCAACAGAAGCTGCTGTATTGACACACATTACAGTGTGTAGCACATTCTCAGCTATTTCAGCCTTGTTTGGGCCACCAGTTGGGCACCAGTTGGACAATGGACTGTGGTGGCCTAGTGGTTAAGGTACTGGACTCTGGACCAGAAGGTCCAGGGTTCAAATCCCACCTCTGCCAAGCTGCCACTGTTGGGTCCTTGAGCAAGACCCTTAACCCACAATTGCTTGGATTGTAAGATTGTAAGTTACTCTGGATAAGGGCATCTGCTAAATGCTGTAAATGTAAATGTAAATTGAACCAGTTATCCAGGCTCAAAATGGGACCCATCCTCTTTGAGTGTCTAAAAATTTATTAAGAGCGACTTACAATTGGTACAGTCTTACAATCCAAGCAATTGTGGGTTAAGGGTCTTGCTCAAGGAGCCAACAGTGGCAGCTTGGCAGAGGTGGGATTTGAACCCTGGACCTTCTGGTCCAGAGTCCAGTACCTTACCCACTAGGCTACCACTAGGCTTATTAATTAGTCATCTAATTAATACATTCATAGTAATAGTTTAAATAAACAGAAACTACTAAAATGTTAACAGAGAGAACATATTAAAAAATATAATAATTCCAGTATAATAACAGATAGACTAACATTTTAGAGAATATGAAATATTATGAAGACTATAATAAAATAGAGAATATAAAAGCTATAGCGTATAAGCCAATAATAGAATAACGTAACGATATGCATATCGGCATTATTTAGTCCGACACACAGTCGCTTTAGGATCTTGCGTCCTAATATTAATGAAAGTTTAGGTTATCCACAGATAAAGCACAGCCTTGCAAAACACCAACTTCTGCTATTTTCTCTATCACTATCTATTATATCGGATTATTGGACTGGATAGTGGGTTATGAGAATAAAAACTCCATCTGTTATTGCGCTAATTCATACTTGGATATCACTTTTTGCCTCTGTATGTTTGTTCATGAGCCAAGTCTCCCACACTTTACTCTATCCGCCTCCTGATCCTCAGTGTACAGCATTTTCCCACTGAGCCGACCCAAGCTTTGGTCAGACATGAGCGGTGCGGCTGCTCCACTGAGAGGCAGTGATTGGCCTGGTTAGGGGACTTTGCCTCAGGCACTGCTGCAGGCGCCTGCCGTCTCACGAGGACCAGATGAACGACATGCAGCCTTCACCAGGGCCATTAAAGCCGCCCCAGTACAACCTGTCTCAATATTACACCACTCAACTTGACAAAATAATAATGCGCTGCCTTTGGTTCTGGGATAAGGAGAGTGGTGTGTGCTGAATATATGAATTCTCCTTTGCATACATCATTAGAGGGTAGAGTGAGGCAGTGTCCTTTGTGCAAATAAAATTAAACAAATCAATATTTGGTATAATTGTATATTAAAAAGTGTGTGTATATGTTTACTTGACAGTTTGTTTCAGTCTACCTTGAAAATACCATTGGAGAAGTAAACAATTGCAGATGAATTATTTAGTGTAACAAATTATAAGTTTGACTCACATTTTGCAGATATAAGATCTGAACAGACTTTATTTTTGTTCTTTCACAAAACACTGTTGCATAGCCTGACATATAATGATCTTGCTGTAGGATGAACCCCTGACCAATTAGGCTTAGATCAAAGGGTATCGCGTGCTTGGCCAGTAGTGTATATGGTTAATATGCCCTTGGCAAAAATGATCCAGTTGCCTCACTTGGATGACGTCCAGATGTTTTACTTCATGGCAGTTCCATAAAATACAGATATGACTCAACGATCTTTGTAATCAGCCAGAAGATCATAATCAGTACTTTGTTGCTCCTCCTCAGGCTGTTATGACAGCCTGAACTCTTTGGTGTGTGGACTTCACTAATGACTTCGCTAATGAAGAGCAATACTCTGCATTAAACCGGTTTGAACTTTGTTGAATGGTGCTTGACAGATCGGCTTTGTTGTTTCAAGCCTTTTCTTGACCAAGTTTTAAAATTTACATTATAAATTCATTCATTTTGCATCGTCTCCTTGACGACTAAATATTTGTGATTCATAACTGTATATCACTTTATCTTTGAACAATGTGTGTCCATGTGTAGATAGATTTAATGATATTGCATTCATAGACGTGAGGACGTGGTGGCTTATCAGTTAAGTTAATGGACTGGGGACCAGCAGGTCCAGAGATTAAATCTTCTGTCAAGCTGTCCTTGAGCAAGGCCTTTAATTCACAATTGCTTTGATTGTAAAACTACAGTGGTGCTTGAAAGTTTGTGAACCCTTTAGAATGTTCTATATTTCTGCATAAATATGACCTACAACATCATCAGATTTTCACACAAGTCCTAAAAGTAGATAAAGAGAACCCAGTTAAACAAATGAGACAAAATATTATAGTTGGTCATTTCTTATTGAGGAAAATGATCTCAATATTGCTATTGAGTGGCAAAAAGTATTGACCTTTCTAGGATAGCAGTTAATCTGAAGGTGAATTAGAGTCGGTGTTTTCAACCAATGGGATGACAACGGTGTGATGTGCACCCCTGTTTTTTTAAGATCAGGATCGTATCAAAGTCTGCTCTTCTTCCCAACACATGTTTGTGGAAGTGTAATCCTTTTCTGAGGACTCAGAAAGAGTGTTGAATCTCATCAGCCCCCTGGAAATGGTTACAAACCATCTTTCTAAAACGTTTGGACTCCACCAATCCACAGTCAGAACAGATTGTTACAGATTTAGGAAGTCCACATACCTTGTTCCCCTCCCATGAGTGGTCCCCGAGACCAACAAAATCACTCCACGAGTCAGGGCGTGTAATAGTTGGCCGAGTAAAGTTCATGTTTCATGAGCTCACCCATCAGAGAGACATGCTGACAACAATGGTGGCATGCAAGGTTTCAAGAAAATCCACTGCTCTCCCAAAAGAACATTGCTGCTCGTCTACAGTTTGCTAAAGATCACTGGACGAGCCAGACGAGCATTGGAAGAAGGTTTGTGGACTATCCGACCAAAACAGAACTTTTTGGTTTAAAAGAAAAGGCGTTATGTTGGAGCAAAGACAACACTGAGAAGAACCTTATCCCATCTGTGCAACATGGGGTGGTTAGTATCCATGGGGTTTGGGCCTGTTTTTGCTGCATCTTGTGGCCCGGACGGCTTGCCATCATTGATGGAACAATGAATTCTGAATGATATCAGAGAATTTTAAATGACATGTCAGGACAATCTGTCATGAACTGAATCTCAAGAAAAGTGGGTCATGCAGCAAGACAACACCCTAAGCCACGTCGTTTCTACAAAGAAATGTTAAAAGAAGAATAAGTTTCATTTTTGGAATGGCCAGTCAAGTCCTGACCTTAATCCAATGGAAATGTTGTGGACGGCCCTGAGTGAGCCATCTACTGTGAGGAAAACCCACCAACCTCCCAGAGGCCTTAAGCTGTGTTCTGTACGGAGGAAATGGGCTAAAATGATCCTCCAAGCCAAAGGGCCCTGTGTGCAGGACTGATCAACATCTACAGGAAAACGTTAGGTAGCAGTTATTGCTGCACAGGTGGGTCAAATCAGATACTGCAAGCAAAAGGTTCACGTACTTTTGCCACTCACTAATATGTATTTGGATCATTTCCTCAATAATAAATGACCAAGTATAATATTTGTGTTTCATTTGTTTAACTGGGTTCTCTTTATCTGCTTTTAGGACTTGTGTGAAAATCTGATGATGTTTTAGGTCATATTTATGCAGAAATATAGAAAATTCTAAAGGGTTCACAAACTTTCCAGCACCACTGTATATCAGTTGTAAGTCGTTCTGGATAAGGGTGTTTGCTAAATGACATAAATGTAATTTTCTCATTTCTATCAGTAGGTGTTGCAAGGGTCCTCTCGTACTAGTTTTCTGTCATTCAGACATGAGTTAGATGTATATAAGACTTTGTTTCCTATTATAATGCTTAAGACCTTGACTGTTAAAGAGAACAGACGCTGATAGGATGCGGCACATACCTGTAGTAGGAATCCTTAGTGTTGTAAAACAGTTCCATATTTCTATTTCCCAGAGTGTTTGAAAGAAAGAGACTGATATAGGAGAGAGCCTAGTTTTCTCTACTGATGTAGCCAAATTAGCATCTTAATACATATTCATAATTCCTTCTGCCATATGTTGCCCAATATGTGCTCACAGAGCTATTGAGCCAGCATTAGTGCAGTAGCATGGCATTCACATTGCCGTGTCAAGCACCGAGAGATCAGCTCCCACTCTCCCACTAATGGTTCAGAGATTACAGCTTGATTTTAAAATGCACTCTGGTCTTTATTTAATCACACTCAGCGTGCTTGGTTAAGTTAAACGGCGGAAATCCGGCAAATATTTGCAAATCTCTTTGTCCTCCATAAAACATTCATGATTTCAGACTGAGCAATAAACTGCAATAAAGGCTGTCGCCTTAAATATTGATTATCGCTAATTCGGCATGCGCTTTGATTGCAGCATTACTAGCTCCCTTTTAGCGCATTAGCATGTTTGGCATATTAACCATTTATTGCCGCCGTTGTCTAGCAATTAGTGTAAACGTTGGGCGAGGGAGACTCATTAGTTATAATTAGGCTGCTGTTAATTACTGCACATTAGCGGGAACAGATGAAAGGCATTGTCGTGGGTGAAGCCCAGCTGCAGGCAGATGTTTGCCGTCCTCGCAGAGGAGAAGAGAAAGCCTCTAATGATTTATTAATCAAACCGGCTTATATTCAGATTAGACGCAATTGCTGTTTATCATCTGTGTGGCTGGCATTTAAAAGGACACTCTCACTGGTCCTGCATAAATGCTGTATTATCTCCATTAGGCTTCTTGGCGTGCTTTCGAGTTCTTAAGTGCAAAGACACTGAAGATCTCTTTCTGGTTTAGGGAAACAGCTCATTCTGCTTATTTAACTGCTTCAGCTGGAGGGTGATCTTATGAAAGGAGAAGAACATCAGTAAAGAGATGTTCTGGGTGTTTTATGTACATGTGCATTTTAAATCTTAGGGTTGAATATAGCATATAGCCGCTGGGATAAAGTATAAATCTGAGGTAAAGTCATTGTGTTTCTGTGCTCTTACTCTGCTGCAGTGTTGAGCTATGCTCAGTCCAGGCATCGTTCTGCTGCACCTCACACTCCCAGAATCCTCCTGCTTGGACCACCAGGATCTGGGAAAAAACTGCAGGCCAAAATGATTGCCCAGAAATACAACATTGTTAACAGTGAGTAATAACACCCTTCCCCCAAAACTAACTCTAAGAAAGATCGTGAAGTAACTTTTTTTTTTTTTATCACTGGTTTATAATTAAGGGAGAGAAAAAAATCCAAACCTACATGGCCCTGTGTGAAAAAGTGATTGCCCCCTAAACCTAATAACTGGTTGGGCCACCCTTAGCAGCAACAACTGCAACCAAGCGTTTGCCATAACTTGCAATGAGTCTTTTACAGCGTTGTGTTGAGAATGTTGGCCACTCATCTTTGCAAATTTGTGATCAGCCACACTGGAGGGTTTTTGAGCATAACGCCTTTTTAATGTCATGCCACGCATGCTCAATAGGATCAAGGTCAGGACTTTTGACTAGGCCACTCCAAAGTCATTCATTTTGTTTTCTTCAGCCTTCAGGTTGGACTTGCTGCTGTGTTTTTGGTCATTGCCTGCTGCAGCAACCCAAGTTGGTTTCAGCTTGAGGTCCGGAACAATGGCCGGACATTCTCCTTCAGGATTTTGTTGGTGACAGCATCATAGTTCCCTTTATCACAGCCGTCTTCCCGTCCTGAAGCCGCAAAACAGCCCCAGACCATCACACTACGCACACCATATGTTACTGCTATAATGTTCTTTTTCTAAGTTCTGTTTTACTTTTACACCAAGTAATGGGACCAAACCTTCCAAAGAGTTCACTTTTGTCTCGTCAGTTCCACAGAATGTTTCTCCAAAAGTCTTGGGGATCTCAAGATGTGTTCTGGAACAATTGAGAGGCTTAATGTTCTTTTCTCAGCAGTGGTTTCATTCATCGTGGAACTCTGCCATGCAGGCCATTTTTTGCCCAGTCTCTTTCTCTTATGATGGCGGCATGCAACACTGACCTTAACCTGAGCGATTGGCAGACTGCAGTTCTTGGATGTTGTTTTGGGTCTTTTGTGACCTCTTGGATGAGTCATCGCTGCGCTCTTGGGGTAAATTTGGTCGGCCGGCCGCTCCTGGGAAGGTTCACCACTGTTCCATGTCTTCACCATTTGTGGATAATGGCTCTCACTGTGGTTTGCTGGAGTCCCAAAGCTTTAGAAATGGCTTTATAACCCTTTCCAGATTGATAGATCTCAATTACTTTCTTTCTCAATTGTGCCTGATTTTCTTTGGATCTTGGCATGATGTGTAGCTTTTAGGGATCTTTTGGTGTACTTCACTTTGTCAGGCAGGTCCTATTTAAGTGATGTCCTGATTGAGAACAGGTGTGGCAATAATCAGGCCTGGGTGTGGCTAGAGACAGTGAACTCAGGTGTGATAAACCATAGTTATGTCTTAATAATAAACACCTTCATTTAAAAACTGCATTTTGTGTTTGCTTGTGTTGTCTTTGACTAATATTTAAATTGGTTTGATGTTCCAAAACACTTGTGTGACAAACATGCAAAGAAATAGGAAATCAGCAAGGGGGCAAACACTTTTTCACACCACTGTACCTGTGTGTCAGAATAAAGAGTACTGTGCAAAAGTGTTTGTGTATGTGTGTGTCTATATATATGCTTTTGCACAGCACTATATATTCTTATATTTAATAAGGATAACAATATAGATGTGTACACTATTATTATTTCTTTACTGATCATTAAAAAGTATGTGGGCTATTTAAAATATTGTTTTCTAAATCTCTGTGCTGGCACATCAACTGATTGCCGACCTCTCTGGCTGCCCTGGATATAACCACAAAGCTCTGTCCTTATTATTCTGTCTTGATTTTGATTTAAAGGTCACTCTGAGCATTGTGCATTCTCTTTGTTTAAAATTTCAACTTTCCCTTCTCTGCTTTTCTGCTGCTCTCGCTTTCCTGCCTGGTCCTCTCAAGCTCTTTTCCTCATTCTTTCGTTTTCTATTTCATCATGTCTTTCTGTTTCACACTTTTTTCGTCTGTCTCTCTCTCCGTTGGACTCTCTCTGTAGTTTCCTGTGGTAAACTTCTGAAGGCAGTGGCAGCGGACGAGACCGGTGTGGGGGAGCTCATTAAACCCTTCCTGGAGTCAGGACGACAAGGTAAACTTCCTCACCTCCTTGTATACTCATGCTGTCAAACAGGTCATGCACTGAGCAGAGCTGAAATGGATGTGGCCTATTTGGAGTTTACTAACTACTGAGCTTTCTGCTTCTGGATGGATAATGAGATCACTCACATTGTGCTTTGTGTGACCAATTACAGTGTCACATGATGTTTGCATATTTATTAATCTATTGTTTTATCTACAGGACTGTGCAAAAGTCTGAGGCCATTAGATTAGATATAAAATTGTTTTACCAGTGGTGTAATGACCATATATAAATATTTCTCAGTCTGTATATTAGGGTGCATCCAAAAAAGTCATTTGTAAGCAGTATTAAAGAACTGAAAAGAATTCAGAAAAAAATGTGACCTCCCCATACACTTGAGCAAAAGCAGCGTCTTGTATTTACATTTTGAGACGCATTTTGAATTTATATTTATTGTGTTCTATTTTAGCCGACAGGAAAAAACGTCCTCCTTAGAAAATTTTCTTAGAACATTTCCAGTAGCTAAAAAGTTTAAAGTTTGGTCAATTTAAATGCTTATCTTATCAATTCTTACACCCTAAGACAAGTGTGAGGCTATCATAAGGTTAAGAAAACATTTAACATTTGTTCTTGGAATTGTTCTTAAGAAAAGGTAAGAAAAAAAGATCATTCCTTAGAAGTTATTTGAAGAATAACAATTTTTTTGTTACTGTGGTAGCATCCCGTGGGATTTTGCATATTAATCAGTTTGCATGTTTATTCATTATTATTCATTACATTATTTTACATGTTTATTAATCATTACGTAGAAATCATATTAAGCATTAGAAGAAATCATATTAATCATTTTCATTGTGTAATCATTTTTAATTGTGGGCTCATCTCTGTTTTGTTTTGAGAGCTGTGTGCTCTGTGCCCTTATCTTTAAGGTCGAGCATGTGTCTGAATCTGTGGATCCCAGAGGACCTCAAATTGAGTGGTCAGACTTTAGAGCTAATAAAGAGAATATAATCAGTATGAGCGTTCGAATAACTCATATATTTAATTAGACTGTAACATATTTAGAAAAGCTATTAGAAATTGACAAAGATAATTTCAGTCTAATACTAGAACCTGGTCCTGTTATCAGAGCTGCTTGGGAAGTATAAACAAGTGCCCAGAGTTGGTTTGGACTGTCAGTGCCCAAATATGGTCTGAGCTTCCGAGGTAACCAAGATTGTTATGAGAATAACTTGCGGAAGTGCCCAGTGTGTTATGGGAAAATGTGTAAATAAGAAGTTGCCTAGAGCTCTGATTCCAAAACATCTGGCCCGTAGCCTTGGTGAGAGGCTGTCAATCAACTGAGTTTCTGATCCATTTCTGCAGTATGTCAATGATGGGACTGAAAGGTGTTTACAGTTGAGATGTGGCCTTGTGCCCTCACACCGTGTTCCAAAACATTTCTTCTGCCCTGAGGGAGGGGTGGTTACGTATGTAAGCTGCTGAATGCTTGGTCAGTGGACAGGCCATAAAAATGATTAATTATGTATTAGAGCATAATTGTTTGGCATAACCACGCAATGTATATGGCTAAGTAATATTTAGTGAATATATTACTTTATACAGAAAGAGAGAGTAACCATTGATATATAAAAAAGTGTGTATGGGAAGGAATTCCACCACTATCTGCAGAGCAGGCCAGATGGGCATGTTTTGTAGATAACTGTGGCGTGAGATGAGGGGACCTGGTAAAATTGATATGAAAGGACCCTGGGAATCACTGAATATCAGATCATGGCTGACTGTCTTGTTAGACGCACGGTCCATTTCTGGGTTTGCTCGAGCAATTTCAATAAAGCTGTTCATGTTCGACTTCTGATTTTGGACTGATTCTTTTTGCATATCTGCTAAGATTCACGGCATTACTCTTTTCTTTAGAATGAAGTCTAGAAAAAAACACACACATTGAAATAGTTTTTTTCTTAAGACACTTTCGTCAATTCGGTCCCTGGTCTTAGTCAAGTACTTTAATTGCTAGACCACCACAGTCCCATCTGAGACACCTGGCAGCTGAAATTTGCCATTTTTTGGGTCCAATCATCAACAGCATTATACCATGGTCATTATACCATTGCTAAAACAGCAAATCTAATGCTGGCCTAAGACTTTTGCACAGATCTGTGCATCTGTTTTGTGTTTAAATAAAATGACATGTTCAGTATTTGAAAATTATGCCATTAGGTCATGTATTATTTAGAGTGTTTTGTGCCCTTTGGCCCATCATTTTCTCATGGTTTTACCCTTACATTTATTTCTACCAGATTTCTTCAAAAACTGCAGTATTATTTAAAAATGAAGTATTCAGACCTTCAAAAGTTAGGATGCTCAAGGCTTTAATAAAGATATTAATAAGCCAAATACACCAATGAAAACCATTCACAGACGTAATAAATAGTGTTGGTTATCTCAGTACAGTAGCACGTTATGATCTGGGATATGTCAGACAGTAAGTGAACTGTGGGTTCTCTCAGTAGACGTGTTGAATGTGGGAGAACTGTCTAGGAGTAAAGACCTGACTGACTGAGTTATGGCCAGACCTCGATCAGTGCAGTGGGGTTTTGTTGCATTGCCACTGCACCTCCCCGATGCTACTGTTTGTTGTTCTAAATATATTACAGCATTCTGAATTGTGCTTCAGGATTCTAAACTCTATAAGGCATCTTTTGTGAAACCCCGAAGGGAAAAGGAATTTGATAAGACGAGGTGTGAATAGGCCGCAGTGTCCCTCCTAAGGCAGATCCACTTAGCTTATCCAAACAGACCCACCTCTTAAGCTGCTGTGCCTGCCACTCAGTGTCGAAACTTGCCTTGAGCAAGATGT
This sequence comes from Ancistrus triradiatus, assembly GCA_025084515.1. NCBI lineage: Eukaryota > Metazoa > Chordata > Actinopteri > Siluriformes > Loricariidae > Ancistrus > Ancistrus triradiatus. The sequence goes on along the minus strand of JAJAGP010000256.1, from coordinate 150,640 downwards.
GATTAATATAGTAAACGTCCCTTGAGAGTCGATGGGCTGTGAAAGTGTTTGTGTTTAATGAGACTGACACTCAAGTGCAGCATCAGAGCTGGTGGCTCTCCAGCGGCTTTGGGTTCACCTTCCCCAGCTCTCTGTCCTCAGCGTGGTCGCTGACAGCTGAACTTCCCGCCATTATCTCTTCTCCCACAGCGTGTGTACAGCCGCTACCTCGTGGGTTTAAGGAACACAATAGTGCTTAATGAGTTAAGAGTGACAGCCTGGATGGAGCCTCCTACAGTTTTTTGATGCAGCAATTAGTAGTGAAGGAATAGTTTGAGAGGAGACGGCATAGACGAGCAGAAGCGGAGGATCAAAACCGGCTTAAGAATTCAGGATCTATTCCCATCAATCACTCTCTGGTGGATTGTCATGGCGCTAGCATGATGCATATGGCTAACTGTTTCATTTGAGAGGAGCTACACTTCTCTTTTTAACCCTTATCAAAGGATATAACACTTTGTAACTGGCTCAGCTGTGAAGATAAAAGTCATTAGGGCTTTGAGAGCTGTTATACTTTATATCAGTGGTATTCATACATGGGGAATAATGTTATTCCCCGTGTGATATATTTATAGAGGTTTGTTTTATTTTATTAAATATAATTTGCAGTTCTAGGGTACCAGTCTCATACTGGATGTGCAAATGTAATGACACGGAATGTGTAGGTTGTCGGGGAATTGAAGAAGGAATAAACATCTGGTAGAGCAGAGTTGTGGACTCGAACCCCATGTTAGAGCTCCATTGGAAATGGAGGATTGTGTGTTCAAGTCACATCTGGGTAATCCAGTTATAGAAATCATGATGGTAGCCTTTGTTACTTTGGTCCCAGCTCTCTGCAGGTCATTCATCAGGTCCCTCCGTGTAGTTCTGGGATTTTTGCTCACCGTTCTCATGATCATTTTGACCCCACGGGATGAGATCTTGCGTGGAGCCCCAGATCAAGGGAGATTATCAATGGTCTTGTATGTCTTCCATTTTCTTACAGTTTGCTCCCACAGTTGATTTATGCACACCAACCTGCTTGCCTATTGTAGATTCACTCTTCCCAGCCTGCTGCAGGTCTACAATTTTCTTCCTGGTGTCCTTGGACAGCTCTTTGGTCTTGGCCATGGTTGAGTTTGGAGTCTGACTGTTTGAGGCTGTGGACAGGTGTCTTTTATACAGATAATGAGGTCAGACAGGTGCCATTAATACAGGTAACGAGTGGAGGACAGAAGAGCTTCTTAAAGAAGAAGTTACAGGTCTGAAAGTTTCTGAGAGCCAGAAATCTTGCTTGTTTGTGGTTGACCAAATACTTATTTTCCACCATGATTTACAATTAAAAATCCTACAATGTGATTTCCTGGATTGTTTTTCCTCATTTTGTCTCTCATAGTTGAAGTGTACCTATGATCACTTACAGACCTCTCTCATCTTTCTAAGTAGGAGAACTTGCACAATCAGTGGCTGACCAAATACTTTTTTGCCCCACAGTATTTCTAATAACTTGTAATAATTAAGAAACAGAAGCTTGAATAGGTTGCTGTGAGGGCATCAGTATGACAGCATTATCAGTGTCTGGTATTGGTATCGTACCAGTTGTTTTATAGCTGAACTCCCATCTTTCTCACGCTCACACATTTATAGGCACAGCCCTGGGAAGAGACCGGGTCTGTCTGTCAGAGAGCAATGCTGTTTGTTGTCTACATCCTAATCTGCAATCTCGGCTGTCAGTACGGGATGTGCTTATGAATTCATGCTTGCATGTGTTTTGCAAAGGAATAGAATGCATAAGGAATGTAATGTAAATGTTGTGTTAGTTGGCACTTCCCTGCCTTGTTGAACTGTACTCCTTTGTCCTAAGGGAGGGCTTTCAGCTTGAGCCTGAAGTCTCTCTCTCTCTCTCTCTCTCTCTCTCTGATTCCTCCTGCTCTCTCACACTTGTGACAGTGAAGGTTTCAAGCAGAGAGGCTTGCCTAAATAATTTAGGACTTGATTAATGGGCTCGCTGGGGTATAATTAGCCAATGTAGAGATGGTGGCTAGTGGAACCAGAACAGCGCTTTGGGGATTTAGGGAGCAGGATTATTAAGCAAATAAAAAAAAAAAGTAGTCTTACGAGAAGGGAAAGAGAAAAAGCGAGAGAGTCGAGCAGCCTTCTCCAGGCTGCCTGGCGTTTGAAGCGGAGCTGGGGAGAGAGAGGCGAGAGCCTGCGAGCGTTTGATGTGGAAATTGGACAGTTTGAAACCGTCAACTTTAATTTTTCAGCATCCACAGGGAACCCCCTGTGTGTGCGCTCGCTTTTCTTTAAGAACGTTCTATTTTCCTCCTCCCCCCATTATTTGTTTGTCCTCTGCCATGCTACCGTCTTCATTTCTTCCTTATCTTGTGAATGCTTTTCTGTGTCAGGAAGTTTCTTGATATCACTCTCAGTCCTTAATCCACTTATGTTGCCTGTCAGGCAGCTGTTGGCTCCTTTTGTACTGGCAGAGGAAATCCAGGCTTCCAAAGACAAAATGTACATACATGAATGTAAATGGCGGTTTCTCTCCCAATTATTTATCGCTTCATATTCTGAATAAGATCTCTTCCTTTTGTACAGATACGCTCAGAAATGGAAAATCCTTGATGTAATGGTTTATAATGAGATCAGTGCTACTGTGTATGGTGTGGCTGCCTTGTCTACATTTATTAAACCTACTTCTTAAAGTTTCTCACTAGAATGTGTATCGCTGTTCACTTACACTAGATATAGCACTTCTAATAAAGGCTATGCATGTAAATATCATTCTTGTGTGTTCACAGTGTACATAGGGTGTCCTATAAGTTCAGTAACAAACAAGCACTCGGTTATTGATGCAGACATAATGACCTGAACATTTGAAACGCAGTCGTAACTCGGCACTCATTTTGACTAGAAATAATGGTCTCTCACTCGGTTTGTTCGGCATTCAGCCCACTTGCTAGAAGTGAGAGACGTGACTCGGATGCCCTTTCCACCCGAAACACAGGAGCACATCGTCTCAGCTCAGTGCAGATCCGCTGCAAACTTACACATGGTTTTTTTCCCCTCCTTTATATATATTCGTAGTGCAAATAAGTCACCATGGGACATAAGGAGGTTAGTGATAACAGCCCACCAAAGAGAGAAAACAAATTTTCAGATTATGTGAAGCACAAGGAGCCCAGGTTTTGTCCACATTGTAAGAGACTTTGCTTCTTTTGGGCTTGTTTCTCTTGTGGGATTACCCAAGTGCATGTAAACTAATTGATTGACAAAATCTGAATTTCTGCAGATATCGGATTATTAAGAGCATGTAAATGCACTCTCTCTGATCGCTGGTGCCACACTCGTATGGCTTTGTTGTACTTCTAGTATTCTTAGTGTTAAAATAGGACCTAACACAAAAATGTAATCAATTAAAATCGTGTGATTAACACAACAAAATATTTATACATAAACCCTCTGATGCTGAACTTATGGGACAACCTGTAGAAGATGAGGAACGGATAATGGTGCATAACCCTGTTATTGAATCATCTCAGTGCCGGACCACATGGTGCTGCAAATCCTGACTGAACGACTGAGTAGACTGGACTGTACCACACGTGGCTGGGTCCTTCATGGCTTCCCCCAAAACATCGAACAGGCTTTAGGACTACAGGAGTCCAACATCAACCCCAGCAGGTACTCAATGTTCATACAGGCACAGGCTCTATTAATGGTTGAGTTTGGAAGAGATTTATTGAAGGGTGTTATTTAAAGAACTTACACAGTATGTCCATCACTTTTCTAAATGAGTAATCGTGATACACACCATAATAATGAATAAGCTGTCCCAAAGATACAATCTACCCAAATCCATGGGATATGGACTTCTGGCTGGTCATTCTAGCCCTTGATGTCCTATCCAGTGACCAGAAATTGCTGGTCCTGGAACTTTTATTTGGTTGCTGGAAGGTGTAGGAAGCAGCACCATCTAGCTGGAAATGCAGTATGTTGGGGAAAGCTTTTTTTTTTTTTCTTGCTATGGACACTCTGTATATGTCTAGCAACCCAATATTTTTGTCCTTTAGAGCGATTTCATTTTGTCATGATCTGTATTCATATATAGTACTGTGCAAAAAATTTCAAGCCACCATTTGTTTCAGCAATAGTATAATGACAACTGGAATTTCAGCTTGGATTCGTCACTCTTTGCACTGATCTTCATTCCAATCTTTGTGTGCTTTAGCGTATTTTACACTTTTCACCCTGTTCCCCTTCCGAAAAAAGTAGTATCTTGGCTGCTACCATTCCACAAAGACCATTCATTTCCTGATCAAGATTTGGACTGTAGAAGGGTCAACTTGGCATCCCGACGAGGTTGCCAGATGCTGCTATTGCTCGAGTGTAAGAGGGGGTCACACTAAATTCTTGCCACTGTAGCCTATGGAAACCATTTTTCTTCCAGATTGTTTCAGTTTTTTTAATACTACATACGAATTTCCTGTATTTTCTGGTTAAATTCTAATAAAGAGCCGGAGAAATAATTATATATGGTCATTATAGGATTTCTGAAACAATATCTAACATGATGATGGTCTTAGACTTTTGCACAGTACTGTACTAACTGCTTAAGTGGGCTCTGTTACCTGGACTATTTCAAAGCTGTGCTTTTCCCCAGAGCACAGAGTCTGTCTGGTGCCAATGATTTTCAGTTTGAATTGTCCATGTCAACTTCTCAGAACCACAATATCTCAGAATAAAAGTATTTTTTTAAAAGACAGAACCGATGCATAAAAATTGCTGTTGTAAAGCAATTCAAAATACATGCACTTCCACATCACAACTTTTATACCAGGACCTCGGATGTGTCTGAGGGAGTTAATCCAGACGGGGATCATCCCCGGCATGCTATGGACTGGCGTAGAAATTAGGCGTACACATCCCGTATAAAAGTTACAGGATGTAGGTGAACTCCTGTTCAGGTAACGTCACTCACTTTGTTCAATCTAATCCCCGCATGAATTAGTCACGCGCCTCTAGCTCACCTCTGTGATCGCCCGTCACTCACCGTACCCAACAGGATGGCATGAACCGCTACTCTCGGGTAGTAACAGTAAATTACTAATCAGTACCTGCTACCAGGCCTCCTCACTGTCTCTCTGTGTTCATCCCTACAAAAGGTCTCCGTTTACTCCATTAGCAGCCACTGGCGTTTCGGCTAATGGCTGGAGACCTTATTTACATAGCATTAGCGTAATTGATTTGGGGGTTGGTGGGTAGGCTGGGTCCTGAAACAACGAGGAGATAATGTTACTGATGGGCCGATGATAGCCGATGGCAGCGCTCTACCTGACAGCTTTATTAATTAACAGCTATCCAGTTACTCAGGCTTTAGAGCAAATGAATAAGTCAAGTCAGAGACGTGGCGGCGTGCCAAGCCAGGGGCGTATAATAGGTGGCACCACTGAGCAGCTGGGAGTAGGCTCAGAGGCTAAGGAGCATGGCACAGCTACCATGTGGGATTGAGAGCATGGATCTGTTTACGCTTTTCATGAATGATTTTCTTGCCAGGCAAAAATGTTCCGCTTGATCAGACTCGACTTGAAAGGTTTGGTGGTGGTGATCTCGTTCATCTCGTTTAGAAACTGAAGAAAAAATTCGAAAAAGTATTCATGGTCAGGCACATCAATATAAACTATGAAACGTTCAATTACATTTCAGTACCAGAATTCAGTTATTACATTTACAGCATTTAGCAGACACCCTTATTCAGAACGACTTACAATTGGTACAGTCTTACAATCCAAGAAATTGTGGGTTAAGGGTCTAGCTCAAGGACCCAACAGTGGCAGCAGAGGTGGGATTTCAACCCTAGACCTTCTGGTCCAGAGTCCAGTACCTCAACCGCTTACCTACCACAGTCCCACAGTCATTATGGCTATTATCATACTTATTGGATGTATTAGTTATGAAAAAAAAATTGTTTTAAACTTTTTCCAGCTGTGGTAGCCTAGCGGTTAAGGTACTGGACTCTGGACCAGAAGGTCAAGGGTTCAAATCCCGCCTCTACTAAATGCTGTAAATGTAAATGTATTCACACCAGGGGCATCATCAGACCTACTTTGCCCTGCTATGGGGTAAAAAATGGATTTTATCCTGGATTGCTGAGTAGAACTACAGGATATACCACACACATCCATTTCCCATAATGCTCCAGCACCCAAAAGCTTGACTGGCTAAGGCTTTTGGTTTCTTCCGGGTTTTCTGATGGAGTAACATGGAGGACAAATGCAAATATTGAAAAGAAGGTCAGCTGCTGCAGACAAGGTAGTGTTAGCTAATAGCTATGTGTAGTTAATGCAATTAATAAAAATTCTTTAGTGTTCATTTGTTCTTCGTTTTTCTTCTCATCCATGGCAAAATGACCCCCACTTTAGTGTGATATATACTGTAATGCAAACAATTAAGAAATACATACATTGCTTTGCACAAAACCTTAAAGCATTTAATTGAAATATTATTTTAGACAGTACAGATGCACAAATACTCTGCACTGTATTTCCCTGTATCTGTAGTGTCTGGTTTAAATCATGATGCCTTGTTGTCATGTAATAGATGTTACCTGATCCTGGAAAGAAAGAAAAGAGGAAATAAAGGAAATGGGACCCAAACAGATAACCTCCATCAGATAACTGAGGATTTTAGCTCTCTGGTTTCCACAAGTATCTGATCAGGTCCCTAATTAATCACTGGTAGTCATGGACTTGTTCAAGTCATGGAGATGAGCTGGAATGAAGGTCATTCCAGCTCTACCCTTTGGCCTGTTGTGTTACTTGCTCATCAGCACATAATCTGATCGTGATCAAGTCATAGTGAAAAATAAGACATTTTGCCAATGCTATAATGACACCCTGTCAGTATTATCTTTGATGGCTTTTTATGTCATATTGGGTTATTCCCTGCAGAACTTCTTGTTGTTATGTAGCAATTTAAAAATAACTTAGTAGACGTACACTGTGTGGTATTTATGCTTTATATAGGGTAAGACTGTAACTACTATACAAAACCACAGTATTGACACATGGGCACTGTCTGGGACACCTGTCTGCTGACTGTATGGAATTTGCATGTTCTCCCCGTGTCTGTGTGCCGTCTCGTCTGGGTACTCTGATTTCATTCTACATTCCCAACACGTGTGGGTCAGTTGGTGATGGCTGATTGAGTGTGTTTGTATATGGACCCACCTTGTATCCTGTGTTGCTGGTTAGGCCTCGGTCCTGCCGTGACCTTGCATTGTATTAAATAGATATGGAAAGTGAGCAAATGACTGAAATTGATTCTTAAAATGTGCTTTATGAATAAGTGTCACTTTCAGGCCCTGTAAGTAAGGGCACTTTTTCTGTATTGAAAGGCACAGCCATGGTACATTTAGTAGCCCAGGCCCCGGTTGCACAAAACACCTTCAGTAGTTCCCTTTAGTACCTTAAGGGACGATTTTCCCTTAACCAAAGAAAGTGGTTCCATACTGTGGTAGCCTAGCGGTTAAGGTACTAGACTATGGACCAAAAGGTCCAGGGTTCAAATCCCACCTCTGCCAAAGCTGCCACTGTTGGGTCCTTGAGCAAGGCCCTTAACCCACAATTGCTTGGATTGTAAGACTGCATCAAATGTAAGTCGCTCTGGATAAGGGCGTCTGCTAAATGCTGTAAATGTAAATGTAAAGTACTTAAGTGTGTTTCTTAAAATCAATAAAACAATAAGACATTTACTTCAGTGACTTCAGAGCTGCCCTAATGGTTTAAACCAACATGGAGAAACTAATGAATAAAAATAAATTTTTAAAAATGGGAAAAAAATTAATACAAAAAAATCACAACTTAATAATAAATGTATTATAAGAATTTTCATCATCAAACACCTTCAAAAACACGGCTTTGAGAGTTAACATGACGAGTTTTGTCTCTTAAATAATTCCAAGGGAATTCACCATTAAGGAGCTTGATGCAACACTTAACTCTTTTAAAGGGATTACTCAAAGGACATTTGATATTTAAGGAAATATTTAAGGGTTAATGACAATTTCCCTTAAGAAAGCCCTTAAGCTACCACACACTTAACTTTAAAAGATGTTTACGGTCAATATTTAGGGAACATTCCACATAAGGGGTTTTACGCAACTGGGCACCGGGCTTTAACCCCAAACACCACTGTCACCACCACCATGATTACTTTACAGCGCTGCTGGTGTACGATCTATTCCGTCTCTACTAAAACTCTTTCAGTCGAAAGGCAGCCAGTGTTTAAACTGGATCCCTTACTGGACCCCTAACCCAAAGGTCTTGAGGTGATTATTCTGTGGCGTGCCCGTCACCAGTCCATGTGGCTCCCAATCCTCGTGCCAGTCTTTAACTACACTCCAGTCTCGGCAGTCCGAAGCCTCTTACAGCCCTGACATGCTCCCAAACAATCAGAGTCTTTGGAGCCTCTGAAATATGCATGGCTATCCGTGACAGGCAGATAGAGCAGGGCAATTAGCCACGTAATCCTAGAGAGCCAGGCCGGCCGCCTGTTCTCTCTCTCCATTACTGCGCTCATCTCTTGCTCTCTATTAGTTAAATGTATTTCATGTGTCCGCTCGCCATCGAATCAAGCAACACTTCCGCTAATTGGCTTATGAATTATACAGCAGGGGCCACATTATAATTTAATCAGTGGTAAACATTGCTAGGGCTGCCTGTAAAGAATCTATCCCTCATTAATTTCTTCATTTGGGGAGATGGAAAAGGCGGCGTATGGAGACCTGTTTAGATCAGTTCAGCCCTGAGAGGATGCTTAAGAGCAAAAAGGTTAAAGGGAGCTGCGCGTTATGCACCAGTTGAACGATAACTCGCGGAGGACGCGCACATTTTGACACCAGCGCCGAGAGCCGACGACTGACAAACGCTTGTTAGCTGCTTTGTTTTAGTCATCTGTTTGAGAATATCAAGCTGTCGTGTAAGCAGGAGGTTCTAGTGTAAATTGTACATTTCCCCCAAATAAGGAAGGGTGGGGAGGAAAGACACGGGAGCGCACTCATTTCAGACACCCCCAACCCCCTTTTCTCGGCTCCATTTATGAATATTTCATGGCGAAGCATTAATATTAATTGTAATAGCTTGGCAGAAGGGTTATTATTTCTTTTTTCGAGGCAAATAATCATTAAAAATTGAGCGACACCTTTTCCCCCCGAATTGATTCCGCGCAGAAATGAGTTTCTTGTCACGGGGGTGTTGCGACGTCAGCGGAGGACGTCGGTCAGTGCGAACTAAAGAGGTCCTTTGTCCGTCAGCATCAATGAGAGCCTCAAGGACAAAGGCATTTAAATATTTCATCACAAGCAGATCTCGGTTTGCTTCCTCCTCACCCATTTTTGCTCATCATCTTCACTGGAGTAACCTGGCCGGCCCTAAAAATTGCATGATGGTGTAGATGTGACTGATGTCGCAGTTCTCAGGAGGCCCAGGTTCGGTCCTGCTGATCGTTGCTCCCTCACTTGACTACACCATTAGGGCCACTTTGACAGACCCCTGGGTAAACACCCCGAACATTCCTGCGTTGAAGCACCTTCACGTCGCCTGCTTTCCATTATACAGCTAATCATTTATTCAGTGGTGATGTACGGATCATCATGATTATTCCGCTCCTTCTACATAATGCACTTTGGGAGGGGATCTGGTCGTCTTCCATGTGACTTGTCATGATTGAAAGAGCATTAACATTAAAGCGTGGTTGTCTGGCCCTTTCATGGAGGTACCATTTATTGCAGCAACAAGCTCGAGTTAAAGCATGAAGTTTCCTTTGTGACTAAATGAAGAAAGACGTTTGATCCAGGATGTCTGCTGATCGAAGTTCCTCTGTCTCTCAGGGTCTTCTTTTTGGAGATGGCTGATGATGTCGCTCTCGAGCGCCTGACTCTCAGGGCCGTTGATCCTGTGACCGGAGAGAGGTGCGTCACGTCTGTGCATCTGTGTGTTCGTTTGGAATTCTTTTCCAAAAGTTTTACTTCAGTTTTTTTTATCACAGTTAGATTTAATGTTGCCAAAAATCCATAAAACATCTATACTGTTATAAACAGTCCTTTTTTTAAACGGAAAAAAATGTTGCTTGTAAAGCACTCCACATACAATGCTGTGCAAAAGTCTTAGGCCACCATTAGTTTAGTTTATACAATGGTATAATGATCGTATATAATTATTTCCCAGTCTCTTGGACTAATATTAGAATACAGGCAGGATATACAGGAAATTTGCATGCAGTATTAAAAATTATGAAGAAAATCAGAAAAAACAGCTTCTATAGGCTACAATTATAGCTTCTATAGACCATCTCGTAGACTTGAGCAATAGCAGCATCTGGCAGCTTCATCGGGACGCCTTCTGCAGTCCGAAGAAGCTTGATGGCAGCCAAGAAACCACTTTTTTGGAAGGGGAACCGGATGAGAACGCTAAGATATGCTAAAGCTCACAAAGATCGGGTTGAAGATATGGTCATTATAGCATTGCTATAGCATTCTAATGATGGCCTAAGACTTTTGCACAGTTCTGTACGTTTTTTATTTTCCTTTTTGTGCCTCATTCCATGTTTAATAAATGCTTAGTGGTTTCATATATCACACAAGTTTCGGGTCAGATAGGCAGCTCTGGTACGATCTCACTACAAAGGGTTTTTTTCTTCCCGTGCAGGTATCACTCGGTGTACAATCCCGCCCCCAACAAAAAGGTCCAGGCTCGGCTGCGGTACGACCCACAGGACTCTGAGACTGAAGTCCAGAAGAGGCTGAAGGACTACTGGAGTCATGCTGCCGCCCTGCAGGCCTTCTACCCTCAGGGTGCGAGGGTCAGCGCCGATCAGGTTCCCCACACGGTGTTCGAGTGCCTGGAGAGCAGGCTGGTGGGACGCCTTCCCAAAGTTCAGCCTAAATTAAACATCCAAGAGCTCCCTGGTCAGTAATCACTCCTAGCTTGTTGACCCAAGCTGATCACAGGGGAGTACAGCGGCCTGCTAATTATACACATGTTTAATTAATGTCACTATAAAACCCAACCTTGTCCGGGCCCTTTGTCAGGGCTGGTATTAGTCCCGCTTCAGTAGTCACATGCTAAGGAGCGAGAGCCGCTCTGTTTATTAAACCCTCCCTCGCTCCACCTCTCCCTCTCTCTCCTTGTGTCTGTACATGCAGAGGTCACTCGTCCTGCTCCCATAGGGATGGAAACGAGTTAAGTGCACTGGTTAGAGAGATGCGTTAACAGCCTCGCTTTCAAACTCCCCTCAGATACCGGGCCATGACAGGCAGAGTCTGACTTAATCACAGCCAATGAGGCTCAGAATATGCATCAGCTCTGAATACATAAACACGTGGGTGAGAGGGCTTGTATAATTCAGGATGTGTTTAAATTAGACAGGCATTGTATTGACCTGCTCTGTGCCTGTGGCAGACTGTTTGTTCTTCAAATAAGGATTGAGTTTATTAGCAGAGAACAAAAACAAACATTTATACAATGTGCAGTAAAAGGAAAAAAACTGTTTTATTCCAAAATTCAGGTTGATTTAATTGTTTCTGCATTAAAATGTGTGTAAAACACGGCTCTCTGCTCGTCCCTGATTAAGCAGTTCTGTCTGTTACATATTGTTATTAAAGACGGAAAATAATGGAAGGAACAGATCTATATGAAATTTCATATGAAGTTTATTCATAATTCCTTTATTGGAAATTGGTTTCATGTTAGTAATATATACAGGGCTATTTTAAAAACTCATTATTTCGGTGTCATTTGTGGTATTTTATGTGAAGGATTTTTAAATTCACTGCATTTGTTTGTCACGGGGCAGCCCTGGTGTGGTCACATGACCACAGACTTCCAGAGACAGAGTTCCCCAACCTCTGGTGAGGTGGAACAAACATATACAGATACATACAGTACTGTGCAAATGTCATAGGCATTCAATTTATTTTCTGCTTATTATTTATTTATTATTTATTTTTATCGAAATACATACTCTTCTGGTGTATTATTGTGGTAGCCTAGTGGTTAAGGTACTGGCCAGGGTTCAAATCCCACCTCTGCCAAGCTGCCACTGTTGGGTCCTTGAGCAAGGTCCTTAACCCACAACTGCTTGGATTGTAAGACTGTATCAATTGTAAGTCGCTCTGGATAAGGGTGTCTGCTAAATGCTGTAAATGTAAATGTTAGTGTGTGTTGTGCTTGTACGACTGGATCAGACACAGCAGTGCTGCTGGAGTTTTAAACCACTGATCCTAAAATATAAATTAAGAATATGCAGAATGTAAATTGAAAAATGTAGAATACCTAAGACAGCTGGACCTTTATGGACATTAGCAAAGGTGCCAGGGACCCACACAACTTTAGGGTACCGGTAACATTTTTAACATCGTTGGGTTCTATCAGGTGGGATCCAGCCCTAGACTGGAAACCAATCCATTGGAGGGGACACACTTACACTGGGATGCTTTAGAGGCACAGATCTACCTAACTCATATCTTTGGAAAGTGGGAGGAAGATGGAGTACCTGGAGGAAACTCGCACAGGCAAGGGGAGAACATACAAACTCCACACCGGCGGAGTTTGGGCCTGTCATCAAAACTGTCAACTCTGGAGATGCACCACTGTGCCAACCATTTATAAAATGTTGTTTATTTAATTCAACAGTTATTTCATGCAGTAATTCTTGTTACTCTGTAACCTCAACCTATTTGCACAGGGGATGTTTCTCCATTAGTTGGAATATACGGCTGAGATTCGAACCCGGTTTTCTGCGGTGGTTGGCTGGCGTCTTCGACCCGAAGCTGCACTAACTGAGCTCCCCGCTTGCTTTTTTTTAACGTTACAAATTTCAGGACTTTTATTTTGAAACGCTTCTGACTCGGAAGGCAGGTCGGTGTTTACACGAGGGCAGCGCGTGTGTGGATTTTGTGTAGCTTGTTACTGATGTTCTGCTGAAAATCCTCCTGAAACTGTAAGTTTTTATCGGTTGTGTTGCGGATTTACATGTCGGGCTTCATTGCATGCCGAGGAAACGGAACTTTTTAAAGCTTACAGCGTGTCGTTGGCTGGTTAGGTAATTAATGAATTGGAACCATCTTTTCTTGTTGTTTGTTTATACTAACTAAAGGTCGCCCGTAATGAGTGCGAACGCAATAATATTTGTAACACAATAAGAAGTAATTCAACAAAGAATATTAAAACGCACAGCATGTATTTGAACTTACCATATACGTGTGTTTTTATCTCTCTCTCTCTCTCTCTCTCTCTCTCTCTCTCTCTCTCTCTCTCTCTCTCTCTCTCTATATATATATATATATATATATATATATATATATATATGTAGTGTGTATAGTGAGTGAGTGAATCACTTATTTATAGCCCGATATACCTTCTAAATTTAAACTCCAGTTTATAAATATCCAGTATACTTAGTGGGTTAATGGGTTCTTTTTATCATCCTTAAATCATTCCTAACAATACTGTTGCCTTAAAGGGGTGCACTTGGTGTGCAAGGATGTTTATGCAGATGCTATGTATCAAAATAAGAGCCACATGAATGGTAGTCAAGTCAGATTTATTTATATAGCGCTTTTTACAACTGAGCATTGTCTCAAAGCAACTTTACAAGTTTAGGTCATATCCTACGTCCAATCCCAAATTGAGCAAGCCTAGGGCGACAGTGGAAAGGAAAAACTCCCTAAGTGTTATGAGGAAGAAACCTTGGGAGGACCAAGAGCAAGGGAGCACCCAAGGTTTTCCAGGAGCACATCGTACTGCCGCATTACCACAAGTACCATAGTCACATAGTCCTTTAGACAACTGTAATGTAAATATAAAGGGTATTTTCACAACAAAACTGCTTGCGAATGATATGTTGTTGTTGTTTGTTTACTCAGTTTATTTAAAGTCGCTATCAGCATCAGTGGCCATGTTCAGCGACACACACAAGGTTACATCTACAAGTCACTCATACACTCAAGTCAATGCTAATTTAGTGTAGCCAATTCACCTAACAGGCATGTCTTTGGACTGTGGGAGGAAACCGGAGTACCCAGAGTAAACCCACCAGGCACAGGGAGGACCCAGGCCGCTCCAAACTGTGATTGAACCCAGGACCTTCTTGCTGTGAGGCGCCGATGCTAGCCACCGTGCCGCCCACGAATGATACGTAAATGTGACAGAGATACCTGTGAAAACATGAGCCGAATGCTTCAGTCAACCAAGGATGCCATCGAAGCCTAAACTGTTATAGCTACGCGTGCTAGGACCCTGTGTAGGAGAAAGCCATAGCACTTAAGAGGATGGTATGATGGATCTGAATATTGTTTGACGGAAGCCAAAAATGAATTGAGAGATGGCATTACGAACAACTTGGAAGCCCAGCCAAAAGAAACAGACTCAACGAGCGATTGTGAACCGGGTTACATGGGTTGGGGGTTGGGGGGGTTGGGGGGGTTGGGGGGGGGGGCAAAAAAGTCTCTAAACACATCAGCCGAGTTAGAATCCAAACAAGCAGGTGAGCAGGTGAGCAAGTGACCGGTAGTTACACAACCGGAGGTAGCTGGGGATGTGTCTGGAGATATCAAAGGTCTCATCAAGTTGTAGAGACAAATACACAATGGATACTAGATTTTCGAAGTTGCGTGTTGCATTTGCAGGTGATGTACCAATTTCTAACGCTTGAGACTTATCCCTTCGCTTTTTGATTATCCATACACTGGCAGTGCATCATCCCCATAGCCTGTCTGTATAAAGCCATATTCAAGTCAAGTCAGATTTATTTATATAGCGCTTTTTACAATGGAGCATTGTCTCAAAGCAACTTTACAAGTTTAGATTATCTCCTAATAACTACGTCCATTCCCAAATTGAGCAAGCCTAGGGCGACAGTGGCAAGGAAAAACTCCCTGAGTGTTATAGGAAGAAACCTTGGGAGGACTCAATATGGGACCCAACCTCCTTGGGCGGCGTAGATGATAAATTTAAGAATGAAACTAATTTATCTAATTAAATAAGTCTTATAGTGATAGTTCAGATAAAATAATATAAACTATGCATATTGGCATTATGTAGTCCGATACATAGTCACTCTAGGATCTTGAGTCCATGGCAGCACTTTGTCCCCAGCCAGCCGGGGGAGGCAGAGAGTTACTGCCCTCTGGTGTGGCTGGGCATGATGGGGCTGGAGCTGATGACGGAAACATCTTAAGTGGAGCTGAAGCGGATGAACATTTTAGTGTGTGGGGTTGGAACTGGTACCGGAACACAAGCTGGGAGAGAAAACAGAAAATGTAGTTAGTTATCGAGTAAGAGTCTATAAACAATCACTGATGCCATGTGTCGCGTGAGACTCCGGCAGTAAGCGGTAATTCCATACTGTTAGCATTGTTCATATCTTCTTGTAACCCTTTCAAAATGGTCTGCTGTGAAAAATGCTCCATTAGTAGGTCCTGGGGCCTCACTGCTTTGCACGTTTAGTGTTTTCTTTTCTCCCAACACACCTGATCCAGTTACTAAGCTCATTAACAAGCCCATTAGTGAAAGTGAGTACAAAATGGGTGTGTTTAAACAGGAAAAGCACTAAAACGTGCAGAGCAGGACCAGGATTGAGAAACGCTGGCCTAGGCTGATTGCTCACTGCCCTGAATGAAATGCAGTCCAGTCATTGTGGATGCAGATCTTCAGATTATGATCTGTTTTTTATTTTAATTGAATTCCCTTGTAATAAAGCATACTCTTTATAATAATTAAATGACAGCATTTCTTCTGCGACCCCTACAAACCACATCGTGACCTCCCAGGTTAGGAATCGCTGTGCTGTAGCTTATTTAGGTTCATGTTAACTTGCTGACTGAAAGTTTGTGGAACTAATTTTGGTACGTGATGTTTCAGGTGTGCAGTGTTCTCATCATGGCTGAAGACACACTGATGATCAACATCTCAAACCATGAACCGCCGCCCTTGCACTCGCACTTCTCTCAGAAAAAGCCGAATAAATACTCATCAGGACAGACGTGGACACAGGTTGGTTATTAAACTGAAATGCTGGGATGAATTATATTTGCGTTACAGTAGCATTACAATACTGCGCTAGAATCCGACTATGGTAATATCCGGTTGAGGACCTGTTTCAGAGAACATAATGCAGGTACCTGTAGAAACACCACAGTATAATGTTATCACGTCTCCCAGCCCTAGCAACCCTTCAGATGTTTTGAAAGACATTCCCTCATTCATAATGCAACGAGATAGCTTGTGTGTCTTGTCTTGCTGGTGGAACTGCATGTCCATCAGGAGAATCTGCAGCGTTCCAGCCTGGGCTCTGTTTACACGTTTGGTGTTTCTATTTGCAGAAGAGGACTGCAAAGGGAAAACGAAAGGCTGAAGAAGTTCACCATAGCTCTGCTAAGCAAAAGAGGCTGGTTCCCAAGACAAGCCGTGAGGAGAACCCAGATGATGGGGACCAGACACCAATCAGTGTGTCTAAGTCCACTTCAAGAGCGAAAACATCTCCAAAGAAAGGGCCAGGTGATAAAGGGCAGGACCGACCTTTTATTAAGACGTCTTCTCTTTTCCGAAACAACCCAGACATTCCAGAAGTTCTCAGGTCAGTAAAATATATGTTCTAATTCTGCTGAGGCTTGAACCCAGGTCTCTGTGGGTTCATAGGTTAAGTAAGTAGGACTTTGCTTTGATTTGATATTTCTTCTAGTCGTGCTGTGACCCAAATCAAGGAGAAAGTCTTCACAAGCAACTCCTTTGAAGAGCTGGACCTGCATCCTCACCTGGTAAGATCGCTTTTGGGAAAGTAGGATATTTTCTCACCGTCCGCAGTCAGGAATAATTAGTTTTGATTTGCATTTTGATTCTCTTTCTGAAGTTAGAGTTGTCTGATGTTCTGTAACTATTATTTTCTTTTGCTTTTTGGCCCTGCTCAGGTATCGACCCTTAACAAAGTGTTAAACGTGACGAGTATGACCAGGTACAGGCTTAATCTCCATGTTCATTAGCCATTAAGAGTCTGTTACTGTCAATTTGCAATGTTTTGTTAAGGAACATAAAACATGATACTGATTTTTTTTGGTCTCCAGTGTTTAGTTCATTTTTCAGCAGAATAGTAGCTATAGTCCTTAAATGTTGCCAGTCAGATAAATGTGTCTTTAAAATTTGGACACCACATTTGATTTGATTGTTGAACTGGTACTGGATTAGTGAATTAGTGGACAAGAACACACAAATAAACACACCGAACCAAATTCCGAAACCAGGGTTCGAAGGTTTTTGTTTTCATATTTAATTTGCATATTCTTTGTGTTTTTTACATTTAAAAGTATTTCATAATTGCTTATGATATCATTTTTATAATTGATTATTATATCAATTTCACTCTTCATTCACTGCGTCTCTAACACAAAAGCGCTCGTGCAGGAAGTGTAGACACTAACCATTGCTTCCATTCTCACGCTTGTTTGTATTTGCAGTGTGCAGAAGCAAACCATCCCAGTTCTCATGTCAGGAAAAGATGCCGTTGTTCGATCTCAGACCGGATCAGGTAAAGCTCAGAATGCTTTAAGCTCTTGGTGCTGTTGCTGTTGCTGTTAAACCGGGACCAGCTAATCTTTCCTCTGTGATTGGTCACGCAGGGAAAACGCTGGCGTACGGGATTCCCCTGATACAGTCACTGCAAGCCGTACAACCCAAAATAAAGGCAAGTGAGACCTTTTATTGATGGTGTTTTGGTTGTTGTGGTTCAGGTTTTGTTGTGGTTTTACTGTACAGGTGTGTGTCGCTTAAGTTCTGAGATACGTTCTTTGAAATAGCACGGTATGTTATCTGAATGGTGTCCAAACATCATGTTATAGTGGGGGGAAAAAAAGTATTTAGTCAGCCACTGATTGTGCAAGTTCTCCTACTTAGAAAATTGAGAGAGGTCTGTAATTTTCATCATAGGTACACTTCAACTATGAGAGACAAAATGAGAAAAGAAATCCAGGATTTTTAAAGAATTTAATTGTAAAATCATGGTGGAAAATAAGTATTTGGTCACCCACAAACGAGCGCAAGATTTCTGGCTCTCACAGACCTGTATCTTCTTCTTTAAGAAGCTCTTCTGTCCTCCACTCGTTTACCTGTATTAATGGCACCTGTTTGATCTCGTTATCTGTATAAAAGACACCTGTCCACAAGCCTCAAACAGTCAGACTCCAAACTCAAACCATGGCCAAGACCAAAGAGCTGTCGAAGGACACCCAGGGAGAAAATTGTAGACCTGCAGCAGGCTGGGAAGAGTGAATCTACAATAGGCAAGCAGGTTGGTGTGAATAAATCAACTGCGGGAGTTCAATTGTAAGAAAATGGAAGACATACAAAGACCATTGATAATCTCCCTTGATCTGGGGGCTCCACGCAAGATCTCATCCCGTGGGGTCAAAATGATCACTGGAGAACGGTGAGGAGGAAAAATCCCAGAACTACACGGAGGGACCTGATGAATGACCTGCAGAGAGCTGGGGACCAAAAGTAACAAAGGCTACCATCAGTAACACACTATGCCGAGAGGGACTCAGATCCTGCAGTGCCAGGCGTGTCCCCCTGCTTAAGCCAGTACATGTCCAGGCCCATCTGAAGTTTGCCAGAGAGCATATGGATGATCCAGAAGAGGATTGGGAGAATATCATGTGGTCAGATGAAACCAAAATAGAACCTTTTGGTAAAAACTCAACTCGTTGTGTTTGGAGGAAGAAGAATGCTGAGTTGCATCCCAAGAACACCATACCTACTGTGAAGCATGGGGTTGGGAAAATTATGCTTTGGGGCTGATTTTCTGCAAAGGGGACATGACAATGATCCCAAACACACCGCTCGGGCAACAAAGGAGTGGCTCCGTAAAAAGCATTTCAAGGAACTGGAGTAGGCTAGCCAGTCTCCAGACCTCAACCCCATAGAAAATGTGTGGAGGGAGTTGAAAGTCCGTGTTGCCCCAAAGCATCACCGCTCTAGAGGAGATGCATGGAGGAATGGGCCAAAATACCAGCTACAGTGTGTGCAAACCTGGTGAAGACTTACAGGAAACGTTTGACCTCTGTCATTGCCAACAAAGGTTATGTTACAAAGTATTGAGTTGAACTTTTGTTATTGACCAAATACTTATGTTCCACCATAATGTACAATGAAATTCTTTAAAAATCCTACAATGTGATTTCCTAGATTTTTTTTTTTCTCATTTTGTCTCTAATAGTTGGGTCATTACATATCATTGCATTTACGATCAGTAAGAAGTTAAATATCATCTAATATAATGTTTTTAACACTTCATTTTGTCAGCCTTTGTGTTTTGTGACATTTGCTTATGTTGTTTCTTCTTGTAATGCCCTTTCAGAGATCCGATGGCCCACTTGCAGTCGTGATTGTACCTACGAGAGAGGTAGGCAGTTAAATATTTAATCATATCGAAATACTTAATAAGAAACTGATTGTAACCTGTCGTTCTTGTTCTGTTTCAGCTAGCCCAGCAGAGCTTTCAGATCTTCCAGAAACTTCTTAAGGTAAGATAATTTGTTACTCAAGTAGCTTCGGTCCTGTATTGTCCGATCATATGATTGTGTAGTGCTTTTTAAGGACAAAGTCATTCTTGCAGTGTCGAATATAAGCAAGCAAAGTGTGATTAGTTGTGAGTAAGGCAGTAAAAATTAGCGAGATTAATAGTTTTGCATAACTAATAAAGGCATTTAAATTTTACTTTACATGTTTAATTCAGGATACAGTGGTATGCAAATGTTTTAACCTTCTAGTTTTATTTCATTTTCTAAACAAACTTAATTTAATCAACTTGTGTTATAATGAGTTAAAGGTAGTAAAATATGGACATTTAAGAAAGCAGGGTACAACTGTGTTTTGTTAGATACTTCTTGGTTTCCAGCATCATATGTCATAATTTTCCAGTTTCGATTTTTTTTATTTCTGTTATTTCCAGCCCTTCACATGGATTGTTCCTGGAGTTCTGATGGGAGGAGAGAAGAGGAAAGCGGAGAAAGCCAGGTGAGAATAACATACCAAACCTTTAATGAGTGTGTACCCTACTGTCCAGTGTTCATTCATGTAGTTCTAATGTCAGGATTATTGTATTGTATTGATCTAATCATCAAAGCTGATTTATTTCTCCTTTTTAGGCTGAGAAAGGGGATCAACATTTTAATCTCCACCCCAGGCCGACTGGTGGACCACATCAAGAACACTCTTAGTATCGCTTTTAGTGCTGTACGCTGGCTCGTTTTGGATGAGGCAGACAGGTTTGTGAATTACTAAGTACATTTTCACTATAGTTTGCCCCCTTCCTGATTTCCTATTGTTTTACGTGTTTGCCACACTTAAGTGTTTCGGAACATCAAACCAATTTAAATATTAGTCAAAGACAACACAAGTAAACACAAAATGCAGTTTTTAAATGAAGGTGTTAATTATTAAGGGAGAAAAAAATCCAAACCTACATGGCCCTGTGTGAAAAACTGATTGCCCCCCGTCCCCCGTCCCCCTTGTTAAAACATAACTATGGTTTATCACACCTGAGTTCACTGTCTCTAGCCACACCCAGGCCTGATTATTGCCACACCTGTTCTCAGTCAGGACATCACTTAAATAGGACCTGCCTGACAAAGTGAAGGACACCAAAAGATCCCTAAAAGCTCCACATCATGCCGAGATCCAAAGAAATTCAGGAACAATTTAGAAAGAAAGTAATTGAGATCTATCAGTCTGGAAAGGGTTATAAAGCCATTTCTAAAGCTTTGGGACTCCAGCGAACCACAGTGAGGGCCATTATCCACAAATGGTGAAGACATGGAACAGTGGTGAACCTTCACAGGAGCGGCCGGCCGACCAAAATTACCCCAAGAGCGCAGCGACGACTCATCCAAGAGGTCACAAAAGACCCCACAACAACATCCAAAGAACTGTAGGCCTTACTTGCCTCAGTTAAGGTCAGTGTTCATGCCTCCACCATAAGAAAGAGACTGGCCAAAAATGGCCTGCATGGCAGAGTTCCAAGACGAAAACCACTGCTCAGCAAAAAGGACATTAAAGCTCGTCTCAGTTTTTCCAGAATACATCCTGATGATCCCCAAGACTTTTGTTAAAACATTCTGTGGGCAGACGAGTCAAAAGTTGAACTCTTTGGAAGGTGTGTGTCCCATTACTTCTGGTGTAAAAGTAACACAGCATTTCAGAAAAAGAACATTATAGCAACAGTAAAATATGGTGGTGGTGGTGTGATGGTCTGGGGCTGTTTTGCTTCTTCGGGACCTGGAAGACTTGCTGTGATAAATGGAACTATGAATTCTGCTGTCTACCAAAAAATCCTGAAGGAGAATGTCCGGCCATCTGTTTGTGATCTCAAGCTGAAACCAACTTGGGTTCTGCAGCAGGACAATGATCCAAAACACACCAGCAAGTCCAGCTCTGAATGGCTGAAGAAAAACAAAATGAAGACTTTGGAGTGGCCTAGTCAAAGTCCTGACCTGAATCCTATTGAGATGCTGTGGCATGACCTTAAAAAGGCCGTTCATGCTCGAAAACCCTCCAGTGTGGCTGAATTACAACAATTCTGCAGAGATGAGTGGCCAAAATTCCTCCACAATGCTGTAAAAGACTCACTGCAAGTTATGGCAAACGCTTGGTTGCAGTTGTTGCTGCTAAGGGCGGCCCAACCAGTTATTAGGTTTAGGGGGCAATCACTTTTTCACACAGGGCCATGTAGGTATGGATTTTATCTCCCTTAATAATAAGCACTTTCATTTAAAAACTGCATTTTGTGTTTATTTGTGCTGTCTTTGACTAATATTTAAATTGGTTTGATGTTCTGAAACACTTAAGTGTGACAAACATGCAAAGAAATAGGATATCAGGAAGGGGGCAAACACTTTTTCACACCACTGTATATCATTCCTTAACCTTAGGGCCAGCTAGCAGCATTCTGTATGAACCTGTATGGGCCGGTGGTTTCTGGCTTTCCTATTTTTTTTCTCCATGGCTCTCGGAGTGATGTCAGAATAGAGTTCTCCCAATGTCCAGTCTAACTAAATAGTTCAGTAACTGTTTAAATCATCCGTTTGTAGATTTAGCATGTCTCTATTTACCATTCATTCGCTCGGCAGAAGATTTACATAAAATGCAGCCATCAAAAACCTTTTTTTTCAGCACGATCTGTGTTCTTTATAGGTTCCTTCAGTGACTATGTAGCATGAGAGGATATCTTTTATGTCAGATGTCCTTGTTTCGAATTCTGTAGAACTCTTGACCTGGGGTTCGAGAAGGACCTGACTGTTATACTGAATGCCCTGAATGCCGGTGGATGCGCGAGACAGAACGTGCTGCTGTCAGCCACACTAACTGAGGGTTTGTCTGGCCTTTTTTGGAATATATATAAATAAGATCGACAGATTTGCCCTGCTCTAGTGTATTGAAAGCTTGAATAAGAATTAAACAGAAGACTTTTGTTTGTAGCTAAGACATACATTTCATTCTGGCTAAACTACTATTTAATAACAGTTTAAGTCTGGAAAATTGTCATACATGTTCCTTCAGTGCTCTGTGATATTTTCCCGCTACAGGGCTGTCTCGGTTAACCAGCATTAGCATGAAGGACCCAGTGTACATCCAGGTCTCTGAAGCAACTGATGAGAGTGTGGAGGTAACAGAACCCCATCCTACATCCCAGAACGCCTCACGGGCCGACAGCTATGCAGTGCCTGACAGGCTGCAGCAGTACATGGTGGTGGTGCCCAGCAAACTGCGCCTAGTCTGCCTTGCTGCATTTATCCTGGCCAAGTGTAAGGTAATTGCTGAAATTTCAAAAATCTACATGATATCTCTGAGTCCCATTTGGAATTACTAGTACAAATTACAATGGTGCTTGAAAGTTTGTGAACACTTTAGATTTTTCTAGATTTCTGCATAAATATGACCTAAAACATCATCAGATTTTCACACAAGTCCTAAAAGTAGATAGAGAACCCAGTTAAACAAATGAGACAAAAATGTTGTACTTGGTCAGAAGTATTTATGCAGAAATTCTAAAGGGTTCACAAACTTTCAAGCACCACTGTAGTTACAGTAAGTTTGACCAATTCTATGGTGGAATGCAATTATGCAGTTTAATACAGTTTAACTTCCTACCCTGTAGCGTATTATAGGTGCACACTGGCGATTTTGGGTCAGTTTATGCCGACTGTATCTAGCATGTTGCCATCAGAAATGAGCTTCATCCACTCTTCTGTTTTGTCCTATGAGGCCGGGGATCAATGTAGTGCTGGTCTGTGCAGCCAACAACAGTAGTGCTCGTGCTTAGCTTTCAGCTTCAGCATGATGCCAGCAGATCCGGTGCTTGCGAGAAAACCATGGCATGGCTTATAAGGAAGTTTCATGTCATGGTGGGTGAAGAATCGGGACCGCTTCGGATACGTAAAACTGAGTAAAATCTGAATGGCTTGTTGAGTCTCAACAGTTTTGGACACTGACAGCCCAAAAAATTCACAAATGGAACAGGAACTGTCCCTCAGGCTTAGCCAGCCGTGTCTCTGGGATGCTCCAGAATGCTCCACCGGGACTCAAACTTGGGTCTTCATGGTGGTAGCTTAGCAAACTGTTCACCCGAGTGCCAGTGAACATGATAACAATTAGAAATTTGAACAGATGTTTTGAAAATAGCGTGTTCTCTTTTTAAAAATGTAAATAAAATACTGCAGATCAAGTTTTTCTTTAATTTCTAATGTAGCTTGTGAAAAAAATATATAGGGAAGGTTGTGTTGGGTCATTTATGTTTCTGTATATATATTTTTTTTTCTTATCCTTGTAAATCTTTTTGCTGATTTTATTTATTTATTTATCTCCATTTTCTTTACTATTCTGGCCTGGTCACTCACAGTTTGAACGAGATCAGAAGCTCATCGTCTTTGTGTCCAGCTGTGAAGCGGTGGAGTTCCTGGGCACAGTCCTCTCCACTGTCCTAGGTGGCAAACTCGGTTCCACCAACAAGCAGCGTTCAGTCAACTTCCTCCGACTCCACGGAAATATGGAACAAGAGGTCAGTATCTCTTGTAAGGTATAACAGTTTTGTTTGTTCTTTCTGCTACTTACAAACCTGGAGCAGACGCAGAAACCTTTTCCTCCTTACTACAGTATTGTGCAAAAGTCTTAAGCCACCATTAGATTAGATATACCAAAAACATGACATTTGTATTTGTACTCGCATCCTTCCGAATCGTAACCACTGAGCCATCCTGTATTAACTACTAGCAGCAGTCTTGCATCCACTTGCCTGTAGTCTGGCTGCACTCCTGGTTACTTGCTCTACTTACGCTTGGGTCAAGTGGGAAAAGGAGCCAGCTGGTGGAGCAGCGGCGTCAGTCTGGTGCCCTGTGGCAATGCCAGGAGATGCCTGGTTGGGCCACCTTTTCCCAGGCCCCAACCTTCACCCACCCGTGCTAATGGACGTGGCCTAGGCTGCCCATATGGTCCAAGCAAGGCAGCGAGCTCAGCGCTCTGGAGCCCTCATATTAACCAGAGGCAGCCGGCAGCGTTATGGATGGGTTTGGGAATGGAACAGTGCAAGCTTGGTCCTGCCGTTCTTTACCGAAGAACAGGAGAACACAGATGTTCCAGCGTGGACAACAGATTGGGCTTCCCAGAGAGGGAGGGGATGAGAAAGAGGAGTGAGGTGCCACTATAAGCACCTCATGCTCTGTAGTGTAATAAACTTTTTAGATATCACCCAGTTCTGCTTTGACACTGTAATAATTACCTGAGAATGTGCTCAGTCACTGAATACAACAACTGGAATATGCAATTAATAGAAAGTATTTATAATAAAAATCTTGGAAAGGTGCTCTCAAAGGGGCTTCCTGATAAAGCTGTGGAAAGGCACACGTTTGGAGAAGATTTCAGTCTCCATAACTATGCATATGAGTACTTTTCAGAGCATTATCAAGAAGTCAGAAGTATTTGGCACTGTGGCAAAATGTTTTATGGTCAAGATTCAACTTCTTGGACTGAATTCCAAACGGTATGTTTGGTGAATACCAAACACTGTGGTGGTGGGACTGTTGTGGCCTAGCGGTTAAGGTAATGGACTCTGGACCAAATCCCACCTCTGCCAAGCTGCCACTTTTGGGTCCTTGAGCAAGGTCCTTAACCCACAATTGCTTGGACTGTTAGATTGTATCAGTTGGAAGTCGCTCTGGATAAGGGTGTCTGCTAAATGCTGTAAATGTAAACACAGCACACCACCGAAAATTCACCATACCTACCAGGAAGCATGGTGGAGATAACATTGTTATGGTGTGTTTCTCTTCAGCAAGATTCATGGAAAGGATTGAAGGGAAAATGGATGCTACCAAGTACATCCAAATTCTTGAGGAAACCGTGACCCTCTGCTAAACAGCTGAAAATGGGCAGGAGGTTTAACTTCTAGCACGTCAATGACCCTAAACTCACTGAAAAAGCTAAGGTACTGGACTATGGACCAAAAGGTCCAGGGTTCAAATCCCACCTCTGCCAAGCTGCCACTGTTGGGTTCTTGAGCAAGACCCTTAACCCACAATTGCTTGGATTGTAAGTACTAGACAAAGTACTGAATCAGAGGACTGATCACTTGTCAACACTTTTTAGTTTTTAATTTTTTAATTAACTTTCCATTTCCTTTTTCTCGTTACTTGAATATTGTACAGTAAAATGTGTCAATAAAGTTGATCAAGATATATTTTTATGAGTTCTGACTGTCAGACAAAACTGACTATTTCAAAAGGGTATGAAGATTTTCTAAAGGCACTCTAAATGTCAAGTCAGATTTATTTCTACAGCTCTTTTTACAATGGAGCATTGTCTCAAAGCAACTTTACAAGTTTAGATTATCTCCTAATATCTACGTCCAATCCCAAATTGAGCAAGCCTAGGGCGACAGTGGCAAGGAAAAACTCCCTAAGTGTTATGAGGAAGAAACCTTGGGAGGACCAAGACTCAAAAAGGGACCCGACCTCCTTTGGTGGCGTAGATGATGAATCTAAGAATGAAACTAACTTATCTATAATAGTTAAAATAATGTAAACTACGCCTTTTGGCATTATGTAGTCTGATGCACAGTGTCACTCTAGGATCTCGAGTCTAAGCAGGACAGTCCCTGGTGGCACTTTGTCCCCAGCCAACGAGAAGAGGGAGAGAGTTGCTGCCCCCTGGTGTGGTTGGGGTATGATGGGGCTGGAGCTGATGGCGGAAACAACTTGAGTGGAGCTGAAGTGGATGAATATCATGTGTAGGGCTGGAATTGGTACCAGAACACAAGCTGGAGAGAAAAGAGAAAATGTAGTTAGTTATTGATTAAGAGCACAGAGTTTATAAGCAATCACTGATGCCACGTGTAGCATGAGACCCCGGCAGCATTAGCTGTAGCAGCATAGCTAGAAAGCTTGGAAGAGGAACTCTGCTCTTAGTTTAACCCAAGGTTGCCCAAGTCAATGAAATGTAGAAATTGAAATGTAAGTTCTTTCAAACCTTAAAAATTTCACTGAATGAAATTTTGTTGTATCTCAGTGTAACCTTTAGTTATTGAAAAAATGCATTTATGGAACTTATTAATCCGGCTAAGGATGATCTTGTGCTCTGTTAATACAGGAGCGGACGGAGGTGTTTCAGGAGTTCTCCCAGAGTAAGACTGGGGTCCTGCTGTGTACGGTGAGTAATGCAGCAACCTGAGCTGTGTATAATGTTGGGTTCAGTTCCCTTTTTCCCCTAATGGTCTTCTTGTTTTACTTCATTTGAGCTGTAAGAGCTCATGGGCCAGTGTGTCACTGTGCCAGTCAGAACTGCTATGCCAGGCTGAGGCTTAACACTCCATAGTCCTCTCTGTCGTGCTCTCCCACCCTGATGGCCCAGCTGTGGGTGATTGTGCCATAAGGGGAAGCCCTGAGGGAACAAGTGCTCTGTTAGCTCTGGATTTGGGAGAGCTACAGCTGCCAGACCTGGCCTGATCCCTCCAGCAGTAGTGATGTTGTTTAATTCTCTCTGCATGCGAAAGGTCTCGGGGATGGCACTGGCTCACAGATCCAGTCCGAGGGTTGTGCTCTGTTACGGGCTCACTAGGCTTAGAGCTTTGAACCTCACCGTGGAACAAAGTTCTGGATGTGCACTGCACTGCACAAGAATATGATTAGGATTATTTACCTCGCAAATGGCACAATGGCAGCATTGCTTAGTGAATCTTCATAAAATCCTACACTCTGTGGTCAGACCACCTCAGGTTTTCTGAGTGACGATCAAACTGATTTTCCCACTCACCCCAAAAAATATGTGCGTCAAACTTGTGACCTTATGCTTGGCACCATGGCTAGCATTGAAATAAATGAGCTCTTTTAATGGTGTTGACAGAAAGTCCTGGCCCTGCATTGGCCTCCATCTGCACTCTGCCCAGTGCTGGCTGGTCCCAGCTGGGTCCAGCAGAGGGAGGAGTTCAGGCCCAGTCCTGCAGACCCTCTGTCTGGCAGGAGTTATTAATAAAGAGCTTATCTTGGCTTGGCTCCACAAATCTGTACAGGATAATGGGCAGAATGAAGAGAGTTTACAGAGGGATCGGTTCCTTTCCCGCTTTGGTGCCTATTGATTTTTGTTCTGCTCTTGTGAAGGATGTCGCAGCACGTGGGTTGGATCTTCCCCAGGTCACATGGATAGTACAGGTGCGGCTTCTTTTTGCTTCCTGCAGGTTTTTGCTTAAGGTTTTGGGATTGTTTGCTGCCAGTTTATTGCTGTTGTGGTGTCGTTGCAGTATAACCCTCCTACATCTGCAGCAGAATACGTGCACCGCGTGGGCCGGACAGCACGCATCGGAGCTCAGGGCAATGGTCTCCTCTTCCTCACGCCCTCTGAGACGGCCTACGTGGATGTTTTGGCCAAGCACAATATCAGGTGTGGGAATTGACATGTAGTCCAATCGGTTTACCAGCAGACGGTTCAGAAGCTGTAGCAGTAGCGTACGGGTAGTCCCCGATTTCCGATGGGGATATGTTCCGGTAAATCCTTTTGTAAATGGAGGAGTGTCGTATAGCGTAGCGTAGAATGTCACTACGTTTCCCAGCGCTCATCACTCCCACCATGTGACTCCCTACATCACGCAGTGTCAAGTGCTAGAGAGCGTTGTAGTGCGTAGTGTATCTTAGACGTGCTTTAAACTACAGTTGGGCAAAGTCATTATCATAAAGCTTATTTTGTAATAAAGTATCGAATATCACAAGTCATTTATTGAATGATATATTAAAAGTGAAAAACAAAAACGATTGCACAACCAGTTTTTACTCACTACATTTCCCAGCGCTCATCACTCCCGCCCTAAAATTCGATATTCAAAATGCGGACTACAGTTTCTGCTGAATGTGTGTTTGTTTGTTATCGGATTCCCATCACAAAGTCGAAATATTGTAAGTCAAGCCATCTTAAAATGGGGAGTACCTGTAGTTAGAGGGAGTTTCCTTTTTCCTCTCGTCAGTTGTACATTTAGTGTTTTCTTGTCTTACATATCTGTCTAGATTGTAGGTTCATCATACTACCGTTCCACATAAAATCATGTTCACCCAAAGCCAAATTCCTTCTTATTCCCTATATTCTCTCTGTAGAGTATCATTACTAAGCTGAAGTTGGCTTTTCTCTCTGAAACCTCACTTAACGGGGCTGACCCAGCTCAGCACTAACAGCTTGTTTGTTTACCCAACAGCTCTTTGTGCTCATTTACATTTGATCATATAGCAGATGCTCTTATTCAGTGTCTTACAACTAATACAGTGTTGCAATACACAGTCCAGGCAATTATAGATTAAGGGCCTTGTTTAATGGCCCAACAGTTGCAGCTTGGCGGTACTGGGGTTTGAACCCTGCACCCTGTCTGTCTGTCTGTCTGTCTCTCTCTCTCTATATCTCTCTATCTCTCTCTCTCTCTCTAACTCTCTCTCTCTTCTCTCTCTCTCTCTCTCTCTCTCTCTCTCCTCTCTCTCTCTCTTCTCTCTCATCTCTCTCTATATATATTATATATATATATATATATATATATATATATATATATATATATACTATGTATACCTGTATGTATGTATGTGTGTGTCGTGGTATATATATACACATACATACATACACAGATATATATATATACACACACACACACATATATATAATATATATATAGATATATATATTAAGTATATATATATATATATATATATATACACACATCCATATATAATATTACAACCCAGAAGCGCATACATAATATATATAGGTTGGTTCTGGGTTGTGTAATATATATCTGTGTGTGGTATGTATATATATCTCTATCTCTATATATATATATCTATATATCTATCTCTATTATCTATGTGTGTGTATATATATAAGTCTATCTCTCTATATATATTATCTACATATCTCTCTCTATCTCTATCTCTATCTTCTCTCTATCTTATCTATGTGTGTTCTATCTCTATATATATATATATATATATATATATTATATGATTATATGTGTGTGTATATATATATATATATATATATATATATATATATATATATATATGTGTGTGTGTGTGTGTGTGTGTGTGTATATATATATATATATATATATATATATATATATATATATATATGTATATATGTATATATGTATGTGTGTGTGTGTGTGTGTATACATATATATAGGGAGAGAGAGGGAAGTTTGTGGACACCCTTTCTAATGACTGAACTATGCAATTTCAGCCGCACTCCCTTATAACACATTCATAATATAAAGCATACAAATCTATATTCTCCATAGACAAAGAGAGCCAGTAGAATGGGTTGTACAGATAACCCTCTCAGTGTGCCACATTTATAGTGCCCTGCTGTCATTAGACATAGTCCATGGAGAATTGGTTTGCCAACTTTGAATAAGAACTTGCTGGCTGACCTGCACAGAGCCTTGACCTCAACTCCATCAGACACCTTGAAAATGCACTGTAAAGCCAAAAGTGAGCCAGGGATTCTTATCTGACATCAGAAGCCGACCTCACAGTTATGGTCCAAAATCTGATGGAAACCCCTTTTAGAAGAACAAAGGCTGTTGCAGCAGCAAAGGTTGGGGCAAACTCCATACTAATGCCCATGTTAATTCTATAATGTTTATACACTGCCTGGCCAAAAAAAGTTCTCACACACTAATGTTTTGTTGGAGCTTTGATTCGCTGTGACATCGTTTCCATGAGCTTCTGCAATGCCACAACATTTATTCCTGTCCAGAGTTGCATTCATTTTTCTTCAAGATCTTGTACTGATGATGGGAGATTTGTTCCACTGCACAAAGTCTCCTCCAGCACATCCCAAAGATTCTCAATGGGGTTCAGGTCTGGACTCTGTGGTGGACAATCCATGTGTGATAATGATCTCTCATGCTCCCTGAACCACTCTTTCACAATTTGACTTTTCTGAAACAGATGAACATCTTTTCCACGACCACAGGATGTGTCTTTCGACATGGTTGTTTAACAAATGAGAAGCTCCTCACTGCATCAGTTAGGGTTAAAGAACTTGTTGCCAGCTGAAATACAATCACCAATGCAGTCATTATCCAATGGGAGACTCTTTTGTATAACTATTTAGCTATTTGCTTAGTTAAATCCAGGTGGTGACCTTTTCTTGGCCAGGCAGTGTGTGTTCACATGTTTGGGGTTTAAATGCATCAGGAAAAAATGCAGAATACTAAGAAAAATAAAATGATGCATTTGCACGGTTTGAAAACCACAGTTGGCCATTTTATCAGGGCATTCACGTTTTTTTTCTATTTTAATTTTCTGAAAATTTGACACTCAAATCAATCTTTCCTATAAGGTAAGCCACAGTCTGACCTCGTCTCTTTGTGTTCCAGTCTCAGCGAGATGAAGATGGAGGACATCTTGTCGAACCTGATGCAGGATGAGAGGTTCAAAGGCAGGGGAAATTGGGACAAAAAGGTAATTTTGACTGCTGTAGAGCTTAGCTTGATGTGTGATTACCAAGGTCTAACATGTTTCATTAGTTTCTGCCAGTGTTAATTTCATTGATGAATGATTGTCGTCATAGTTTTCGTCAACGACCCTTTTTCTGTAACGAAAACGAGACGATGACTAAATTAAAGTACTACATTTAAGGAGTATTTGTGCCGCCAACGACTTTCCTGCTTAGACTCAGGATCCTAGAGTGACTCTGTGTATCGGACTACTAAATGCTGATGTGCATTTTTCACATTTTATTTGAACATGACTAGTTTCATTCTTAGATGTATCATCTACGCCGCTCAAGGAGATCGGGTCCCTTTTTGAGTCTTGGTCCTCCCAAGGTTTCTTCCTCATAACACTCAGGGAGTTTTTCCTTGCCACTGTCGCCCTAGGCTTGCTCAATTTGGGATTGGACGTAGTTATTAGGAGATGATCTAAAATTGTAAAGTTGCTTTGAGACAATGCTCCATTGTAAAAAGCGCTACATAAATAAATGACTTGACTTGACCTGAGTATTTGGATAACATAACTGTAATTATGAATAAATGCATACGGAGCTTGCACATACTGTATATCTGGTCTTATATGTTTAATAAAGCTCATAATATAGCATTTATTCCACCTTAAATCTGTTCTACAATATCTCATGAGTGTCCACACCGAGTTTAAAGTAGAACTATGATGGAAAGTTTGAGTTATAACCACTTTAATGTATACTGTTATTTGCAGTGCATGCAAATGTTTCATTTTAAATTACATTCATTTTACATTTCATATTTTAGTCAACTGAATCTACTGTAGATTTAGTCCACTATAATCTTATTATAATTAGTCAACTAAAACTAGACTAAAACTAAAAACAATTCAGATGACCAAATTATGACTAAAACTAAATCAAAATTTGCTGTCAAAATTAACACTGGTTTCCACATTAATCACACGATTTGCATCACATTAATCGCAATTAGTCACATTTTTCTTTATCCTCTTTCGAACCCGAATCCCTGCGGTGCTGGGCTGCCGTTGTAGACCACTGCACCACTAGAGCTCCTCTGATGGCTGGTCATGTGAGATATGAATGTGATGCAAGTTTGTTTTTTTTCTTAATTACATGCCAGTTTTTGGATCAGTGTGTTTGAAATTTAGGTTTAAACTTCAACCAGGATTTTTAGATTTTGGTGCTACAAGTTATTTCTGTATTGACTTGTGTAATATCCACACGTTCTTTGTGAAACTGCTAAAATTTGTAAGTGATAGCCAAGCTTTTGAAGTGATGAGTTAGACGTGCAGGGTGCACAAAGGAAAATTTGTATATATATTAAAATTTCGTCTGAACGGTGACTTTAATAGCAGTGCTTGCATTGTGTTTTTGGGAAAGCCTTCGTCCCTCCTCTTCATCCCTCCCTCCACAACGAGGGTCTTTACACAACAATGAGACAGGACCTCAGCCAGCACCCAGGCACTCTTAATCCTGATTTAATTTCCTCGTCCCTCCTCAGACCAATCAGCTGCCCCTGCTAATACCCCCTCTGGGCACTTTGTCTGGGAGGTCGAAGAGCCTGGGATGGGTGGGGTCTCAGAGAATACAATGTATTTAACCATTTTTGGACGTGAAGCTCTTTATGTTAATGTGCAGTCCTGGGTTGGTGCCAAAGGGTCTAATGAATTTCCTGTACATACTGGATCAGATTTATTCTGGGTTAAATGTAACGTCACTTTCAAATTTCACATCTACAGTATATAAATATGCTTTAGTTGTTACAGTACAGTGTGAGCTCAGATGGCACAACATTAATGCTGGAGTTATTGTGATTTGACTAATGGAGAACCCAATGTTATGTAAATTGGCTCTTATGTATTTGAATTTACAGGTACAGTGGTGCTTGAAAGTTTGTGAACCCTTTAGAATTTTCTAGATTTCTGCACAAATATGACCTAAAACATCATCACAAGTTCTAAAAATAGACAAAGAGAACCCAGTTAAACAAATGAGACAAAAATATTATACTTGGTCATTTATTTATAGAGGAAAATGATCCAATATTACATATTAGTGAGTGGCAAATGTATGTGAACCTCTAGGTTTAGCAGTTAATTTGAAGGTGAAATTAGAGTCAGGTGTTTTCAGTCAGTGGGATGACAATCAGGTGTGAGTGGGCACCCTGTTTTATTTAAAGAACAGGGATCTATCAAAGTCTGCTCTTCACAACATGTTTGTGGAAGTGTCTCATGGTACGAACAAAGGAGATTTCTGAGGACCTCAGAAAAAGAGTTGTTGATGCTCATCAGGCCGGAAAAGGTTACAAAACCATCTCTAAAGAGTTTGGACTTCACCAATCCACAGTCAGACAGATTGTGTACAAATGGAGGAAACTCAAGACCATTGTTACCCTCCCCA
>JAJAGP010000256.1:0-117061 GCA_025084515.1 Ancistrus triradiatus | reverse complement strand
CCAGAAGGCTATTGGAAGAATGTTTTGTGGACGGATGAGACCAAAATAGAACTTTTTTGTTTAAAGGAAAAGCGTTATGTTTGGAGAAAGGAAAACCCTGCACTCCAGCATAAGAACCTTATCCCATCTGTGAAACATGGTGGTGGTAGTATCATGGTTTGGGCCTGTTTTGCTGCATCTAGACCAGGACGGCTTGCCATCATTGATGGAACAATGAATTCTGAATTATATCAGAGAATTCTAAAGGAAAATGTCAGGACATCTGTCCATGAACTGAACCTCAAGAGAAGGTGGGTCATGCAGCAAGACAACGACCCTAAGCACACAAGTCGTTCTACCAAAGAATGGTTACAGAAGAATAAAGTTCATGTTTTGGAATGGCCAAGTCAAAGTCCTGACCTTAATCCAAATGAAATGCTGTGGAAGGACCTGAAGCGAGCAGCTAATGTGAGGAAACCCACCAACCCAAAATTCCTCCAAGCCGGTGTGCAGGACTGATCAACAGCTACAGGAAACATTTAGTTGCAGTTATTTCTGCACACACCAGATACTGAAAGCAGAGGTTCACATACTTCTTGCCACTCACTAATATGTAATATTGTATCGCTTTCCTCAATAAATAAATGACCAAGTATAATATGTTTGTCTCATTTCTTTAACTGGGTTCTCTTTATTTTGGGTCCTTGAAATAAAAAACGATTGTTTGTTTTTTGTCCTGTTATGGTTCTATCTTACCTGTTTGCTCCTCTCTGATCAGAAATCTGCTGGGGCCAGAGAGCAAGATATACGCGAGAGAGCCACAGTTTTACAGACGGACTTTGAGAACTATGTTCATGACAGTGCAGAGTCAGTGCAGGCTGCTAAGAAAGGTGAGTTCAGTCACGGGTTTAATTACACACATTTATAAGATACTTTTAATATTTTTAAAAATAATGTATTGCTGTAGTTTTTCTTTTCTCCCTTTTCATAAAGTCCTAATAATTCATTGGTTGTAGTTTTTCTATACAGTCCTAATAATCATAATATTATTTTTCTTTAACTAATTGAAAATAATTAAACAGTTTAGTTTTTGGTAGTACTTCTAGTCATTAAGTACTGATTTTTGGTACCCAGCTCTAATGCTATGTTTAAATCTGATGTTAGAAATGGCCTGTCTTCAGTTTCTCCATATTACTACAGTCTATTATATGTATTCTTTGTAACTTTGTAATGTCTTCAGCTTTACCAGTTCTGTTCATCACTTTTTCCTTTCTGCTTCCAGCCCTGCAGTCGTTTGTGCGGGCGTATACAGCGTACCCCTCTGCTTTGAAGCACATCTTCCACATCCGCCACCTTCACCTGGGCCACGCCGCCAAGAGCTTCGGTCTGAGAGACGCACCCCAGGGCCTGTCCTCCAGCATCACAGCCTCCACGGCTAATGGGAAGACCAAGAGAAACAGCAAAGAAAAGGACAAGAAGAGGTATGTTACGAGTTTTTATCCACTAATAACAATATAGCCACACCCTATTTTTAATTTATAACCTGAGGGGATTTTAATTGTTTTATCTACTATCCGAACCATGAACGGCAATCAGGGAAGTAATGGAAGTAGGAGGTGGTTTATTTCATTTAGCACTTAAATAAACCAGTGGTGAGGTAATAAAGAATGCACTGGACCAATCTGCAGGTAACAGACACACAGCAGTGTTAATGCCCCGTTAAGTCCCCGTGCCATTTTGTAATGCTGACATCACTGAAAGTAGCTGGAGTTTTGACTAAACACTAACTAGCTATGTTCCAAGAGGAAATCATTGAAGCAGGGTCCCACTGTACAAACATTCATTATTCAAAGCATTTTCTGGATCGAGGTATGTTCAGATAATGGGGGTTTGACTGTATAAGCACTTTGCATACTGCATAGCTGATGAAGGGTTCAGTCTCAAATATGTGCATGTGCTTTTACTTAGGTCAGTGCTCAGGTCCGGCTCTCATTAATTATGCTCAAGTAGCAGCTCAAGAAATTACATTCGAACACAGTGGCCTGCAGTATTGTTAGAACAATGCAGCATCAGTAGTTTTCATATATAGACACACACATACATGCTTGAAAGTTTGTGAACCCTTTAGAATTTTCTATATTTCTGCATAAATGTGATCTAAAACATCATCAGATTTTGGATTAAGGTCAGGACTTGGCCATTCCAGAACATGAACTTTATTCTTCTGTAACCATTCTTTGGTAGAACACCTTGTGTGCTTAGGGTCGTTGTCTTGCTGCATGACCCACCTTCTCTTGAGATTCAGTTCATGGACAGATGTCCTGTTATTTTCCTTTAGAATTCTCTGATATCATTCAGAATTCATTGTTCCATCAATGATGGCAAGCCGTCCTGGCCCAGATGCAGCAAAACAGGCCCAAACCATGATACTACCACCACCATGTTTCACAGATGGGATAAGGTTCTTATGCTGGAATGCAGTGTTTTCCTTTCTCCAAACATAATTTTCTTTTATACAACAAATTCCATTTTTTGGTCTCATCCATCCACAAAACATTCTTCCAATAGCCTTCTGGCTCGTCCACGTGATCTTTACCAAACTGCAGACGAGCAGCAATGTTCTTTTTTTTAGAGCAGTGGCCATGCACACCATTGTTGTTCAGTGTTCTTCTGATGGTGGACTCATGAACATTAACATTAGCCAATGGGAGAGAGGCCTTCAGTTACTTAGAAGTTACCCTGGGGTCCTTTGTGATCTCGCCAACTATTACACACCTTGTTCTTGGGGTGATCTTTATTGGACAACCACTCCTGGGGAGGGGAACAATGGTCTTGAATTGCCTCCATTTGTACACAGTCTGTCTGACTGTGGATTGGTGGAGTCCAAACTCTTTAGAGATGGTTTTGTAACCTTTTCCAACCTGATGAGCATCAACAACTCTTTTTCTGAGCTCCTCAGAAATCTCCTTTGTTCGTGCCATGATACACTTCCACAAACACGTGTTGTGAAGAGCAGACTTTGATAGATCCCTGTTCTTTAAATAAAACAGGGTGCTCACTCACACTGATTGTCATCCCATTGATTGAAAACACCTGACTCTAATTTCACCTTCAAATTAACTGCTAATCCTAGAGGTTCACATACTTTTGCCACTCACTAATATGTAATATTGGATCATTTTCCTCAAAAAATAAATGACCAAGTATAATATTTGTGTCTCATTTGTTTAACTGGGTTCTCTTTATCTACTTTTAGGACTTGTGTGAAAATCTGATGATGTTTTAGGTCATATTTGTGCAGAAATCTAGAAAATTCTAAAGGGTTCACAAACTTTCAAGCACCACTGTACATACGTGTGTGTGTGTGTGTGTGTGTGTGTGTGTGTGTGTGTGTGTGTGTGTGTGTGTGTGTGTGTGTGTGTGTGTGTGTGTGCAGTCCACTCTTTAAATGCAGCTTTAATAGTAACGGACGTTCCATCAATGATATATCAGTTTGCATTGCCTCTTGTTGCTATGGGAGCAATCTTATTATGAAATTCAAAGAAAATCTACACTCTTCGAACTTTTGAACCCCATGGAATTAATGTTATGATCTAAATATTAACAGCTTACAGCATACTGGTTCCTCCCCCCCATATTCAGAAGCACTTTGAAGATGCACAGCTGATACAGGACCTCTGTCCGAAACGTCCTATATATATATATATATATATATATATATATATATATATATATATATATATATACCGAGCTATTTTTTTTTTTTCCGTAAGGATGAACTCGTTCTGGACCCCCTGACAATAATGGAGTCGTATTTTTCACGTGCTTCTTGAATTAGGATGGATTATATTCCCACAAATTCATCATAAGTTTGTATCATGAATCTATAATGAACTGAGTTGTTTAATATCATCTCTACTGTATCCTAGTGGAGCCGACCTCATTGTTTAAAACACTTCCTTTAACCTACAGTTGGCTGAAATCATTAACACGATATAAAGCTCATTTTATTTATAACAAAGTGCTGAAAACTCTCGTGTCATTTCTTGAATAATCTTTTGAAACTGAGAAGCAATATGCCTACTCTGTTGGCAAACTCAGCACACTGCTGCTCTGCTGGCTGCAGCCCGGGAGCTTGGCATATGCAGGAGAGTATGGTACAGCACAGCGGTTCTCACTGTTTTCCGTTTGGTTGGCTGTTATCACTAACCTTTTTACCTAATCTGCATATACCATGTGGCTTCCCTGCCTCTAAACACTGACTGACTGGCTGATGGCACTATGAGAGAGAGACTGCACTGAAATAATAATTACTGTAATAAAATGATTTATTAATTGTTGCTTTCTGAAGTGACCTGGGTGAATTACATCTTTAAACATTTATTTCTTTAATTCTAAAAAGTATGTACCCCACATGCTGGTTTTTCTTGGCTGCATTAGTTCCTCTGAGACAGGAATAAGCCCTGTGCCAGTTAGCACGCACCAGGCTTGGCAGCTGCATGTCCTGAGGCTGCAGAAGGTCAGAAAGGAGTAGTCAAGCCCTTGCCTTTACCTGCTCTGTGCTCTCTGTGCCTCCCTTTGTGCCTTTTGGCAGCTGTCACACGTCTCATCTTTCCCGTTCCTGCATTGAACTGAGCAGAGCCAGAAGGAGAAGTTTTCTGGCTCAAGCTGGTAGAGTCCATAGAGCTTGGTCATCAGACTGATTAAACGTGGACGCAATTCCGCCTGGATAGAGTTCATACGTTTCATGTTGGGTTTAATAGAAAAGGTTGAGCTTGGCTCGTTAGTCCTCTGTTGTTTCAGTGTGCAGGTGGCGGCTAAAGATGTGCGCTAACGGCAGATTTAGACCGGTCTGTTGTATATGGACTTGGGAGCGTGGTTGCTAGGTGGAAGCCACTGTTTTGACCAGTGCTTGACGCTGCTGGGTTATTAGTGGTCATCGAGATGGCCTCCCCCAGGACCCGTAACACACAAGCTGCAACCTGAGCGTGGTCATTCAGGCTGAGTCCGGGCCGGTCCTTAAGTGTGTGAGCATGTGTTTGTGGTTACTCAGGCCGGTGCAGCCTATGTTACCCTCGCCCACCAGGCCACGGCATGTGCACAGAGTGGAGCGAGGGTCTCAAATGGTTTGGGTGTCTGAGCTCCTTGTTCTATTCAAAAGTTCATATCTGTTCTGCACGTACATGAGTTGTAGAGCAGACTGGAGTGGAAACGATACGTAGGAGTGGGCAATATGACGATATTTTATCGTATCGTGAAAAATTATCGTGACAGACATTGATGACTGCATTGATGATTATGTTTCAGCTGGCAACAAGTTCTTTAACCCTAACTGATGCAGGGAGTAGCTTCTCATTTGTTAAACAACCATGTCAAAAGACACGTCCTGTGGTCATGGAAAAGATGTTCATCTGTCTCAGAAGAGTCAGTTTGTGAAAGAGTGGTTCAGGGAGCATGAGAGATCATTTTCACACATGGATTGGCCACCACAGAGTCCAGAGCTGAACCCCATTGAGAATCTTTGGGATGTGCTGGAGGAGACTTTGTGCAGTGGAACAAATCTCCCATCATCACTACAAGATTTTGAAGAAAAATGAATGCAACTCTGGACAGAAATTGCAGACGCTCAATGCCACAACATTCGATTTTTTTGTTGCCGTCATCACAAATGTAGCCGTTTGCCAGTCAACAAACTGATGTAACAATGTTATTGGTTTCCTACACCACAGCATTTCTAGATCATTCCGTTTTGCTGCAGACGGACCTAAAACAGTGCTGCTTACCTCATGACGAGTGGCCAGAGTGTTCACTCTGTTTACAAGTGAGAGACATGACATTTTAGGGACACAACAAGAGACATTTCAGGGCCAAAGCACTACTCGTTACTTCTACCAACTGAAGATGAGGCACTCGTGATTAAAACAAGGAGCAACTTCTGTTCTGGACGTGGTTTTGTTTCACAGAATTTGACACTGAGCAGAAAAACATTGTAATGAATTTTATTTGAACTATGACTCCATGACTTCAGTTTCATTCTTAGATTTATCATCTACGCTGCCCAAGGAGGTTGGGTGCCTTTTTGAGTCTTGGTCCTCTCAAGGTTTCTTCCTCATAACACTTAGGGAGTTTTTCCTTGCCACTGTCGCCCTAGGCTTGCTCAGTTTGGGATTAGGAGATAATATAAAACTATAAAGTTGCTTTGAGACAATGCTCCATTGTAAAAAGCGCTATATAAATAAATCTGACTTGACTGTTGGAATTGGAGGAGGCAACACTAGCTATATTTATCTTCTTACAAAGAAGCACGTTAAGCAGTAAATGAAAGCCAAAACATGAGGGCGGTATGGTGGCTCAGTGGGTAGCACCGCCATCTCAGAGCAAGGAGGTCCTGGGTTCAACCTGGGTGGAGTCTGCATGTCCTCCTGTGTTTGCGTGGGTTTACTCCAGGTACTCCGGTTTCCTCCCACAGTCCAAAGACGTGTTAGGTTAATTGATTACGCTAAATTGGCCTTGACTTGAGTGTGTATATGACTAGTCTCAATGTGACTTTGTGTTTTGCTGAAATGGCCACTGATGTTAAATAAACCAAACAAACACACAGACGAAGCCAAAACATGAATGTGAATCAGTATTGGGTATTGAAAGTATATTCAGATTCATCCCCACTTTGAGATCCAGTGCTTTAGAGTAAGTTTATATTGTGTTAAATTGGGAAATCTTACTAAGTGCTGTTTACTCTCTACACTGGCAGAAGATTTCACTAGTTTTAAGTCAATTTCTACAGATTTGAATACATTTTTTCTTAAAACTGGAATTGTCATCCATGCTCCAACTGTATGTTGCAAGTTGAAAATGTCCATAGTGTTATTTTTTGTGGTTTTACATTTGATAAGTGTATTGTAATTATATTCTTTATGTTCGATAAGTAACCAGCGTTTGAATAAAGGTTATTCCATTAACTCTGGCTTAATGGTTCGCCGGCTCTTAAAGCACAAATTAAATTAATATCAATGTGGGCATCTTTTTCCAAAAAACTCTTTTAGCTTCAGAAGATTCTTTGATTGAGCTTTATATATTGTTAAGAATAGTCCGAGTAATCATATCTAGAATCTTGAAATAACACTCGAAGGATGTTTAGTCAAAATATGAGAATATTTTCATCCTAGCTATCATATATCATGACTTTTTGTAAGGCAGTTGTTACATTCATAGAGATATTAATATTCCTCTCTTTGTTTGTTAGCTCCGTGTGTGTGTGTGTGTGTGTGTGTGTGTGTGTGTGTGTGTGTGTGTGTGTGTGTGTGTGTGTGTGTGTGTGTGTGTGTGTAACCATTGGTAATTGGCTGGGTGACCTGTAGGAAATCCTGTGAAGGGAGCCCATAGAGCAGGACAATGGGCTCGTCCCAGTGGGTCAGACCCCCACCCATCTCTCTCACTCACACACACACACACACACACACACACACTGATGTCCAGACAACAGATGATTCTCGTAATATATTCATGAGCTGTCATAGCAGACGTCTCACTTAAACAAATAGGACCTCAGCGATTGTACATAAACTGATCAAACACTGAGCAGGACCAGCCCGA
The DNA here is from genome assembly GCA_025084515.1 of Ancistrus triradiatus. Classification (NCBI taxonomy): domain Eukaryota; kingdom Metazoa; phylum Chordata; class Actinopteri; order Siluriformes; family Loricariidae; genus Ancistrus; species Ancistrus triradiatus. The sequence continues at coordinate 109,489 of JAJAGP010000256.1, read as the reverse complement.
TAATGGTGTTCATTGGTCTCTTGTGTGTCTGTGAGTGTGTGTGTGTGTGTGTGTGTGTGTGTGTGTGTGTGTGTGTGTGTGTGTGTGAGTGTGAAGTTGTCTTGTCATGGTTGGGACCGCTTGCCCTGTCAGTGGAGACTTCATTACAGCTGCTTGTGGCCTCCACTGTCCATGTCCAGACAAGACTTCTCTAATGAGCTTTATCACACCATCCATCCACACGCAAACACAAACGCACAAACACATCGTAACAACAAAGAGCTGCAGAGCTCCTGAGAGCGGCCATTATCAGAACTGTGGCTGTGAATTGGCCAGAAATACCCAGCAGCCTCTCATGGTCAGGTTAGACCGACTGCTGCTTCCTTTGGTGTGAGGTTTTTGTCATATGGGCACTGCCAGTAAGGTGTGTAAACTGTGTTCAGTGGAATTGGTGCAAAGCCCAGACCTGTTCACACATACACACACTTGGTTATTATTGTTAGCTGGAGAATTTCTTTGTATTTTTATCATTTCTATTGACTGTGCCTGGAGAAAATCGTCATTCTGCTTTGAAATGGTCACTGTTTTGTTTTACAGCCAGAAATAAAAATGCATCCAAATATGCAATAGTTTCCAGCTCTATTTGCACTTTTTGCCTTAAAATGATGATCATAAATGGAGCAGAAAATGTATAGACAATTAAAAACATCTCATTTATGATGTCAGTGACTCAAAGGCATCCACTTTCCTATCATAAAGGCACTATATTGTTGCTTGCGTTCTGCTTAGAGTGGTTTTCATGCTGGATGGTGAACCTCCTGCCATCTTAAGCTGTCTAGCAGAGGGCTATAGGGTTTCCTCAAAAATGTGGGTGTACTTGGCATTATCCTTTCTCTTCACTCCTGACTAGTTGCCCAGATCCTGTTGGAAAAAACACCCCCACAACATAAGGTTGCCTTCACCATACTTTTTAGTACTTGGGTGCACTGTTTACCACAACATTACGTTCTGTGAAACAGGTCGTTGACTGAAATGGACGTTGTCTGGACATTACCATAGTCACTTTGTATTTTATGCTACTCTAATGTAAATATATAAGTATTTTCACAAGAAAACTGCTTGAGATACCACTGAAAACGAGGACAGTGTGATGGACCTGATACTTTTGTTTGACGGAAGCCAAAAATGCATTGATAGTCAGTATTATGAACATCATTTCCTACATTTACAGCATTTAGCAGATGCCCTTCTCCAGAGCGACTTACAATTGATACAGTCTTACAATCCAAGCAATTGTGGGTTAAGGGCCTTGCTCAAGGACCCAACAGTGGCAGCTTGGCAGAAGTGGGATTTGAACCCTGGACCTTTTGGTCCATAGTTCAGTACCTTAACCGCTAGGCTACCACAGTCCCACAACAGACAAGATCAGCCAGATGAGACTCAACTACTGAATGTGAACTAGTTTATATAGTTACAGGTTAGAGAGAATACAGGTAGTACTACTTATAATAGGACAGGGACATACACTTAACATTTACAGCTTGTTACAAAGAAGTAGCGGACAGCCATACAATGACAAGACAAGAATGACACACTATGCTCCTAAATCCGGTTTATGGTTGCAGCGTCAGGAGTTAAGCCATAAATTTTTATTTCCGATTATAATCGGTCCTATAATTAGTTGTTAAAGTGAACAGGTGTTGATGGGATGGCCACTAAGTGGTGTATTCCTGTATGGAGTATTTTGAGTTCTGTGCTGTGTTTGGATGACAACAAACATAATGCTTGGATTTCAGTCCAGCAAGTTCAGTCTTGGTCTCATCTGACCATAAACCCTTTGCCACATGGCATCAGGAGCACAAACGTGGCACTTTTCCAGAAGAGGCTTCTTTCTTGCCGCCCTGCCATACTGGCCAGCTTTGTGTACAGCTTGTGGGATTGTCATTACATGCACAGGCTGACCGATCTCACCCAGAAGGACTTGTAAGTCCGTCAAAGTTCAGCTCAAATAGAGCTCAAGTCACTCTTCTGCATTCTGGGTTAATTAGTTCAAGACCTTCTTGCGGACCTGTCTACCCGTGCATTCGGTACTTTTTAATGCACGTTTGAAGGTAAAGATCAGAGATCCTGATACGCTACTCGATTCAGAATGCCTCAAAATGTGTCCTAGTGGAATCTGCTGTTTAGCTTGCCCAGTCGATTCTGAACAGGATGTACATCATCAGGGGACTGAGATACTTTTGTCGAAGGCTTGATTCTGTGTTCACTGAATAGCAGGGAGATTGTGAATCTCCATGTCTGGTCCTTGGGGAAGCCTCTCAAAATGTTTTTCCTCATTTTGTGTTGCGGAAAATACGCTCACCACACAAACTCCTGTACAAGCGCATACACCGAAGAGGCCAGAGAAGAATCAGTGCTCTACCACTGAGCTTCTCTGGTGTTTCTCCAATCTGGGAGGTTCTGTGTAATGTCTGGGTTACAAAAAAGAGCTCGTCACAAAAGCTCAACCCCCACCCTGGAGAACTTGGGACCCTCTGGTGAAGCAGACCACATGCTTGAGCGACCTGGTGTTACTGTGTCTTGGCGAGATCTAAAAAAAAAAAAATGCACAACCAGCCCAGCACCTTGTTCTGGAATCTTCTCATTTTGGTGCCTCTACTCAAGCCTCACCTAACAGATGTGGATATGAACCATCTATAATCATTTTTCAGTCTCTTTATTAGATTACAACCAGAAAATACAGAAAATATGTTTGTAGTATTAAGAAAATAAGATAAAACAGCTTCTGTAGGCTACAGTGGCCGTCAGGATGCCATGTTGGCAGTTCTACAGTCCAAATATCAGGAATGGTCTTTTTGGAAGTGTAGCAGTCAAGAAACCACTTTTTTAAGATATGCTAAAGCTTACAAAGATTGGAATGAAGATCAATGATAAAGAGCATTATGGAATGACAAATCCAAGTGTTTTTTTCTAACGGTGGTTTAAGACTTCTGCACAGTACTGTTTATTACATGCATTTGCATTCACCAACATTGGCTTCTTCTAGATCATACCCAGAAGATTTAGCATAGAACCGCAACGTCTGTTCACAGCATAATTGAGATTAGGAGCATACCTAATTAGGACTGGCATCTAAACAATATCGAAAAATAAAATGATGAAGCTGTTTTGACACAGAACAATAACACGTTGGTAATTTGTGTAATATGTACAGCGTGTCAAGCAGTCTGTACGCACATCCTCCACAATGCATACACACGTGTCTGTGGAGCACTCGGGGACCTTGAGTAGATCAATAGCTGCTATGTCATAGCTCCTGTGAGCCCTCAGGATAGAGTGTGTACACACTGGAGTGTTGTCTCCCCCAGCAGCCCCAGAGGGACCACATGCAGCTCAAGGCTGTGGTTATTGATTAGACAAACAGAGGCTGTGTTTTTTCTCCATCAGCTCCTGCTGTTGACTACATGAGTGTTATCGACAACCGTGAGAGAAGTCTCTCAGCGGTCAGGTCCCTGCAGTCACAGTCCCAGCACGCAACACGTTGTCCCTCTGTCTTGCTGGGAGTTGCACCTCATTGGCGGCCAAGAGAGCAACACCTTGAACTCTGTCATGAAACCACTTCTGAACAGTTTGTGCAGTGTAGCAGGTGGTGTTCTACTGCTGAAAGAGGCCACTGCTATTAGGGAATGCATTGGCATGACGGGGTGGATTCTTAGATCTGTAAAAAGTCTTTCAAATTTAAAAAGTAAATAATTAAGGTCATAAAATGTTTGAAAAAGTTTGTTTTTACTCTGAGACGTGTTATATTTGAGGACGAACAAGGGGATAAAATCACCTAGGTCTACATGAGACAGGACTTTGACCGAAATAGGCATTGACCAGGTATTACCATAGTCTAATAGTCTTTTTATGCTACTGTATGTTAACTACAGTAAATGGGGTATTTTCATAAGAAAACTGCATGCAAACTATACGCAAATGCTGGTGAAAACGAGTGGTTGCATGGACTGATACTTTTGTTTGACGGAAGCTAAAAATGAATTGAGAGACGATATTACGAACAACACGGAAGATCAGCCAGATGAATCCGAGACTCAACGAGTGAATGTGAATCAGTTTATATAGTTATAGATTACAGAGAATATACAGGTAGGGGGGGACAAAGGAGTACTACTTACAGTAGGACAACTACATACACGTAAGGGCATTTACAACTTGGTACAAATAAGTACCAGAAAGCCGTACACACAAACACGAGTAACTTACTCAAAAAAGTCTCTAAACACATCAACCAAGTGTGCGGCGTATTTTCCGTATTGAGTCTGTTTACAGCTAGAGTTAAAATACAGATTTTATTTCCTATTATCATTTTTAAGGCTTCGAGGATGAAAAATGCATTGTTTGCCACTTCTCCAAGTGATGACCATGTTGAAAGATATTCAGACTAGGAATGATGGAAATTAAAACGTCTTCATTTCCATAATATCTGAGATGCACCAACATTGACTCATATGTTGGACCGCCAGCTGCCACCAATTTCCAGACGTACCCCTGGTTAGACCTGGCACAGCATCAGGGCCTCAGCTGAGTTGGGCGCTCAGTCGATTTTCACCATCAGCACCATCGTCTGAAAGCTGAAGTTCTGTAGGTTTTCTGTACAATACGTCACATCGGTGCTATGAATGTGGATGGTGGTAGCCTAGCGGTTAAGGTACTGGACTATGGACCAGAAGGTCGAGAGTTCAAATCCTACCTCTGTCAAGCTGCCACTGTTGGGTCCCTTAAGAGAGAGCAGGGAAGGCAACCCTCTCAGTAGGCTTATAGTGAAACTGGCGGCTGAATGGGGTAGAATTACTTGCAAGGCCCTCGCCATTTCAAGAATGGTGAGGGCGAGAGCTGAGGTTGGTGGCTTTTCAAGGCGAAGTGCGTAGAAGGAAATCCGTCCCGCCATCACAGGTGGTGAGAGATGAGTTTGGCGAGGTAACGCGGTCAGACTGTAGCCGGCTCCTCAAAATTGTTCCGTTCAGTAAGAGAGTTGTTGTCAAGTATAAGAACAGGTTTAAGAACATGCACAGGACATCTAGACTTCCAGTGGTTCAGAAGGAGATATGTTCACTCCTGCCTTTGTGGGTCTCAGCTTATGGGCCATTCCACAGCTATGGACTTGAGCATTTCAAGGTAAGATTCTGTAGCTGTACTGTGTATTAAAGGCAGATTAGTCTTCATATCTACACAGATACATGCTTCTATTTGTTTTCATGGAATTGTTAGTATTAATAATCCTGATGTGTATGTGAGTGTGTCCAATTGGCAGATTGCACCACTGCTTGTTGTAGAACTAAATAGCTGCTAAATAATGTGTATGTTAACAGTGGAATAGCAAAGACTGGTGTTTATACCATTAGTGCTCTTCATTTGGAGTTTATAATTGGTGAACTTTTTAATCCTGTAATAAGCGATTATTGGTTAGTGTTTGTTTGTTTAACAGTAGGTTTACTGTCGTACGAAAAAGAATGAAACTAAACAGAAAAGTGCAGAAAGAGTACTAATAATTGTGAAGTTATTCCAGAACAGTATTTTTTCCATTACAAAATTATCCACACAGTCTCTGTTGGGAACTGCTGCAGGCCATATCCGTACCGATCCCCTTCTTCAGTAGCCATGCCTTTGTATTGTGTGCAGCTTGTGGTTTTGCATTGTCTTGTTGGAAAAGATGCCATAAATGAACAATCTGTCTGCATTCCAGGCTTAAGCTCACTGCCAGAGAGCGAGTGGCCAGCCTGATTCGCTCCGAGTACACCAGCGGCATCGAGGGAGAGTCCAAGTCCAAAAAGAAGAGGAAAAAGAAGAAAGTGAACCCAAACGAGGAGGAGCAGGCGGAAGACTGAATGAAAGCTCGGCGCTGCTTATGTTTATGACACGGCGGCTGGAGGGTCGGTGTCACAGTCGCTGTGTAGCACGAGGTGTTCAGAGCCACAGCGAGACTTTGCCTGTGATGCGGTGAAACTAGGAGAAGCCTTCATGATGATGGACAAGGGATGGAGATCTCCCAGGACTTTTTGTGATTTGCTAATGTATACAGTGTCTAATAAAAAGCTGAACTGAAAGCTTTTATTTACATCATTTGCTCCACGTGTCTGTTATTCTCACCAGTCCATTTACATTTACAGCATTTAGCAGACGCCCTTATCCAGAGCGACTTACAATTGGTACAATCTTACAATCCAACCAATTGTGGGTTAAGGGTCTTGCTCAAGGACCCAACAGTGGCAGCTTGGCAGATGTGGGATTTGAACCCTGGACCTTCTGGTCCATAGTCCAGTACCTTAACCGCTAGGCTACCACAGTCCCACAGTCCATGATGTCCTAATGGCTTCAATAATGCACTGAAGGAAATGCTCAATCATGATTGGTCATACTTCAACCCTATAACGCTGTACTGATGCTGGGACACCTTGTATGATGTGCTAACGAGGATTATTGGTACAGATTTTTATTTTAATCGCTCCGGTATATACTTTGGTCAGTAACACTGCAGTGTGAAGATTTTTTTTGTTTAGTGGACTAAGTAATGCTGATACTTGCTCATATTCTCTGCTTTATTATATTTATTATATATACTATTGTCTTACACTATATAGTTTTATAATTTCCATTTTATTATACTTTTCACATCTATATATTATTTTGTTTTATGTTATATTTCCCTTAAATATGTTCTCTCTTTTAATTATATTTAGCTTCTGTGTATTTAAACAACTACTATAAATGTATTAATTACGTAACGTTTCAATTCTTACGTATAAAGTTCAGGCTGCCTTTTTTTAGTCTTGAGTCTTGAGTTTTAGGGAGTATTTTTATTTAGGGAGTTGTTCCTCCACCTGGGCATGCTGGTCATAGACTGGTGTCCCGTCCCAGACACGCTTAAGCCTGTGCCGTGTGATCTCTGGAGAATAAAAAAAAAATGTGGAAAGACAAAATAGTATTTATATACTTGTATTTATATAAGTTAAAAATAAAGCAATCAAGTGCTTAAAAAAAAAACTTTTTTCGACGTGCGTGTACTAAAATATTTTATTATTATACAGAAATTCTTTTATAAGAGGAGATTGGTTTAGTTAATGGCTTCAACTGAAGCGTGCTGAAGTTAAACCAGGATGCAGTTTACAAATTAATAATAATAATAATTATTATTGTAGACGTATGTATTGTTTTATCTTTATTTATTCTGGCTGACACATTTGAAGAGATCTCTGTTGAGCATCAGTATATTTTAGTGCCCCACATCTTTGCTAAACTCTATACCGTCTACTTTATAAATGATTTATTTCCTACTCATAAGTCATGTTGTTCTTCTCGGTGTGTGTGAGGCCCGGAGCAGAGGGCATTTTGTTGGGTGGATATTTGGCAGAGTCTCGGTTCCGTCCACCAGCTGCTCCCTCCGCCGCTCACCAGCTGTTTAACACCCGCGCTTTAAGAAATGCGACCGGCCGCGTCCCAAACCGCGAATAAATATGAAACCACTCAATATTAGGGTAAAATAACTCCAGTTTTAGTGCCGTACCTGTTGGCTGTGTATTGCGTACTAATAGTCCAAGAAAAAGGATGGAAGAAGTCGGTTAAAAAATAGAGCTTCACACGGCTTTAATACGTATCTGATGAACCTTATTAGTTTAATCCCTCCATAATCCATCTTGGAGAACATTGTAGGATAAGCATACATATTGAAAATAACATTAGCAGACACGCTGGAATAAATAATTTGGGAAAACCTATAGGATGATAAAAAGTTGGGAATGCTGTAGTAGTTTCTAATAGTAAACTACTATAGCCTACTACTTAAAAATAAAAAACAGAAAACTAATAAACTATCCTACACACAGGCTCTGCCGTCTAATAAACACATCACAAGAAAAGCACATAATGTCGTTTTTATTTGTAAAAAAGAGCGAGAGACTAATAAAGCCTGTTCTAAAGCGTCCCTTAGACCTCCACCACATACACATCACCAACAATGAAGAGTCAGGTCTGGCATTTTCCATATAATTTTATTTACATTCCTCGTTTAAAAAAGGAAAGAAAATTTGGCGTCATCAGCAAACCATATCAACTACTCATAACGACACAGTGACGAACACCTTAGTTACATTTCTGAGTAGGCATTGTTGCGTTATGCTACCTTTTGACAAAATCATTTTTAAAAGATGAATAATAATACTAATAACTGAACAAAACGGTATGACTTCGTTTATATTATTGTTATTATTATTACATTCCTATATCTATTTGGTTTCTGAGAAGCCCACAGCTGATATATTAAATAACTCTTTTGGTTTTTGGAAGCCTCCGTTTTGTCTCTGGCTCGGTTTTAGTTCGGCGCGGCCTCGGTATCCGGTCACCGAGCCTCTGTCATAGAGGCTTTTCGAAACTCTGGAGGTTTGTCCGGTGGATTTGATTACTGATGACCTTGAGCTTCTGTCATGACGCGCGGTGAAGGGTTTTATGTCCATCTACACCGTCGGTCCCTGAGGAGCCTGAAGCGGAGCGCGCGGGCCGTTCACCTTCACGCGGTGGCTCTCGGTTAGGGGACACAGAGAGGGGACACAGCCTTTCACCGCTGCGGCGTCGGTCTCGGTAAGGGGACAGCCAGAGAGGACAGGGGATCGACCCCTGCGCCCCCCTGTACCCCATGCAGCAGGGCGCTGGGTACGAGCGGCCTCTGGAGCGGCGGAGGGGCCGCAGTGGGGCCCCGGTATAAATAGAGTCCTGCTCCGGGGTCCAAACCCGACACCAAAGTCTGCGGGTAGAAATATGGAGAAGGAAACATCCTCTGTAGGGCGGAGTAATTTCCAGCTTCAGCCAGGAGCTCCAGTCCGACTGCTGTCTGTCGCTTCCATTTAGTCCTTCATGAGGGAAATCAGAAAATGTTTTATATTCAGCTTTAGTGAACAGAAATCGTAATTGGGGATTTTATACTAACGGTAAATCAGTTGTTGCTAAACTACAGCGTTGCTTTTTGCTTGATTGTTGGTGGTTAGTTAGTTAGTACTGATGTATAACTCGTATGATAAATCAAGTTTAGTTACCTACCACACTAAAGGTGCGACACCACCCAATTCGTTAGTCAGACCCGAAGCAATAACTCGTGTGTCCCTCAGCACAGAGTCATCCCCCCTAAATAATTCATATTTCTAGCAATTGTGTAATTACAGTTAGGCTCAATTATTTATACGTACGCACTAATTTATTATTCATGCCCAAATATGTTGTGCGTTACAACCCAAGCGTCTGGATCCGTTTCACAAATGGGACTGCAGTGTAGAAACTAATTTATTTTCGTTATACGCAGAGTTACATGGCCAGGTGAAAAGATTTCACTTTCGTTTTTCGTCTTTACTGTTGATATAATATACTTTTTTTAAGAGGCTGCTTCATTTCGCACCATAATTTTCGTTTTGTTCTGGCACCAAAATGACTTTAAGGATCAGCCGGTCTCCGTTTCACTGGAGAAACTGGAATTTGGAAAAGCAGCCTTTATATCTTTCTGGGGTTTTCTCAAGAGAAACTGATGTTTAAGACTAATTTGTATTCTTTTTTGGTATTCTTAGTCTTCGTGTTGTTAGTAGTTTACATTTACATTTAGTCATTTAGCAGATGTCCTTATCCAGAGCGGCTTCCAAATGATATGGTCTTACAATCCAAGCAATTTTAAGTTAAGGGTTTTGCTCAAGAACCCAACAGTGGCAGCTTCGCAGAGATGGGATTTGATCCCTGGACGTTCTGGTGTATTATTTTTATTATTATTATTATTACTACATGTTACAGCATTTAGCAGACACCCTTATCCATAGTAACTTACAGAAGTAGGCCTACTTCTTTTTAGTAGACATTACCTCATGCTAATACAAATGTCCTATATGTGTATATATATATATATATATATATATATATATATATATATATATATATATATATATATAATCTATTTCTCTCCTTTATGGCTGTTTGGTACATCAGGTCCTAACAGGGTTTTAGCTGGATGGGGTGTTTATATATGAACTGAAAATATACAATTACAAACACACAAAAACATATATATATATATATATATATATAATATATATATATATATATATATATATATATACATATGTCTTCATCTGCATTAGGCTATTATTATTATTATTATTATTATTATTATTATTATTATATTAATACAAATAATAATAATAATAATAATAATAATAATAATAATAATATGATCGTTGTTGCTGCCATCATTGGAACTCCACCAGGGGATTTTCAGTACTTTACTTCCTACAACCCAGTAGCTCTCACCTGCGGTTCTGGTACCAGGTTTTGACCTGCGTGTCGGTCAGGCTGAGGGACGCCGCGAGCTCCATGCGGTCCTGCACGCTCAGATACTTTTGGCGCTCGAAGCTGCGCTCGAGCTGCGCGAGCTGGTGGTCGGTGAAGGCTGTGCGCGCTTTGCGGGGTTTCTTCAAGCGCGAGGACGGACTGTCCCTGCTGCTGGAGATCTCCCGCTCAGGCTCGTCTTTCGCTGCGAGTTAGAGGACAGTTTGTCTTAATACAGGTTTAAACCTGACGCGCAACCAGAGAACTTGTGATGCATTTCGGTTAAATATCGTTCACGTGCAGTGATGTGCTTAAGGAGGCTGTTTCAAACTGGGTTTGGTTTTGGTTGCCTGATTAATAAAATGTTTTGAAGCCTGTCAGGATGGTTTGGGAACTCAAGACCAATATGGACAGAGGGAATAACTGTAAGCCAAACAACTTCAGTTACCAGACATCAACAAATACATTCATTCAAGCAAACATAATAAATATAGAATCAATTCGATTTTGTCTAAAGGTATTAAATAAATCATTACGCACTAGTAATTTATTTCGATTTCGTGCATGACAGCTAAGAATGACAGCAAAAGAATACCAGACATTTCTTATATGGTTTAAATTTGAAATCAAATTAAATTAAATATATTAAATATTTAATTAAATATCACACTCAATTTGCCACAGTCTTATTCAAATCAGTTCCCGTTTGCTTTTAGACCCCTAATGTGATAAACCTTGTACATTTTAATCCCAACATTAAGTGAAACATCAGATTTCTTTGTGGCTCTCAGGTTTAAACATTATTTTTGAGAACCTCGGGGTGGAAAAGCAGTGAAAGTTTATTATCCCCTGATCGGATTTGGACAATTAGCTAATAATCCACTTTAATTAAGCCACAGGGGGATTTTTCAGATAGTACAATAAGTGAACTTAGATAACACCCGTAAAATACATCCAGCCAAAAATGAAATTAGGGAACTGAAATGTATTGAAATCATTTAAACCCATTAGTCCATTAACAGATCTTTAGTTTAATACCGCCTGCTATTGGAGTAGAAGTATTTCTACAGTGTTTTCAGAGCTTGATTTTATTTTTCAGTCTATTAGTCAGAACATTTATGGAAATGCAAATATAATAGCGCATAATAAATCCATATAAAACGTTTAGTTTTATTTTGGACTTCATTGCTTTGTCATATCAACTAACTGCACGCAAGTTAACAGATATCATGTGCGCATATAATGCAGACAATACGGGTGCTATAGCTTTCAGTTTATGCATTAACGTGATAATAATTTGATTATAAAATACATGGATTTATACAATTTGACGTTATTTAATGGAACATTTGTTGCAACATAAATACGGGTCTAATCAATCTGTCTGTTCTTTTAGCTAGATTGAAAGAAAATAACATTAAAAAGATCATTTAGGTTTGCCAACACGTTTTAATATCATCCTTTAAAAAAGCTTGTACAGACAATGAAAAATATTAAGCCACCCCAACCCAAGCGTGAGGGTCAATATTAAAAGATCAGGATCTGTAATCAAATCTTTTAATGCCGCAATAAAGTGGTCTGTTTATAATAAAATCCCACATGACACACAAACTCAACTAAGCATCTATAAGTTAGATAAGTCTAATGCTGATAATTTATTTTACACAATGATGCTGAAGATTTAACCTGTAAATAATGATATTCTTACGCAGTGGGTTTGATGTCCAAATGTGTGTATTATTTGCCAGTAGCCCCTCTAATGAGCTAACGGATCTGTGTGTGGTTTTCTTACCCCTGTACTCGCTGTCTGATGACGAGTTGCTGTGCAGTTTGTCCGTGTAGTCCTCGGGCTCGCGCACGGACTCTGCGCTGTTGGAATAAGGCGCGCACGCGGCGAGCGGCCTGCAGTCGGCCAGAATGTCCCGGATTAGGAATGACGAGGTGACCGTCCGCGGCTGGGACAGGGCTAAAGGGGACTCGAGGCCGGACTCTCTCCTCGGGGACGGAGGGGACGAGCAGTCACTGTCCAGCTCGGAGCGTGGGCTCGAGACCGGGGATCGGCAGTCCACGGCTAAAGCGCGTGCTCTGGAAAGGCACGGACTCGCAGGTCTGTGCGACAGCAGAGTGTCAATGCCAAAACTTGAGCCGTTTGTTGAGACTTCCATCGCGCACGAAGTACAGAGAGGAACGGCAGAGACAACACGCACTCGCGCCTCAGGTGACGCGCGGATGGACTATCCTCTTCTTGTCATTCTTGGTGTGCGAGCAGAAATGAAAAACATTAGGCTCCGAAAAATAAAATCCCACTAACAACACGTCCTGCCTCCGAGCCTTCAGCACCACGGACAGGGGAAAGAGGTCAAACCGAACCGCGCAAGCCTTGAACAATTTCACCTCACTGACACCAAATCCTAGAATTTGGATCCACTGGTACGGAACTGTACAGCTATCAAACTTCGGCATGGACTAAAACCAGTCAGAGTGTACAAGAAGACGCGGTGATCTCTGAGGACCTCCCGCGACACCCTTCCTCAAGAAGGACCAATAAGAGAAGAGACGCGCTTTTAAAGGTGTCCGTTACGCGCGTCTCCAGAGCGCCACTCAGTGATAGGCTGCTTTGTCATGGAGGAGGTGTTGCGGACGCTTATGTTTGTCAGCCTGGGCAATCATCTACGTTTTGGGAGGTGGAAAGAGTTCCTCAGTGGCTGTGTGGATGTAGGTTCTAGTTAGGACTATTTATTTATACTTGAATGATCATCTGAAAGATGTTTTGATATGCCAAGAAGAATTAAGGCAGATCTGGAGCCAAGGTGTGGCAAGATAATATCCCATCGATATATCATCAATACATGGCAGGATGTATCCATGCTTTCATGTTGTTTACACCAAATCCTGACCACACCATCCGAATGTCGCAGCAGAAATCGAGACTCATCAGACCAGGCAACGTTTTTTCCAGTCTTCTATTGTCTAATGTTGGTGAGCCCGTGTAAATTGTAGCCTTAGTTGCCTGGTCTTAACTGACAGGAGTGGCATCCGGTGTGATCTTCTGCTGCTTCAGGGTTACATTACATTACATTTACAGCATTTATCAGACACCCTTATCCAGAGCAACTTACAACTGATACAGTCTTACAATCCAAGCAATTGTGGGTTAAGGGTCTTGCTCAGGGACCCAACAGTGGCAGCTTATCAGAGGTGGGATTTGAACCCTGGACCTTCTGGTCCATAGTCCAGTACCTTACCGCTAGGCTACCACAGTCCCGGTTCGATGTGTTGTGCGTTCAGAGATGCTCTTCTGCATACCTCAGTTGTAACTGAGTGGTTGAGCGTTTTTTGAGGTACTGTTGCCTTTCTATGAGGTCAAACCAATCTGGCCATTTTCTGACCTCTGGCATAAACCAGGCATTTTCTCTCAGAGAACTGCCCTCAATGGGTATTTTCTATTTTTCGGACCATTCCTTGAAACCCTAGATGGCTGTGTGCACATCTAGCATCAAAATGCCATGTTCAAAGTCACTTAGATCAGCTTACTTCCCCATTCTGATGCTCGGTTTGAACTTGAGCGGGTCGGATCATGTCGACATGCCTAAATGTGTTGAGTTGCTGCCATGTGATTGGCTGATTAGATGTTAGTGTTAATAAGCAGTTGAACAGGTGAACCTAATAAAATGGCTGTGTTGAGAAGTACTTAACAAATCCCATTTGATATCCAGAATGCCTCGGGTATGTTTGGGTCTTAACTCCACAAAAAGGGGAGTCAAAAATAGGATTTTGCCAAAGGAAACGATTCCACGATTTTTTGATCTCCACTTGTAAAAGTAGTAGAAACAGGGTTAAAATGTGAACATCAAAAAAGAGATACAGCTTATAAAAAGATACTCCAAGTGTATTTATCATTTATTTTCATGATTCACATGATCAAATCTTCATCAAGACACCCTGTGAGCTGTGATGTATTCCAGTTCTTTAGAAATTAGAAAATGCATTTGAACTACAACAGCTGGCCCAGCTACACAATGTAAATACAATGAACAGGTAATTCTGTGTGATTGGGAAATTGATCATTTTAATTCATTCAAACCAAAGCAACAAAGTCACAATTCAGTAAGTAATGACATGAGCCTTTGTGTAATCATTGTGCTGACTCAAATCACACCGGTCTGCTTTCTAGGTCCAGGTTGGTAGGATAGGATAGTCTGGTAGTTTATAGTGTTTTCAGGCTGTTCACTCTAGAGTGCAAGTGTCCAGTCCCTGCAACCTTCTTCTGTCCAACTAGTCCACGTAGTGTGCGGCCATGGCCCGTCTGCGCGCTTCAGGATCCCGAAAGGTGTCCAGAGCAGGTCCAATCTGAAGGATGTAGGAAACATATAACACATTGACATGGGTGCCAAAAAGGGGAACTTGTGAGAATCTAGCAGGCGACGAGTGAACTCGCCTCAGAGAGAACCAGAAGGAGCAAATGTACAAGTGAATTTACTTCAGGAATACAGTTAAGTCATTCATTCAAGTGCCATTCCCACTACATTTACATTTACAGCATTTAGCAGACGCCCTTATCCAGAGCGACTTACAATTGGTACAGTCTTACAATCCAAGCAATTGTGGGTTAAGGGCCTTGCTCAAGGACCCAACAGTGGCAGCTTGGCAGAGGTGGGATTTGAACCCTGGACCTTTCGGTCCATAGTCCAGTACCTTAACCGCTAGGCCTAATACAGGGCTAGAGCATGACGAAAAGGCACAAAGTCTTCTACCAACAGAGGTCCAGTTCAGGTGCCAGCACCAAAACATACTCCCAGACTCACACACACAATTTCTAGGCTACCACAGAAAGCTTGTGAATGGAACAACAGATCAGAATGCAGTGTAGATGAAAACAACACGCTGAACATGGGCAGTGTCGCACAATGCATAAAGTGACACGCCGGCTTAAATGCTGAATGGAACTCCGACTCAGCTATGTCAAAACTCTAGGTCCCACAGAAACTTAGAAACTGATGACAGTTACAGCTAATACCTATGAATGCAAGTACAGGTACGCCCCGATGTACCATACAGGATACGTTCTGACAGATTCTTCGTAAGTTGACTTTATCGTAAACCGGAGTTTCATATATACTTTATATATCATGGTGCAGTCTACCTTAAAGTTGGGCAAAATCATTAACGCAAAGCTTATTTTCTAATAAAATCTTGAATACGTCATGTAGTTTATTGCATAATGTATTGAAGTGAAAAACTAAAATGATTACTGCCACGACCATGGCTTTTCCTCACTACATTTCCCAGCGCTCATTTACATTTACAGCATTTAGCAGACGACCTTATCCAGAGCGACTTACAATTGGTACAGTCTTACAATCTAAGCAACTGTGGGTTAAGGGTCTTGCTCAGAGCTTGGCAGAGGTGGGATTTGAACCATGGACCTTCTGGTCCAGAGTCCAGTACCTTAACCACTAGGCTACCACAGTACATGGCATCACTCCCTATGTCACGCACTACCGATTTCCTCATTTTGCATGGAAGAGTGCAGGAGAGGATCGTAGTGCATATTGCTTGCCTGGAGAGAAACCTAAAGTCAAAATTCTGAATATGGATTCTGATGAATGTCCATTAATGTGTATTATCGGATTCCCATCGAAAAGTCAAAATATCATAAATTGAACCCTCGAAAAGCAGGGACTACCTGTGCCTCTGTGTTCGGTGGAAATGAGGGTCATGGCTGAAGCCTGTTATTATTTCGGTGGTATTATCCTGGTCGGTGGCAGGTGGGGCACTGGGTCAGCCTGCTGGTGCTTTGGGTGCTGATTAGGAAGGATTTAGGAATCTCATTAGTTTGCATCAACAAAGACCTCACGGTGTCTGTAGCATGATTTGATACCAGCCAAGATGTGGTGGTCTCTCAAGAAAACCACTGAGAAGTAACGTGGCATTAAAGGAGACAAACCCCTCTCACAAGCACTTTATTTCCGTTCCCTTAAAGCCTTTTGGCTGGCAGCTAGGCTGACAATAATACTGAAGAGCTGGCTGATGTTTAGCAGTTAAGAAATATCTCTGAATAGCAGAGCTGTCAGTCCAGTGTATGATGTTAAATGTGTTCCAGAAGCTAGCTCACACTGGTAAACCGCTTCAAACACGGCAAACGCTGCTTCAATGCGCTCTTTCATCGAATCTAGGCTAACAGCGCAGAACTCATCAGAAATGTCACCCGTGTCACTCTGGCTTATTTATATAATTTCTTTGTTTGTTATTTTCCTGCTTTATTTTGTAACGCGTGCATTTGGCACTTCAGCGCTTGAAGGGAAGCGCAGGAACAGGCGTCCCACCAAAGGCAGGATGGGAATCCGTGCACAAACAAACACATTTTAGGGGGAAGCAGCAGCGCTCGAGAGATGCACACGTTGAACCCGGAGCCATCGGGATCGTGAGCTGACAGGCCATAATGAGCGGCGGTAAATCTTTTATAAGGTTAACGTTCCCTCCTCGCCGTCAGCTGTCATACAAGGGAGAATTTAGCGCACGGGCGCAGTCAAAACAAGGAACCCCCTTTTCAACACACACACAGAGGCTCATTAGAGCCGACTGGACGACGGGACCGGAGGACTGCGGATGTGGGGAAAATCTAAAAGCGACGCGTGAAGCCGGAGGAATAGAGCTGCACGGGACGCATGCATATGTATGCGCAGTTGCACACGTGCAGGTCTGTGTGTGTACCCCATGTAAGCAGGTGTGCGCTTAGCATGTGCGTGAGGGAGACAGTTCGCCCAGCAAGAGTCTGATTCCCTCATAATTGGAAGCACTGGGTATTGTCAATGGAGGATTTTCAAGCTTCGCTGGCAGCCCGAGCTGTCAAGATGATCACCCGAGCATCAGCTCAAAAAAAAAACAATGGAAGAAGAAGACTTTTGATTTAATTGGTGGTTCAAGCCGGGCAGACGATACAGCCTGTGAGCTGGACCACTGAGCGTTTGTGTGAGCCGTAAGGGAATCTGGAAGGAAAATCATTACTTTGACTCTTGGATTTCCTCAGAAGCATTCCCATGCTGTCTTGTCAAACACACACTTAAAGTCAGGTGACACAAGTATTATACATTCGTCCTGGCTTTACCTCCTCCGAGTCTTGGCTAGCAGACATGAACCATTCAGACTCACCATCAGCATGAAAACATCTCTCTCTGCTCATCAGAATCATCACATAAGAACGAAATCAAGGTTTCAGAGATCAATGGAAGGCAAAGACAGACTCATTACCGGATAAAATGTGGTGCAATTCCCAAATCTCTGATCAGAGAGTACAAGGCGAAAGCTGAGAGAGGGATGAGCCTTATACCTGCTGAAAGCGTGGCAGTTTCCACATGGATGGCGCTTCCTCCGGAGGCCGATTTTTTCGGAGGAGCGTAGTCCGGGTGTCCTGGATCCTTCCTAGATGAACCTGTGAAACAGAAGCCAAACAAGCAAAAAAAGGTATAATAATCAAGCGTCCTGGTTTGTGATTCTTCACATTAATCAACGCTACAGCAGGTATTGTTCGTTCAGGCCTTCTAATCATTGTGCTCTGCTGTTTCAGCAACACTCACTTGTAACACGTTCATAATATCAAGCGTACGTTTCTGGATTCTCCATAATTCTGGATTCTCAATATGACGTATTTGTAGGTTTCCGCTTCCAAAATGCAGTTCATCAACTTTCTGCTCTACAGTCCTTAAACAGCGTCCACAGAGAATTGGATTGCCAATTGATTGAGGACTGTGGTAGCCTAGCGGTTAAGCTACTGGCTATGGACCAGAAGATCCAGGGTTCAAATCCCACCTCTGCCTAGTTGCCAGTGTTGGGTCCTTAACCCAGAAATTGCTTGGATTGTATCAATTATAAGTCGCTGTGGATAAGGGTGTCTGCTAAATGCTGTAAATAAATAAAACTTGGCTGTATTGCACAAAACCTTGACCTCAACTCCAACAGACACCTTGAAAATGCACTGGAATGCCAAAAGTGACATGCAAAGCTGACCCCACAGTCATGTTCCAAAATCTAGTAGAAAGGCTGTTGTAGGAGCAAAATATTACTACAGTAATATCCATGTTATGGGTGTCCACAAACTTTTGTCTAAATTGTGTACATTTATGCTCAGAGTTGAACTTCATATAGTGTAACACTAGCCCCTACACCATGATATATACAGCCAAAGGGAATTAATACTAGGAACCTACTAACTACGTAAAACTAGTAGATTGATTGTGACACCAATAAAACTTACTAGTCAGAAAGGCCTGGTATCTCCGGAATACTCATTTGTGATCTACGTGCTTAATCCAGTTCTGGGGGGGAACTGGGGTCTAACCAATAGCACAAGGTACAAGGCAGGAATCCGCCCTAGACAGGGGACAACCCACTGCAGGCACACACACAGTTGACCTAACATATCACTAGAACGTGGGAGGAAAGAGAGTCACACGCCACACAGGTGGAATCCGGACCAGGAACGAAGCCATGATGCCATGAGCTCACCTTTTTATTCTGATGTGCCAGCAGCACTCTGCCTTTGGCCTGTTGCTCCTCCAGGAATCTCTGGGCGTACTTATACTCCATCAGTGCAGAGATAGGAGTGCAAGGCCTGCGGTGGGACAAAGCGGTCAAATCTTCAGTGTGCAGACAATAATTATGAGTATTTTCATTTGTCCGTGATCTCCTTCGGTTCCGCCCATCCATGCGTAAGCAACATCTTACATCATGCCACAGATGAGTAATTGGGGCCTGCGGTACGTCTTAATTATCATCTCTGCTTCGATGCCCATCTCCGCTCCACCACCCGCTATTCGTTTTATTACATCATTAGTACACACCACATGTCTCAGTGAGCACTAGCTAAGCATCCTGATGACAGGGAGGAAATCTCCAGACCACAGTGTCATTCAAAGAATATAAACACTGGTTAAGCAGGGCATGTTTAGTTGCTGCCACCTTCTGTTGTCCTCTGGGTGAAATAGAAGCCTAAAGTGTCCAAGGATGCCAGGTGGGGACACTGAGGGGGGGGCTGTATCGACAAGCTGAATCACAGAGCTAAAAGGAATACTAGATTTTTTATTAACACAGGTGGGACTATTTACTAAGACATTTTCAGTAATTTTGTTTTATTGAAATTTTTTTTATAAAATACAGTATTTTTGACACATTGTCCTGTAGGAAGAAACAACTGAAAATGTTTATTCAAGTCTCACTTATACAGGTGTGCAGCGCTTAACAACCACAATATATCCTGTGACATTGCACATTATGGGATCTGAATGTTGTCCATGTGTGATTATTTAATATCAACAGTGACCACCACTTATTGATTTTCAATTTGTTGTACTGTTTA
Source organism: Ancistrus triradiatus (assembly GCA_025084515.1). Lineage (NCBI taxonomy): Eukaryota > Metazoa > Chordata > Actinopteri > Siluriformes > Loricariidae > Ancistrus > Ancistrus triradiatus. The sequence continues at coordinate 89,799 of JAJAGP010000256.1, read as the reverse complement.
AGATGAGTAAAATCTTATCTCACTGTAATGCTGCAAGCTTCTTAGCCCAGTGTGCTCTCTCTCTCTCTCTCTCTCTCTCTCTCTCTCTCTCTCTCCCTCTCTCTCTCTCACTCACTCTCACAAGGACACAGTGCCTCTTACTCTCATTCTGCCACAAATAGAAAGTAATTATCAAATAGAAACGAATCAGCAACTGTCCCACGCATGCTTCTCATGCTCTAGAGCACAGATCCAGTGAAAGTAAATTCACCTGAGTGGTAAGACCTGCTCATTATCATCATAGGAGAGCGGTGCCAGTCGTACGTTGCTCGTAGATTAGGCTACATTAGATGTGTTGTTTAAGCAATAGTATAATGACCATATATAACATATTGTCGATGATGGGACCCTTGGATTCGTCACTCCATAATACTCTTTTCCACTGATCTTCATTCCAATCTTTGTGAGCTTTAGCCATACATCTTAGCCGTTTCAGTCTGGTCCCTCCTGAAAAAGTGGTTTCTTGGCTGCTCCCCTTCCAAAAAGGACTGCCAGATCCTGCTACTGCTCAAGTGTCACAGGAGGTCACACTAAATACTTGCCACTGTAGCCGACAGAAGTTTTTGAATACTGCATACAAATTTCCTGTATTGTCTGTTTGCATTCTAATAAAGAGACAGAAATAATTATATTTGGTCATTATAACATTGTTTTACCAATGGTATATCTAATCTAATGGTGTCCTCAGACTTTTGCACAGTACACCTGTAATGCAAGCCCAGAGACAGATGTCGATTTTGCTATACTGTCATTACGCTCTAACAATAACAATCTTTATTAATTAAGATTTCCAGTTACTTACACTTTTTAGGGTTTGTGATATCCTTGGGCATCAGACAAACATGACGAGCTGAAGTTAAAAAACACTGCAGTATTCTTTTAGGACAGTAGCAAACATAAGCTGGTCTGTGTATGTCTTCCTGCCTTATACATGTGAAGCTACAGTGTGTGCATGCTGCATTATACATGTAGAGTGTGTGTGTGTGTTTGTGTGTAAATAGGGTTGGGGCGACACTCGCATCCCAGCACTGTCTCATTAGGGCTGACCTTGGCATTGCTGAGTAGCAATTGATGGATAGAGAGCAGGACCAAACAAGTCCCTGAGGAGCCATGATCTTATCTTTTATTGCTCCATCTCTTCCTCCAGAGTCAACAGACACATGCAGGCCTCTCTCACACCCCATGCATCACACAGGCAAGAAATCTGACACAGAGTAATGTGTGTGTATGTGTGTGTGTGTGTGTGTGTGTGTGTAAGAAAGAGAGTGTGTTATTATTTGAATAATTCAGCTCCGTGGCACACCTAGATAGAGGCATAAAGCAAGAGTAGATATATACAGAGTAGAAGGAGGGGCGCTTGAGGCGGTGCTCACTCTGCTATGTGCTGTGATAACCTTACTATTGCTCTAGGTGCTACCCTCATGGCATTTCTCTGCCGACGTTCGGCTGTTAAATCAGACAGTCGTTCTCTATTAGTGTACTTTTCAGCTTCCTACACACAAACTCAACACACCTGTCCCGACACCATTTCTCATACAGCCTCCAGAATCAAGAGACACCTCGTGAGCCATAAACACCCATTTGAGCAAAGTCTCCAGATCCCAAAATGTGTCATGCTCAGAAATGAATGCATTTAGTGGTGTGTGTACTAGAGAGAGAGAGAGAGAGAGAGAGAGAGAGAGAGAATACTGCTCTGGATAAGAGCGTCTGCTAAATGACTACTTATAAATGTTATGTTGATATTATGTTCATTTTCATATTTCAAGATAATCCTCTAGATGTATTCTTATTTTTTGGTCTTTTACGAACATATCTGAATTTGTTAAAGGTTCATTAGGGCTCTCTAAATACAGTGGGGCAAAAAAGTATTTAGTCAGCCACTGATTGTGCAAGTTCTCCAACTTAGAAAGATGAGAGGGGTCTGTAATTTTCATCATAGGATCCAGGAAATCACATTGTAGGATTTTTAAAGAATTTAATTGTAAATCATGGTGGAAAATAAGTATTTGGTCACCCACAAACAAGCAAGATTTCTGGCTCTTACAGACATGTAACTTCTTCTTTAAGAAGCTCTTCTGTCCTCCACTGGTTACCTGTATTAATGGCACCTGTTTGATCTCGTTATCTGTATAAAAGACACCTGTCCACAGCCTCAAACAGTCAGACTCCAAACTCAAGACCAAAGAGCTGTCGAAGGACACCAGGACGAAAATCGTAGACCTGCACCAGGCTGGGAAGAGTGAATCTACAATAGGCAAGCAGGTTAGTGTGAATAAATCAACTGTGGGAGAGCAAATGTAAGAAAATGGAAAGACATAACAAGACCATTGATAATCTCCCTCGATCTGGGGCTCCACACAAGATCTCATCCTGTGGGGTCAAAATGATCATGAGGACGGTGAGCAAAAATCCCAGAACTATACGGAGGGACCTGATGGATGACCTGCAGAGAGCTGGGACCAAAGTGACAAAGGCTACCATCAGTAACACACTACGCCGAGAGGGACTCGGATCCTGCAGTGACAGGCGTGTCCCCCTGCCTTAAGCCAGAACATGTCCAGGCCCGTCTGAAGTTTCCCAGAGAGCATATGGATGATCCAGAAGAGGATTGAGAGATAATAATCATGTGGTCAGATGAAACCAAAATAGAACTTTTTGGTAAGTTTAAAAAACTCTCAACTCGTTGTGTTTGGAGGAAGAAGAATGCTGAGTTGCATCCCAAGAACACCATACCTACTGTGAAGCATGGGGGGTGGAAACATCATGCTTTGGGGTTTTTTTTTTCTGCAGAGGGGACCGACGACTGATCCGTGTTAAGGAAGAATGAACGGGGCCATGTATCGTGAGATTTTAATCAGCCAAAAACTCCTTCCATCAGTGAGAGCATTGAAGATGGAACGTGGCTGGGTCTTCCAGCAGGACAATGATCCCCAAACACCCGCTTCGGGCAACGACAAGGAGTGTGCTCCGTAAAAAGCATTTCAAGGTCCTGGAGTGGCCTAGCCAGTCTCCAGACCTCAACCCCATAGAAAATAATTGTGGGAGGCTCCGTTGAAAGTCCGTGTTGCCCCAAAAACATCACTGCTCTAGAGGAGATCTGCATGGAGGGAATGGACCAAAAAATACCAAATACAGTGTGTGCCAACCTGGTGAAGACTTACAGGAAACGTTTGGACTTCTGTCATTGCCAACAAAAGTTATTTTACAAAGTATTGAGTTGAACTTTTGTTATTGGCCAAATACTTATTTTCCACCATAATTTACAATTAAATTCTTAAAAAATCCTACAATGTGATTTCCTCAATTTTTTTTCTCATTTTGTCTCTCATAGTTGAAGTGTAGCTATGATGAAAATGACAGACCTCTCTCATCTTTCTTTGACATATACAGTATACATTAAACTCATCGGTTTGCGATACATTCAGCTTACGATATGTTTGTCAGAATGTATCGGCGTCGTAAATCAGGGAGCACCTATCTGCCTTTTATTTTAACTTCAGCTGCAAACTAGTGATTTGTGTTAAGATATTAAGCTGTATGTAACATATTTATTACATATTAATAGACATATGTGGGTGACTCTAACCGTGTAGCGAGGCCAAATGTCATATCCTGGGGTAATCGTGCTGGAGCAGATCTGCGTGTGATGTCTCTGGGAGCGACCGGGCGCCTGATGTCGTGGCTGGCATAGTACTGCTGAAGCTCCTTGACCGTGACCAGGCCTGACTTCACACCCTCTCGATTCAGAACCACAAAGTCCCTCTCTGCTTTCCTCTGTCGGCCTGGGCTAGCAGCGGATAGAGTGGGAGTGTGCCAGCTGGAGATGGCTGAGAAAAAGACGGAGACACATCAGGGATAATCACAGTAGATGATGCTTTTTTAAATTCCAACATTTATCTTCAGTATCTACTTTATTCTGGACTTGGACATAGTGGATCCCAGGAACACTGGTGTGAGTCCATCAAACGGCATCACACACTTACAGTCCCTCGCACCTAGGGTATGTTAGACTAGCGAGTGAATTGGATATCCAAGGGTAACCCAGGGGAACTCCAAACATACTAAACTACAGATAGGCAAACCATGTCTACTCTACTTCTTATCTCCAGTCAGTTTTGCTGTTGAGTTTCTAATAGTTAGGACAAAGATTTGGAGACGAGAAGCCGATTACATGCAAGTGTACTTCTCATTGCCGCTCAAAGTGACGTTAAAAATGGCTTGACTATTGGACTGCTGAGTGGAACATTATTGGAAGCTATGTGCTAACTCAAGCAAAATGATAGTAGTTACTCCAGCAAATGTTTCCTGTTGGAGAATGGCATTGGCATTGGCAGTCCACAGTCATAGCTGCCCCATGTTAGCTTTGTCACCTACCCTCTGCCACTCCTCCATCCTGAAAGGTGGTCACCACCCCGTACACGAAATCAGGTCCTGGACAGGGCAATCCTTTAGATTTGGTCTTTCCAAGTGTAGGCTATGGCAAGAAAACAGACAAAATAGCAATTACTGCAGGAACAATTGCTATAAAGGAAGTTTTTGAGAGTCTCCTGTTTGGTCTAGAACAAAACATGACAGTTGGATGCATCCTCTTCGTAAGTCATATTCATAGATCATATTAACTAATTAATTATCAATAAATAAAGTCATGTAGTGACCTATGGGATGGTAGGTCCGATGCCTATCCTGGAATCCAATAATGCATTGATAGACAGTATTACGAATAACACGGAAGACCAGCCAGATGAAACAGAAACTTAACCAGTGAATGTGAGCCAGTTTATATACTATAGCTAAAACAGAATATACAGGTAGTGGGGAAACAAACAAAGGAGCACTACTTGCAATAGGACACACACACAAACTTCTGCTCTTAAACTCCCACCTCTGCTCGTGAATCCGCAGTGTTGATTGGCTGTTTACAGTCACAATGTCTGGAGTTCAAATACAGATTTGTGTCTCCTATTATAATTTATTGTAATTGTTTATAATTGCTGTTAAGGCAAACAGAGGCTGATGGAAGGGTCATTAAATGGTGCATACCTGCACTAGTGTTGCCAAGGCGATGTAAGAAAGGACAGTTAATAAAGGATCTGGGTTGTAAAATACATTAGTAGACCACATTATGTTTGAATGTGCCATGACAGAGCTACGGTGTCAACACAAGTATAAAACAACCGCTTTACTTAATGTATTCTCAACACATTCCCAAATAACTAGTCTGATTTAGCATCATACACTGCCTGGCCAAAAAAAGGTCACCACCTGGATTTAACTAAGAAAATTGGTCTTCATTGGTCTTGATGTTTCAGCTGGCAACAAGTTCTTTAACCCTAACTGATGCAGTGAGGAGCTTCTTATTTTTTTAAACAACCATGTCAAAAGACATCCTGTGGTCGTGGAAAAGATGCTCATCTGTTTCAGAAGGGACAGATTGTGAAAGAGTGGCTCAGGGAGAATCAGAGATCATTATCACACATGGATTGTCCACCACAGAGCCAGAGCTGAACCCCATTGAGAATCTTTGGGATGTGCTGGAGGAGACTTTGTGCAGTGGAACAAATCTCCCATCATCAATACAAGATCTTGGGGGAAAATAATGCAACTCTGGACAGAAATAAATGCTGTGACGTTGCAGAAGCTCGTGGAAACGATGCCACAGCGAATGCGTGCCACAATCACAGCTAAAGGCGGTCCGACCAAATATTAGAGAGCGTGACATTTTTTTTGACCAGGCAGTGTATTATTGAAATAATTCTACAGCAAAACTTCAACAAAGTGGGGGCTCTTGGAATAGCAACTCTTCAGTTAGCAACGCCCTTAAAGAAAGGTTCCCATTTGGATTCAATCTGCATTCCTGACCAGTTGTAGTCTACTCGCCTCATGTAACGCTCTGGTTCATCTCAAGAGTCATAACTATACAATGATTGACAAGTAAAGAGCGGGAAAAAATTTACGATATGCAGGATTGCTCGCTGCTTGGCTGTGATCGAGATTCTCCTGGGGCTAACGGCCTGCAAAGAAAGTACACCACTGTGCCGATGTTCAAAGTGGAACTTAAGGCCTTGTTTTAAAAGTCTGTTACTACAGATTGGATATCAAACCGCTGCAAAGGTGACAAGGTAGACGGTAAGCAAGCTCGGCGAAGTCGACGCTACCTGAACGTGGCAGCGAAAGAGCATGGCTTTGATCCAGCGTGCCTTTATAGTGAGACAAAGACAAAGGTAGCGCGCTAATACGCCAGTCACAGCGTTGCGATTCTCTTCATGTTGTCATGTGTAGGGAGTGTAGAAGATGAAGCTCTGTCACATGCTTGCATGTCAGTCATGGAGCCAGCGCTCAATATGAGTTTAAGGAACTCATTATTCGGAAGAATGGTGCATTCTCGACAGACAGTTTTCAGTTTAACTATCAATGTGGAAAACCGGATTAGAAATTCTCACTATCGGACCACCACAAACGATCTACCACGATGAAGCCATCTATAAACCGATTCAGTCGACCACAAACAGCGCTCGTAATGTAGTCAGGCTGACCTGTTCAGAAGCTCTAGTTAACATCTCAGCTTTAACTCATCAAATCTTTCTCCTAAAGGGAGTCTCTTAAAGGGCCAATCTTTAGGATCTGTGCAACTGTGCTGCTTGGCCATCCCTTTAATCCCCTCAGCAATTTCATTCTTCGTATTGTTTCGGGGGGATCGTTTAGAGATGCTTGAAAGAACGCGTTGACTGCTGGCGCAAAACGGCTAATCAGACCTCTACGAACGTTATTGTCCCTTTCAATCCCAATAAAGACCTGAAAGGGAAGGGGACAACAAAAAAGGCCAATCAGGAGGGGGATTATGTTAAGCAAAAGCTCCTTTTATATTCTCATTTACTGGTGATCTGTCCCTTTATTGTGTTTTGATTAACCAGGCATGGACCTGCTGAAAAAGAGTGCAGAATGGAACTGCTCCACGAGTGGAGTCAGTGGGAGCATATTATTCACACAGTCTTAAAGGGACGGAGAATAGGGGCACATAATTATCCCTTAGTGAAGACACCCCTCCTGTCTGTCCTGAGTCTATTCCCTCACCGTGGTTTTAATTTCGACATGCCTTTGTCCCACTCTTGCTCATGTATGCTTTTAGGATTTGGCTCAGCTGAGCTTAGCTTAGAGCTGACCCGAAGAGTTTATCTGGGCAGTCTATGGTCCTGGCACTCCCCCCGCACTCCATGTCTTTCATGCACATTCACATCCACACACTCGTCATCTTTACATAGACGCCCTCTTTCAGATGACATCTGGGACTATCTAAGCAGGCTATTACTGATTCACAGATACATTTATCCATTCTAGACATACTGTATAGCCACAAGAGTCCAAACCGCCATGCCTTCTCCTTACAGACCTGTATACAGATATGTATGGTTTTATCTAATATCTAATACGCAATGTCCTGCACGCTAAATGGTTAGAACTTGTAAACCATTGATTATTACACTACTAATCAGTTCTTCTTAGTGGAAAATGTTTGAAATGATTTGCAATAGTCAGAAAGCAGCAAAAATGGCAGCTTGGCGGAGGTGGGATTTGAACTCTGGACCTTCTGGTCCATAGTCTAGACCCTTAACCACTAGGCCATGGCTAAACTTGCTCTTTTATCTCAGAGAAAATCGTTGCTACTGTGTGCATCACGAACACAGATGTAGCATTAAGGATGAAATAGAAATATGGGCCCCCATGTGTCTTTGTTTAAGCAAAGATGTGAGAATAACAGGGTTAGACAGTTAGATGCTCGCCCTAAGACGCTAAAGGCACAGATGAAACATCTCCCAGAGTCAAACAACTGTGGTTCTCAGAAAGAAGGCGCACCGAAATGCAGCCAGTCTCTCCGGAAAGTTGCTTTAATCCATCCAGTTATTGCGACTGAATCCTCTCATTTCGTCTCGCTCCTCCCTGACAGATACATGCCAGGCCTTTCTTTCCTGAGGCCCGTGAGGAGATGAGAAGTCGATGGTGATGATTAGAAGATAATGGTGAGTAATGCGTGCCGATCTGTCTGCACTCATTTCACTCAAAACTCAGCTCTGCGCCATCTGGTGCCTGGCCAGAGCATGGCAGGCTTACAACTAATCTCCTGCTCTGAGTCATTAAAACTGGAATATAGTGTGTATCTGGGCGTGCTGCATGTGTCTGCAGGCTTCTTCATGCAGAGGAAAAGAAAACTTTTCATCGGGGATTGGCCTCGGAATACATGTATAAGGCAAAATTAATTATTGCACGGTGTACGGACGTCATTAGGGAAAGTTCTTTAACTCTGAACTCCATCCACTCAACTCCAGCAACCTGTCAATAACATGCACACACCCCTCCTCCTGCCTAATACACACAGACCAAGCACAACCTGGCTGTGCGTTAAGATGCACACTCCCCTTTTTATGGCTAATCCTGAAGCTCCAGGCATAATTGATGAGGTACTTCAACATACAAGAGCAGCTAATTGGCAACACCAACCCTCGCCTTATAAATTAGTCGGTATAGTGTCCCTAACTTGCACTGTTTATGAATTAAACTCTTAAATGCTACCAAAACAATTACTAGACGCATTCGGATAACTTGTGAAGGCTGCATGCGTGTGTTTGATGGTTTCGCTAAAAATAGAGAGCAGGACTTAACGTGTAATTACCCATCACACACCCGTGGAAGTTGGTAAATCACCGTGATGTATGTGCTTACCTTTCATTACTTGCTCATTACGTGGATTCATCAAGTACACGCTCATTATGTCTCCCAAGCAAAGTGACATATGCTCCTGCGCTACCTCGGCTATGATAGACTGCACACGGGCAGTGGTCACTTTACGCAGCTCATTTACATGAGGTTATTTATTACGTGATTGGTTTATGGTTATGCATCAGGCTCGGTGCTTATGTATCTGTGTCACTGTGCTTGTAACTACACTGGGCCCAGCTGGATCTCATTAATAATGAGCTTCCGTGATGCTGCGTTGTCCTTACGGAAGATAAAATGGCTTGTTAGCGTGGTGGAAAAGCCTGTGTGTGAGTCTGTAGCCCTAAGAACATTCCTACCATGCTGGACGCTCACAACATCACCTCCAAGACCATTAATACTGAGCTGTTCACATCCAAAACCATTAATATGGTGTCGGACACCCCTTTCCTGTCATTAACAGCCTCCAGTCTTCTATGTAGGCTTTATACTGGATTTTTGGAACTGCTGGGATTGGCCATAAGAGCTGCTTACAGCTGGCGCCTCAACCCAGTCCAAAGATGTTTGGATTTCTTTTACTTTATGCACCTTGGAGGGCACTGGCATGCTGAACCAGGAAATAAACCTTTCTCATACTGCTCTCACACTATTCTTTTGCATGGTGATCTGGAGCTCAGTCATGGAAACACAAATCCTAAGCCCTCTGATGAACAGGTTTGGCGCTTCCAACAGCTCTTTGGAACTCGGAATTGAGAGCTGCCTCTAAAGGCAAGTTTCCACTTTACAAAAACAGCACATCGTTTGACTGAGGCAGCTTGAGCAGGGCAGAAATTTGAAGAAACAGCTTCAGTCAACAATGCCACACTGGAAGTCAACTGTGAAGTCGCATAACACGCCACTTTATTGCCAATGTGTATCTATGGAGCCACGTCTGAACGCCTGGTTTTGTGCACTTGTCAGCAATGGGTGTGTGTAAAATGGACAGATCTACTAGTCAACATACATTTGTCCACTTGGTGTACTGTATACATTGACCTTAATACTTGAGGCTGGTGCTTTTCCTGGTAATTGTTACGGCTGAATGTTATGCAGTAAATGACATCTCTGTACGCAAGCCTGGATTGGCATTTTGACAGCGAACCTCAGTGTTAGCATTGGGATACATACACAGTACTGTGCAAAAGTCTTAGGCCACCATTAGATTTGTTGTAAATGGTACGTTGACCATATATAATGATTTCTCCATCATTATACAGGAAAATACAGGAAATAGGTACACAAAATGAAAACAGTTTTCCGAACAAAATGGCTTCTGCAGGCAGAAGTCAGTATTTTGTGTGGCCTCCCTGAGAGAAAAGTGGTTTCTTGGCTGGAAGCCTTCCAAAAAGACCATTCATGATCAAGCTTCTTTGGACTATAGGGTCTAAGGGACTAAGGGTCGACTTTACATCCCGATGAACCTGCCAGATGCTGCTATTGCTCAAGTGTTTTCTGATTTTTACATTTTTTTACTATTGCAAACAAATTTCCTGTATTTTCTGGTTGTATTCTAATGACGAGAAGGGCCATTACACCATTGCTAAAACAACAAATCTAATGGTGACCTAAGACTTTCGCACAGTACTGTAGGTCATCCTGACAAAGTCATCAATTACCTCTGATTTTTTTCCATATCACTTCTTTATATTTTTGTATCAGAGCTAAGCATGTAACTGTTTAAAGGGTATGGGTTCAAATCCAAGGACTGCCAGAGACTATTGGACCCTTGTTGCAAAATCTTGGACTGAATCCACGCTCAATTTTCAGTTGGTGTTTGTCAGTGAATTGTAAAGGTCACATTATGATGAATTCGCTTCCTGGGGTTTTGTGTATGGCAAGCTTGCCTATGAGTCTGTACAGATTTTTGTTTGTACAGTGTCACTGCTTATATAGTGTACAGACATGAGCATTGAGATTTCGCGACCACAGGCTACAGTAGGTACTGACGATTAAGCTAATGCTAATGAGTATGAATAGGAGGATGTGAATAGGGCCCAGCCCGCCTGCTGCCCAGCAGGGCCCACTGAGGACACTAAGAACAACAGAAGCCCCAAATCTGCCCCCCTGATCTCTCATTTACTGGCCATCAGGGAACACAGGCATGAAAATGGGATTTATTGGCCATGCCTCATCAAAAGGGAATTATCAGTGTGTGGGAGGAGAGGAGATTCTGTTCAACGCTTCCAATTACTTGTTCAGCCCATTTTATAAAGCAACACTGCCTGTGAAGTAAAGACACTGGCCTAGATTGTTACTATATACTATGTATAGCTCAGTCCAATCAATCACATGGACACCTGAGGACCGTCCGCACTGGTGTATATTACTGTGATTTATGTCACCATTTCCAGTGGGAGAGCCAGACAACAAAACTGCTCCACCACGATATGAGTAAACAAGTGTAAAGGTCCAAGTAAAAGTTGTTATTTTCTGATCAACAGAAGGTGCACCGCCCTGCACTCGGAGCACCTTGAACAGTCTTTGTTGGTTACCAGAGGGCTGAGGGTGAATGTACAGCATTACGCCGATAAAGCATGTCACAAAAGACGAGAAAAAGAGTAACATCAGGCAATGCCAAGACGACAAAAGCCTAAATCCTCACAGATGACTCCACCATTGTTCTGGAGCATGGCCAAAAGCTGTAGCTAAAATGGCTCACAATGGAAGCGAACGAGAAATCCTTGATCTTGTGGGACTACAGCAACACACACACAGTTCATTATCATAGTCATTTAAATACAGTAATCCTATTTTCTGCATCAGTCAAAAGGGGCATATCAAATAACCCCGGAGAACAGCGAGAACCCAAGGAGGGGTGCAGGCAAGCAAGGATGAGAGTCAGAGGAAGGGGGTGGGAGGGTTTGGCTGAGCGAGGACATTATGTTTAAGTAATGCGGATAACAAAGGGAGAAGTCGAGGATTGAGCTGGCTCGTTTTATCCTCCCTTCTGCTCCACTGGAAGAGTTGATGAAGTTGAAATGAAGCAGAATTAGATGAAAGATGTGCTGGGCAAGGCGGCCACAGACTGCAGACTGCAGCATGTTGGCACGGAAAAGTTGAATTAGAGTGGCTGGGTTAAAGGAGGAGCGTGGATAAGATGAAATAAGTTCCGTTCAATCACTAGATGGTGTTCATTAGGACATAAGCTATAGAACAGGGGAACATTTGGAGCCAGTTATTAAACAAGTTCTTAGGTTAAAAAAATCGCGCCATCTGGCGGTGGTACTTAGATGTTACTTTCGTCGTCGAGTTCAAATCAAGTTTCCTAAAGGAGGCAAGCCATTACTACGCTTTAAATATGAATTGCTCTTTTTAATTGCCAGTAGTTCCAAGTCGCCTTTCCCATGGATGCTGAGCACATGTAATGAATAAAAAGGTTTTTTCATATCCATATATTCATCTTTCCTATAATTAACCTCTACAATGAAATAATACCGTGGACTGTGGTAGCCTAGCGGTTAAGGTACTGGACTATGGACCAGAAGGTCCAGGGTTCAAATCCCACTTCTGCCAAGCTGCCACTGTTGGGTCCTTGGGCAAGGCCCTTAACCCACAATTGCTTGGATTGTAAGACTGTACCAATTGTAAGTGGCTCTGGATAAGGGCGTCTGCTAAATGCTGTAAATGTAAATGTAAATGTAATACTCAGGGTTAAATCCTTCACAGGACATTTTTATACTCCTCTGCAAATCATCTTCACTAGCTGACCTTTTCATTTGGATGTAAATGACTGAGCTCAGTTTGCTGCACTGTGCTGTGTTGGCTACACATTCAATTTTTACATTTGTCCTGATGCACAGTGTTTGCTATGTATTACCAAAACTATAGAATGTAATACACATCAGCTTGCTGTCTGTTGCACTGCACAATTATGTGTGATCATTTATTTGTAGAGAGACGCAATGAAACCCAATGTTTAAGCTGTACAGTCTTATGCAAATGTGTGGGTGAGACCTACAAACTGGAGTATGACATATTGTGTAACTGAATGCATTGGCATTTGCAAACATAGGTTTTAAATAGTTGTAATTATATTTCTCACATTTTAATCACACTAATCCTGGACAGAGTTACAGCGAGTGGGGGTGAGAAGTGGATGGGGGGTTGTCCAGTGTCTGTCCTGAAATTTACAGCCCATCAAAGGGCCGAGCAGGGGTCCATCCAGCCTCTCTCCCTTAGATATGGCCAACCATGTGTCTGTACAATGTCCGATCCAGGCCTTTGCAATAAAGTGTGTAAAGGTAGAGCACCTATCCAGATTCTACTAGTGTTTGTATATGGTCAAATTTAGCCTTGCTCCCTGCAGAGGTTGTGTTACATTCGTTTTATTTAAAAAGAAAATAATCAAAACTTTGGCCAAACCTTTGCATAAGACTGCATGCTTTCTTTAAAAGACATCCCATTTGCTTATGCTATTAGGAAAAGTCAATATTCCCAAAGTCTTACCCTTGTTATAAGAAGATTGTTTCGCATTGAATCTCTGACTATTCCGACATGAGCAGAGTCCATGTCCACAAGTCTGCAACGAGATTTATATACAACAAATCACACATCATGCACCAAAAGTAATTGGACAAACCTAAAACTTTCAGAACGTTACCTGTGTGGAAAGCCCGGAAGTCCTGCAGAGACGTACGGTACCTAATCTGTGCTATCAAGTTATATTATCGAAACGAGTTTTGGATCAATCGTTGATTTTTCTTTTCTCGGGTCTAGATAATAGTTGGATTATAATAAATCGTGGGTTTATTAGCACACGCTAACAGAAGCGATCGACTAGGCCGTCCGCGTCTTTCAGCGTTACCATGGAAACGTGACGCCACTGCAGAGTGAGTTCGCTACTCTTCTCCTTCCGTCGTTGTTTCACCACCACAAATAAAAAATATTGTACATCACTCTATGATGCTAAAAACATTATTGAGTACAACGTGTTATCTTGTAGAGATGACATTAAAAATGAGGACTCTCCTGTGGGACATTCCCTACAACCCAGAAACTGTATTTTCTAAAAAGGAATGCTCTTAAATTTAGGCCTAAATATTAATGCAAACATTTGGAAAAATGTGGAATATGAAATCTGTGATGGGTAACGGTTTCCAGATGAACCGCAAGTTTAAAATACGTAGATTCTAGAAGGTGGCAAAGCTTATCCCAACAACCGAATCAGATTTACTCAAATGTTTATTTACAATACAGCTATGCACTGTTTAACATCCGCATTACGTTCTGTGAACAGGACGTTGACGAAAATGGACAGTGAGCGGACATTAGCTTAGTCACACAGTAGTTTAGATACTTTGCATTTTATTTTAAACAATAACATGAATTAAAACACAATGTTTGTAATTTAGAACATTTTGTGCAGTACTGTACTTCTACAACCCAGTAATTCCTATCTTTGTATCTTTTCTAAAATTAGAAATACTTACCAATAATGATAGTGGACAGTGAGTTGTTGTTTTCTGCCTTCAAATAATTCTATTTACTGTCAGCAGGCGTCTCTATTGTTCGCTTGTACTAGTTTTCTGTCATTCAGACGTGAATTAGATGTATGTAAGACAGGTTTTTATTTCCTATTATAGTTTTTATAGACGTAGACACTCACTGCCCTCACTGCTGTCATTTCGCCAGTTTACAAAGACAAATAGTAACACGCGCTAGCTAGTGATATAATGTTAGACAGGCAATGTTATCTTCAAGGTCATGCTAGCTGATTAGCTACGACAGGCATTGCTGAATATACATTAGAGTACAGAGACTTTCATATAAATACAATTTATCAAACACTCACAGGGAGAACCAGATACTTCGGTGGAAAATTCGGTATGTACAGTATTAATCTAAAATTAGCTACAGATTGAGTAAACCATTCCACATTTACATTACATTTACAGCATTTAGCAGACACCCTTACCGAGAGCGACTTACAAGTTATACAATCTTAACGTCCAAACAATTGTGAGTGCCTAGCAGGTAAGGTACTGGACTATGGACCAGAAGGTCCAGGGTTCAAATCCCACCTCTGCCAAGCTGCCACTGTTGGGTCCTTGAGCAAGACCCTTAACCCACAATTGCTTGGATTGTAAGACTGTATCAATTGTAAGTCGCTCTGGATAAGGGCGTCTGTTAAATGCTGTAAATGTAAATGTAAATGTAGTTAAGGGCCTTGCTCAAGGAGCCAACAGTGGTAACTTGGTCGAGGTGGGATTTGAACTCCTGACCTTCTGGTCCATAGTCCAGTACCTGGTAATTTGGCTAATTTGGTGACTGCTCTTAAAATTGTTCCAAGAAAAGGCATTGTTTTGTGTTTAATTAAATTACACTAGTATTTAGGTTTTCTGCATTCTAATTACTTTCACCAGCTGGTTTATTGCGACAGGGTCGGATATCACACCGGCATGAATCTCCATTCCTATGGAGTGGAGACAGGTAAAGGAATCCTCCCATTGTGCTGCAACAGTGACCCCTACCAGCCTTGTGATGGACTGGCATCCTGTACGGGGCACGCTCTACACTCTGTGTTATCTGGGTATAACCTCTCTGTTACCCTGACCAGGAATAAGTGAATAAATAAATAATTAAACTGACCAAGGATGTCCTTGCTGGGTTTAGTCTTTCCACAATGTCTGAAACAGACTGTATAGTTCAGTAAAAATATCAGAAATATATAAGCTCTGCCACAAAGGATGAGTACTCATCTATGGTATATCATTATTCAGCACATACCTCACACATCTCTTTACTCAGCACTACACGTACATGTTATCAGAGAAGGCCATCCTCATGATTCATTTACAGGATGCTGCCGAGTCACCATGGCTGCAGAGAGAGGGGAGGGGAGGAGTATGAGGAGGAGGAGTATGAGCTTTCTGTCTGTGTGCAGGTACTGGAGTCTCCACGTCCTTTCAACTGACAAGGAAACAGAAATGCTTTGCTTTGGCCGAAAACAGGGGATGTACATGGAATACAGGAGATGCGCTGACTTCCTCCTTATTCTTCTCTACTGGCAGGGGGTGAGCACAGGTAAAGATGTGCATTGGTTTGGTTAGATTGTCTGGTGCATATGATAAGATACCATCTTGCTGGATTCAGTTTTGAAGGTCAACTAATGGTACAGGATACTGTGCATGCATGTTTCATTCGAATTGTATAGCATTTTGGATTTTGTTATTTAACCTTGGCACATCATCCTTAGGTCACAGCAGTCTGGGGAGATTTTTGGTGTTTTAGTTGGTGTTCACAGGAATTCAGTATCACGTCTAAAAGCCATACTCAAAGGCTTGTGACAGTCTGTCAGAAGCACGTGTTCTACAACATGTTTTCATTTCAGTGTCACTAGGTAACAGTGTTATTCAGCGGAAGTACTTGCCAGTGGCTCTCTGCTGAAGTGTTACATAGTGACATCAAGATAAACATAGTGACACTTGTGAAAAACTGCTGTAAAACGGTTACCTACTGGCACTGACATTAAAGCCTGCTGGATATCACTGTTACACAATGACACTGACTTGAAACTGCTATGTAGCTGTAACACAGTAGATTTCATATCAGTGTCACTATCTAACAGTGCCACACAGCAGGTTTTCATGTCAGGCAGGTTTTGGTGTTATACTCTCACTGGCCACTTTATTATATACACCTTGCTAGTACCAGGTTGGACCCCCTTTTACCTTTAGAACTGCTTTAATTCTTCATGGCATGGATTCATGGTGCTGGAAATATTCCTGACAGAATAAAAGAATCAGTACAGCCCTTGCGAATCTCCCGTTCCACCACATCCCAAAGATGCTCTATTGGATTGAGATCTGGTGTCTGTGGAGACTCTTTGAGTACACTGAACTCATTATCATGTTCAAGAAACCAGTTTGAGATGATTTGAGCTTTGTGACATGCTGCGTTATCCTGCTGGAAATAGCCATCTGAAGAGGGTACACAGGTCATAAAAGGATGGAAATGGTCAGCAACAATACTCAGGAAGGCTGTGGTGTTTAAACGATGCTCATTTGGTATTGAGGGGCCCAAAGGGTGCCAAGAAAATATCCCTCACACCATTACACCACCAACACCAGCCTGTACTGTTTATACAGTGGTGCTTGAAAGTTTGTGAACTCTTTAGAATGTTCTAGATTTCTGCATAAATATGACCTAAAACATAATCAGATTTTCACACAAGTCCTAAAAGTAGATAAAGAGAACCCAGTTCAACAAATGAGACAAAAATATTATACTTGAATCATTTATTTATTGAGGAAAATGATCCAATATTACATATTAGTGAGTGGAAAAAGTATGTGAACCCTTTGCTTTCAGTATCTGTGTGACCCCCCTGTGCAGTCGCAATAACTGCAGCTAACACGTTCCTGTAGCTGTTGATCAGTCCTGCACCACCCGCTTGGAGGAATTTTAAGCCCATTCCTCCGTACAAGAACAGCTTCAGCTCTGGATGTTTGGTGGGGTTTCCCTTCCTCACATTAAATGTTCGGCATCTTATCAGGACTTGTGACTTGGCCATTCCAAACATTAACTTTTTCTTCTTTAAAAACCATTCTTTGGTGGAACGACTTGTGTGCTTAGGGTCGTTGTCTTGCTGCATGACCCACCTTTCTCTTGAGATTCAGTTTCATGGACAGATGTCCTGACATTTTCCTTTAGAATTCTCTGGATATAATTCAGAATTCATTGTTCCATCATGATGGCAAGCCGTCCTGGCCCAGATGCAGCAAAACGGGGCCCAAACCATGATACTACCACCACCATGGTTTCAACAGATGGGATAAAGGTTTCTTATGCTGGAATGCAGTGTTTTCCTTTCTTTCTCCAAACCATAACGCTTTTCTTTTAAACCAAAAAACTTCTATTTTGGTCTCAATCTGTCCACAAAACATTCTTCCAATAGCCTTTCTGGCTCGTCCACGTGATCTTTAGCAACTGCAGACGAGCAGCAATTTCCTTTTGGAGAGCAGTGGCTTTCTCCTTGCAACCCTGCTATGCACACCATTGTTGTTCAGTGTTCTTCTGATGGTGGACTCATGAACTTTAACATTATCCAATGTGAGAGAGGCCTTCAGTTGCTTAGAAGTTTTACCCTGGGGTCCTTTGTGACCTCGCCAACTATTACACTACTTGCTCTTGGAGTGATCTTTGTTGGTCAACCACTCCTAGGGAGGGTAACAATGGATCTTGAATTTCCTCCATTTGTACACAATCTGTCTGACTGTGGATTGGTGGAGTCCAAACTCTTTAGAGATGGTTTTGTAACCTTTTCCAGCCTGATGAGCATCAACAACTCTTTTTCTGAGGTTCTCAGAAATCTTCTTTGTTCGTGTCATGATGCAAATGTGTGTTGTGAAGAGCAGACTTTGATAGATCCCTGTTCTTTAAATAAAACAGGGTGCCCACTCACACCTGATTGTCATCCCATTGATTGAAAACACCTGACTCTAATTTTATCTTCAAATTAACTGCTAATCCTAGAGGTTCACATACTTTTGCCACTCACTAATATGTAATATTGGATAATTTTCCTCCATAAATAAATGACCAAGTATAATATTTTTGTCTCATTTGTTTAACTGGGTTCTCGTTATTTACTTTTAGGACTTGTGTGAAAATCTGATGATGTTTTAGGTCATATTTATGCAGAAATATAGAAACTTCTAAAGGGTTCACCAACTTTCAAGCACCACTGTACAAGGCAGGATGGATCCGTGCTTTCATTTTGTTTTGTTTTTTCAAATTCTGACCCTACTATCCGAATGTTGCAGCAGAAAGCGAGACTCATCAGACAAGGCAACATTTTTCTAATATTCTGTTGCCCAGATTTGGTGAGCCCTTGCGAATTTGCAGCATCAGTTGCCTGTTAGCTGACAGGAGTAGCACCCGGTGTGGTCTTCTGCTGCTGTTTCAAGTTTTGACGTGGTTATTTGGGTTAGTGTTGCCTTTTTATCAGCTCCAACAAGTCTGGCCATCCAGCAGGTTGCCATAACCATGCCTACATACCTAAATGCACTGAGTTCCTATAATGTGATTGGCTGATTAGATATTTGTGTTAACAAGCAGTTGCACAGGTGTATTAATGAAGTGGTCGGTGAGTGTATAGCAGAGTTTATGTTCAATCAACCTATCTAGAGTCCTTTCTGAATTTAAAATTTGTCTGTTTATCTTTTAAGAGACCACTTCGCTTCCAATGACAGACCATGTGGTCCCTCCACAAAAGATGATCGTATTTAAAGGTGAACTGGATTGATCATATTTTATCAATTAATGTAAATGAATATACATCAGCTTGTTTAATCAATAAAGTGTTAAATGATAATAGTTAGCAGATCAGATTTAAAGGCTTTTGCTCATGGGTCTGCACTCTTTCAACACAGGTCAAAGCCAAATCCTAGTGGAAAAGCTTGAAATCCTGAAACCACAAGATGTTGAGCTTATATGCAACATGACTGACATACAGAGTAAACCCCAAAACATAACAGGATACTGGAGTAAAGATGAAAACGAAGTGGAAAACTCCAGACAAGTTGTTTACAGGCACAATGAACAGTATATCCTTAAAAGGATGTAAGTATGTATAGTACTGTGTGTGTAATGGGTCCCACAGAATACAGAGACCCTTTATTCAAGGCAGGTTTATTTTATTTTTTGCATCTGTTAATGCTAGATATGAAGTAACACTGTTTTTTTTTTTTAGATTTAATATCCAAGCCAGTAATTTGGGGAATTACTCGTGTATCTTCAGCTACATGGGAAAGGAGGAACAAGCTACATTTATTTTAAAAGGTATGTTGGTAAAACTGCTTGATGACTACCTCCTGATTTTACAAGGTTGTTTGGCCTACATTACAAATTAGAAGTACAATATCCCGCTCTTGTGGATTCTGCATGTTTTCCCATAATAAAACCATGAAGAGCCGCATAACTTACAGTGGTGTGAAAAAGTGATTGCCCCCTAAACCTAATAACTGGTTGGGCCGCCCTTAGCAGCAACAACTGTAACCAAGCGTTTGCCATAACTTGCAATGAGTCTTTTACAGCGTTGTGGAGGAATTTTGGCCACTCATCTTTGCAGATTGTTGTAGTTCAGCCACATTGGAGGGTTTTTGAGCATGAACAGACTTTTTAAGGTCATGCCACAGCATCTCACTAGGATTCAGGGTCAGGACTTTGACTAAGCCACTCCAAAGTCTTCATTTTGTTTTTCTTTCAGCCATTCAGAGGTGGACTTGCTGGTGTGTTTTGGATCATTGTCCTGCTGCAGAACCCAAGTTCGTTTCAGCTTGAGGTCACAAACAGATGGCTGGACATTTTCCTTCGGGATTTTTTGGTAGACAGCAGAATTCATAGTTCCATTTATCACAGCAAGGCTTCCAGGTCCTGAAGCAGCAAAACAGCCCCAGACCATCACACTACCACCACCATATTTTACTGTTGCTATAATGTTCTTTTTCTTAAATGCTGTGTTACTTTTACACCAGATCTAATGGGACACACCTTCCAAAGGGTTCAACTTTTGTCTCGTCAGTCCACAGAATGTTTTCCCAAAAGTCTTGGGGATCATCAAGATGTGTTCTGGAAAAATTCAGACGAGCTTTAATGTTCTTTTTTTTCTTTTAGAACTCTGCCATGCAGGCCATTTTAGCCCAGTCTCTTTCTTATGGTGGAGGCATGAACACTGACCTTAAATGAGACAAGAGAGGCCTGCAGTTCTTTGGATGTTGTTGTGGGGTCTTTATGACCTCTTGGATGGGTCATTGCTGTGCTCTTGGGGTAATTTTGGTCGGCCGGCCACTACTGTGAAGGTTCACCACTGTTCCATGTCTTCACCATTTGTGGATAATGGCTCTCACTGTGGTTCGCTGGAGTCCCAAAGCCTTAGAAATGGCTTTATAACCCTTTCCAGACTGATAGATCTCAATTACTTTCTTTCTAAATTGTTCCTGAACTTTGGATCTCGGCATGATGTATAGCTTTTAAGGATCTTTTGGTGTACTTCACTTTGTCAGGCAGGTCCTATTTAAGTGATGTCCTGATTGAGAACAGGTGTGGCAATAACCAGGCCTGGGTGTGGCTAGAGACCGTGAACTCAGATGTGATTAAACCTTAGGTAAGTTCTTTTAACAAGGAGGGGAAATCACTTTTTCACACATGGTCATGTAGATTTGGATTGTTTTCTCTCTTAATAATAAACACCTTCATTTACAAACTGCATTTTGTGTTTACTTATGTTGTCTTTGACTAATATTTAAATTGGTTTGATGTTCCGAAACACTTAAGTGTGACAAACACGCAAAAAAAATAGAAAATCAGGAAGGGGGCAAACACTTTTTCACACCACTGTATGTATATCAAATATGGTGCATTACAACAGAATCTTCAAGGCAATGACACAAAAGTAATTGTCTATTTTTGTTTGAACAGTGCCTGTAATTAAAGACAAGCGAGACAGACCCATAGTGAGCTACGTTGGGGATTCGGTCGTACTGGAGTGTAACATCAAGCATGCACCAGATACCTGGGAATGGTACAAAACCAACGGCACTGAGAAGGTACAGGATATCTAAAGAATTGGAATGTAGCATTAGTTGAATATAATTAATTAGATATTAATATTGCATAAATCACAATCCATCTCTCGGTATTTGGACAATGACCAGGAAAAAGTGGAAGAGTGTTTTTAAAAAAGCACACTATTCTAGCTCAGCTTTTTTCTTAAGTAATTGCCTGTTTAGTCAATGAAAAAAATGTAGTCAGTGTTGTGATGACAAATCTGACCCCCAACATAATTTATGAATACAGAATTGGCCATAGAAAATGTTCTTTAGTTATTAATGTCAATGGCAATTAGTATTAGTCCCCTTTGCTGAACAGACTTCACTCTTCTAAATGAGTTTTATCTAATACCTGTATTCATTACTCAGGAGCTTATCAATGCTTCCACTGACCCCATGAACTACAAGATCCTCATCGCCAAAAATATCACCAAACTGACCTTGCTGAACCTTACTGAAGAAGACTCGGGTAAATACACATGCAGTGCAGTTTTCAGTATCGCCTCAAGCCAATCACACATGCAGCTCAGAGTTCTGACCTTCACTGAGCCGCTCAAGCCCTTCCTCGCCATAGCGGTGGAAGTCGCCGTCCTCGTCGTTCTCATCCTGCTCTATGAGAGACAAAGTCACAGCCGCAAGGACCACTATGAAGCTACAGGTACAGATGCGTAAGCACATGCGTGTTCACAAAGAAAAATATGAAACCTTTTTGAATGCTACAGTTACGTCTTGTCTCAATGACAGGGAACGGACAGCAGTCTGAACAGACAGATACGCTGTGAGTATGTGTGGACAGTGACATGTGGACCAGACTGATAGAAGGTTTTGACATCACTTTGGTTTCGAGGTTTAACATTTTACGAGCATTTATATCGTAGCATTTCTAGACCATTCACATGTTGCTGTAACCGGATTTAAAACACTGCTGCCAACCTCAAGCAAGTGGCTTTTATTCTGTTTACAGTGGTGCTTGAAAGTATGTGAACCCTTTAGAATTTTCTATATTTCTGCATAAATATGACCTAAAACATCATCAGATTTTCACACAAGTCCTAAAAGTAGATAAAGAGAACCCAGTTCAACAAATGAGACAAAAATATTATACTTGGTCATTTATTTATTGAGGAAAATGATCCAATATTACATATTAGTGAGTGGCAAAAGTATGTGAACCTCTAGGATTAGCAGTTAATTTGAAAGTGAAATTAGAGTCAGGTGTTTTCAATCAGTGGGATGACAATCAGGTGTGAGTGGGCACCCTGTTTTATTTAAAGAACAGGGATCTATCAAAGTCTGCTCTTCACAACACATGTTTGTGGAAGTGTATCATGGCACGAACAAAGGAGATTTCTGAGGAGCTCAGAAAAAAAGCTGTTGATGCTCATCGGGCTGGAAAAGGTTACAAAACACCATCTCTAAAGAGACTCCACCAATCCACAGTCAGCAGACCAGATTGTGTTACAAATGGAGGAAATTCAAGACATTGTTACCCTCCCCAGGAGTGGTGACCAACAAAGATCACTCCAAGACCAAGGCGAGTAAAAGTAACAGTTGGTGAGGTCACAAAGGAACCCCCAGGGTAACTTCTAAGCAACTGAAGGCCTCTCCCACAATGGCTAATGTTAATGTTCATGAGTCACCATCAGAAGAACACTGAACAACAATGGCACGAATGAGCAACATGGCCAGGGTTACAAGGAGAAAGCCACTGCTCTACTCCAAAAAGAACATTTCTGTCTCGTCTGCAGTTTGCTAAAGATCACGTGGACAAGCCAGACGGCTATTGGAAAGAATGTTTTGTGGACGGATGAGAGACCAAAATAGAACTGTTTGGTTTAAAAGAAAAAGCTTTATGTTTTGGAGAAAGGAAAAACTGCATTCCCAACATAAGAACCTTCATTCTATCTTGTGAAACATGGTGGTGGGAGTATCATGGTTTGGGGGGCCTGTTTTGCTGCAGTCTGGGCCAGGAAACAGCTTGCCATCATTGATGGAACAATGAATTCTGAATGATATCAGAGAATTCTAAAGGAAAATGTCAGGACATCTGTCCATGACTGACCACCGAATCTCAAGAGAGTGGGGGTCATGCAGCAAAACAACGACCCAAGCACACAAGTCGTTCCCACCAAAGAATGGTTAAAGAAGAATAAAAGTTCATGTTTTTGGAATGTGGCCAAGTCAAAGTCCTGACCCTAATCCATGTGAACATGTTTGTGGAAGAACCTGAAGTGAGCAGTTATGTGAGGAAACCCACCAACCTATATCCCAGAGCTTGAAGCACTTGTTCTGTACTGGAGGAATGGGCTAAAATGCCTCCAAGCCGATGGTGCAGGACTGATCAACAGTTACAGGAAACGTTTAGTTACAGTTATTGCTGCACAGGGGGGGTCACGACCAGATACTGAAAGCAAAAGGTCACATACTTTTTTTGCCACTCACTAATATATAATATTGGATCAATTTTCCTCAATAAATAAATTACCAAGTACATAATATTTTTGTCTCATTATTGTTTAACTGGGTTCTCTTTATCGACTTTTAGGACTTGTGTGAAAATCGGATGATTTGTTTAGGTCCATATTTATACAAGAAAATATAGAAATTCTAAAGAGTTTTCACAAACTTTCAAGCACCACTGTAGCTTAACCTTTGATTAGAATACTAAGCCCTCTATGATGAAATTCAAGAAACACAGAGATTTGAACTCTCCCAGTTTTTAAAATATAAAAATGTTTAACTAGAATTTCCAAAGCCTTTGCATGACTGCAAGCCCTCATCCTCTTGGACTGGTAGTTGCCTCACAATAGGCAGCAGTCAGCTATGGGTTTGGGGATTGCTTTAATCAAACTAGAAGATTTTTTCTCAAACTCAAAAAGTACTGGAATTGAAACATAACAACAGGTTTTTGTTTTTTTTTCCCTTAGTATATTATTTTAGAAGTACACCAGTTAATTACTGAAAGTCAATGTGAAACAACAAAAAAACGTCAGATCCCGAGTGGTCTGATTAACATAATTGTCCTTAATATCTGTTTTAGGACCAGCAAGAGACCATGAAAGATAATGGAGGCACCATGACCAGGCAACGAAAAGTATAGCAATAACCACCATGATAGAAACTCTTTCCCAAATCCAGTGGTATGAATTAACATAATTTTTTGGTTTGGTTTGTTTTTAGGACACAGCAAGAGACCAGTGAAGTAGTCATGGAGGCACCATGACTACCAGGCAACGAAAAGTAGGAGGCAATAACCACCATTTATAGGAAACAGCTTCCCCCTAAAGAAAATGAGGATACTTAATTAAACATAGGCGTGTTGTGAATAATTACTCGATATTTTATCAAGGAACCTAACCTTGCATGGGGTCTCATGAGCAATACCAATATATAACCAAGAAATGTGTGTATTTATATTTATAATATATACATATTTATGTAATCTAAGTGCTTTCAACAACCCAACTGTTTGCTTTGAGTACGTACACTAGCAATATTCCAGACCCCACCCAAAGACGACATAATAAAACCTTACCATGACAACTGCAACACCAGTGATAGCTCATATTTATTGACCAATACATCTTCATTCACCTTTCACACTTGACCTAATTGTATTGCTTATTAACCAAAACCAAATGGGGGGGATGGAAGGGAATGAGGTATCAATAATGGAGAAGTCGGAGGAGGGAAAAAAGGAATCAGAGGGCAAGGGGAAAAGGTCAAAATAAGGAGAAGAAGGAATCGGTGAAAAATCAAAAGTGAAGGGCTGAAACTAGGAAAAGAAAAAAAAAAGGAGCACCCGCGAAAGAGGGGCTCAGAAGGGGAGATAAGGAAAACGAGATACGACAGTGGAGGGGGAGGAAGCTGGGGTGAGGGAAACGGATGGGGTTAGGGGCAGGGGAAGGGGCAAGGAATAGGGGGGGAGGGAGAGTGGAAAAAAGGGGTGGAAAAAGGGGCAAAGATAAAGAAGGGAGTGAGGGGTAGGGGAAAAGGGATGTGCGTAAGTGGGGGGGGCCTGGAGCAAGACAAGAAAAAAGAGTATGGGAAGGGGGGGGGGAAGTGAGAAAATAGGGTTGGAGAGTATGGGGATGGGGAGATGTGTGGGGGGCAAGTAGCGAACACCAAAGACGACAATAATAGAACATTACAATGGACAACTGCAAAAAGCAAGTTGATATCTCATATTTATTGACCAAATTACAAATCTTCATTCCACCTTTACACAACTTGACCTAATTCGGCGGTGGAGTAAAAAAGGGAGGACATGACAGTAGGGGGGGGTGAGAAGTAGAAAAGGGAAAGGAAGGAAGGAGGGAGATGGGAGAAGAGGGGAGGAAGTCGGGATAAGAGACGGGAGGAAAATCAAAAACCGCACAAGGAGGCTTAAGCACGTTGTCGTCCCATCCACCACGTCTCCATCCGTGACACTCTCATAGAGACGCAGGCTATCTGTGCCCCAGTACAGGTTCTTACCGGGGTGGGTTGTGGGAATGGAGAGTGAGCCTCAGGGCCAGCGTGTTGAGCTGATAGCAGAAGAAGAGAAGTACTGGCCGTCTGTGTGATTACAGCCTGCGACCAAACGGCCTGGTCACATCCTGTTTCACTCCAGAACCCTGAAAAACAGGGAACGAACCATCGTGAAGATACCGCAGGCTAAATCAAGTTCAGTCCGAGTCACACGGCATTAATGCTGCTGCTTTTTATGAGAACCTGGAATGGTTTTATTCAGGTTATGTTGGGAAGTCTGTGACACTAGAACCCCTTGTTCACTCCTACATTAATGTTGTAGACCAAAGCTAAAGAAGTAAATGTCAGCCATGCTTAAAGTTGATTAAATATATTTTTCAGCTTATTCTCCAAAATGTGAACCCCATTTTATTCATCTTTACTAGGGGGTGCAATAATTAAAGGAGAGGACTGCACCATGACGCTGGAAACTAAAATAAAATGAAATAATAGCATTTCCAATGACCAGAATGCACAACAGACAAACATAGACAAACTGTAGTGAGGGTAAATTCCCAGTAATGATGCTACTCTCCCTATGAGTCGGCATACTGAGAAGATCACACCATGAAGAACATACAGTGGGGGCAAAAAAGTATTTAGTCATCCCACTGATGTGCAAGTTCTCCTACTTTTGATGAGAGAGGTCTGTAATTTTCATCGTAGGTACACTTCAACTATGAGATGACAAAATGAGGGAAAACAAAGTCTAGGAAATCATATTGTAGGATTTTTAAAGGAATTTTAATTGTAAATCATGGTGGAAAATAAAGTATTTGGTCACCCACAAAACAAGCAAGTTTCTGGGTTCTCACAGACCTGTAACTTCTTCTTTAAAGAAGCTCTTCTTGTCCTCCACTGGCTTACCTGTATTAATGGCAACCTGTTGACCTCGTTATCTGTATAAAAGACACCTGTCCACAGCCTCAAACAGTCAGTACTCCAAACTCAACCATAGCCAATACCAAAGAGCAGTTGAAAGGACACCAGGAAAAGAGAAATTGAAGACCTGCACCAGGCTGGGAAGAGTGAATCTACAATAGGCAAGCAGGTTGGTGTGAATAAATCAACTTGGGATCAACTGTAAGAAAAATGTAAGACATTACAAGAACCATTGATATTCTTCCCTCGATTCTGGGGCTTCCCACGCAAGATCTCATCCCGTGGGGTCAAAATGGATGCAAAAATCCCTGAACTACACCAGAGGGACCTGATGTAATGACCTGCAGATAGCTGGGACCAAAGTAACAAAGGCTACCATCCAGTAACACACTATGCCGAGACGGGACTCGGATCCTGCAGTGACAGGCGGTCGTATGTCCCCCTGCTTAAGCCAGTACATGTCCAGGCCCGTCTGAAGTTTGCCAGAGAGCATATGGATGATCCAGAAGAGGACTGGGAGAATATCATGTGGTCAGATGAAACCAAAATAGAACTTTTTGGTAAACACTCAACTCGTCGTGTTTGGAGGAAGAAGAATGCCGAGTTGCATCCCAAGAACACCATACCTACTGTGAAGCATGGGGGTGGAAACATCATGCTTTGGGGCTGTTTGTCTGCAAAGGGGACAGGACGACTGATCTGTGTTAAGGGAAGAATGAACGGGGCCATGTATGGTGAGATTTTAAGCCAAAACCTCCTTCCATCAGTAAGAGGACTGAAGATGGAACGTGGCTGGGTCTTCCAGCATGACAATGATCCCAAACACACCGCTCGGGCAACAAAGGAGTGGCTCCGTAAAAAGCATTTCAAGGTCCTGGGGTGGCCCAACCAGTCTCCAGACCTCAACCCCATAGGAAGTTTGTGGAGGGAGTTGAAAGTCCGTGTTGCCCAGTGAAGGTCCCAAAACATCACTGCTCTAGAGGAGATCTGCATGGAGGAATGGGCCAAAATACCAGCTACAGTGTGTGCCAACCTGGTGAAGACTTACAGGAAACCTTTGACTTCTGTCATTGCCAACAGGGGTTATGTTACAAAGTACTGAGTTGAACTTTTGTTATTGACCAAATACTTATTTTCCACCATAATTTACAATTAAATTCTTTTCAAATCATACAATGTGATTTCCTGGATTTTTTTTCTCATTTTGTCTCTCATAGTTGAAGTGTACCTATGATAAATTACAGACCTCTCTCATCTTTCTAAGTAGGAGAACTTGCACAATCAGTGGCTGACTAAATACTTTTTTGCCCAACTGTAAAAATGAAGCAATAAAAATGACGGTGTTATTATGACGAGCAAAATGCACCTGGTTACTGATATCTGGATAAAAATGGGATCCCATTTTGTGCTTAATTAATGAGGAAAGAAACTTGATAAACTCACCCTGATACATGGCCTGTGCTCCAGTCCACGCAAACAGGCTGGCAACAGCATTGGCCCTTAGAAACACCTCAACTTGATCCGCGAGGTTCTTTTTGTTCAGTTTGTCCCTGCGGAACTTGTCGGGCACCACGTGGAACTGCGTGTGACCGTAGCAGCACGGATCCTGCATTTTAGCTCCTATTAGGTTTTAAAAAGAAAGAATAAAGGGAAATGATCTAATGTACAGCTGTGACTGATCAAATAATTGCATGAATAACTCCAAACCCTTCATTTCTCACTGAGATGATACACACCTATGGAGATGTTGTTGTCATACTGTCTTCGGAACAAAGGGAGACGATCAGGGGCAAACTCGATTACCGGAACTTCAGCTTCTACCGCTGCCTCAAGTGGCACAAACTACAGAAGATGCATTCAGACAGACACATAGAGAACCCGTGTCATACCAGTTAAAGAAGCAACAAATTATACAATTAACGTTTTTCTATTCCTCTACTGTACAGCGTTGCATAGCCAGTTTGCTTGGGATTCACGTCCATTCACACTAGAGGGCGCCAAAGCGACAGAAGTCATTTATTTCTGTGAAGACGTCCGTTACAAAGCTACAAGCTACAACAATCGATAGCAACTAGCATTACTCGAATTAAATTTCAAATCTACACAAATAAGTATGATGTAGTAAAGTATTCAATCCCAATTACTGGCTCCTGTAGAATGTGAACCAATCATATGTCTCAAGTGTGGTAACCTGGAACCTCTACCCTAATGATGTCTTATATCTGTTCCTAAGTTTTATTAAAACGTTAGAATACATCTTAAATAACAAAAAAAAATCAATAATTATACAGCAGGCTGTAAACATTTTCACCACCACCACTCCTTAGCAAAACCAAACAGAAGGTAACACCAGCAGCACAGTGAAAACATGACAGACTATAGCAATTTGTTACCCTCTAGTGTGAATGCAGGTAAGTAGCTAAGTAGCTAAATCATAAAAACCTGGAAATTTGTACCTCAGGTAGTTGCTGTGGGATCCGAATTTGGCTGTGAGGTCTGTCATCAATCTGGAATCTCTGTGGCTCGACTCGGCCACTCCTGTGTCCTCTTGGAATCGTCCTCTCCCCGTTTATCCAGTAAAAGTTGACATGAGGATCCAAATCTGCAAAGCAGATTAGTTCTTAATGTAAGGACAGTGACTCAGCTGAAATAGTTAAAAGGTTCTGAGTTTAAATCCTGGTTCCACCAAGCTACCACTTTTGGGCCCTTGAGCAAGGTCCTTAACCTTTAACTAATCAGCTCAGCTGTAAGTATAATGTCTGAAATTAATATGTGCATGTTATGTTTGAGTTTGTTCCCTGTAATTGTTAACATCCTTTCATTTAGCAAATTAAAAACCATGTCACCTGGATATCCAAGCTTTTTCATAAGACATTCCAAATGAGCGACTTTGCACTTTGTAGTGTTTTATTTAAGCTTTCAGAACGGTAATAGGGTATCATTTGGGTCAAATTTGTTAAACAAAGTGTTTTACTTCCGATCCTTTTTAGTTTAAAACAACTGGCACAAAAACAAACTGTTATCCATCATAACATCATGATATCGACTTTCTGTTTGGTATAACCTGAAATCAGGCTCGTTGGTAGCAGTATAGGATCAGGATTTTCTTATAATCTGACTAGTATCACCATCACATGAGATCGGGTTTGATCAGTGTCAGGTCGTCAGTAGATCAGAATCACAGGATATTGAAATTAGACCAGGATCTGCTTAGAGTCTGATTTTAATACTAATATTATATGAGATCAGACTTCAGGTGAAGACACATAAAACCAGACTCAGGATCACTGAATTTCAATACAAAAAAAGGTTTTAATACTGATATTATAAATGATCAGGCTCGATCAGTGTCTGCATACATATCAGAAGACCAGGATCAGCTTATAGTCTGACTAATATTGATTACAGTCTGGTTTTAACATGGATATAATGGGATACCAGGCTTGATCAGTGTCTTTATGGCAGTAAATGATCAGGATATGCTTATAGTCGGACTCCTCCATTGATATTATATGACATCAAGCTTAATCAGTGTCTGGACGTCAGTAGAAGACTAGATGATGAGAGGATTCTTCATCAGGTAGCCTAGCGGTTAAGGTACTGGACTATGGACCAAAAGGTCCAGGGTTCAAATCCCACCTCTGCCAAGCTGCCACTGGTGGGTCCTTGAGCAAGGCCTTAACCCAAAAATTGCTTGGATTTTAAGATTGTATCAATTGTAAGTCGCTCTGGATAAGGGCGTCTGCTAAATGCTGTAAATGTAAATGACCAGTGTCTGGATGTCAGTAGAAGATCGACTTACCTAAGCTTGACAGTTGGAGCACTTGATTCTTACTGGCCAAGCTGCTGATAAGAGCAGTCACCGTGTTTGTCAGAAATGGTGCAACAAACTGATTCTGCTCCTTTTGTAAGAAAGTCCTGCCTTTCTTCATGTACCAGTGCTCCTGCAGGATAGAATTCCGGACCGACGATCTCAGCTCAGATAGCACAGGTTCCTCCAGCACCTCAGCCCCGGTGCTAAAGATCTCCGGCAGTCCCGGCACATACGCCGTCTTGGTGAAATGCTGGTACCATCTATCAGCTCCCAGAGCGAAAGTCTGAGGATAAACCACGTATTTCATGCGCTGGATGCGGGTGAGAGCTTGGATCTTCTCCTGCGGCTCCACCGTGCGCAGGCGCTCAAAGGACTCCAGGAGCACCCGCCGCTTAGCTGATTTACTCTTAGCTGTCCGGGAGGGCAAAACCGGTGGATATAACGGCTTGGCTGCTTCATGGTTAACCTGGACATTTCTGCTGCAGATTACACGCGAGGTTCGAGCAGATAGAAACAACTGCAAGGACGAGCTTCTGCAAGCCGCCATGTTTTCCCATGTGACGGTATAGCTTCCTCGTGTTGTGATCACAGCGCCCTCTAGTGACTCACAGCACGAGTGAGCCTACAGGACCGCTACAGCCCAAAGACATTCATTAGGTTGCAGTGGTGCTTGAAAGTTTGTGAACCCAAATATAACCTAAACATAATCGGATTTTCACACAATTCCTACAAGTACATAAAGAGAACCCATTTAATGTGGTTTAATGTGGAAATATGGTTACTTGGCTGCTACTTCCAAAAAACATTCCTGATCAAGCTTCTTTGGATAGTAGAAGGGTCCACTTGGCATCCCAATGAAGCTGCCAGATTCTGCTACTGCTCAAGTCTAAGGGGAGGGCACACTAAATACTGCCACTGTAGCCTATTGTTTTTTTTAATGCTGCAAACTATTTTCTGGTTGTACAGTGGTGCTTGAAAGTTGGTGAACCCTTTAGAATTGTCTATATTTCTGCATATAAATATGACCTAAAAGATCATCAGAGTTTCACACAATTCCTAAAAGTAGATAAAGAGAACCCAGTTAAACAAATGAGACACAAATATTATACCTGGTCATTTATTTATTGAGGAAAATGATCCAATATTACATATTAGTGAGTGGCAAAAGTATGTGAACTTCTAGGATTAGCAATTAATTTGAAGGTGAAATTAGAGTCAGGTGTTTTCAATCAATGGGATGACAATCAGGTGTGAGCAGGCAACCTGTTTTATTTAAAGAACAGGGATCTATCAAAGTCTGCTCTTCACAACACACGTTTGTGGAAGTGTACCATGGCACAAACAAAGGAGATTTCTGAGGACCTCAGAAAAAGAGTTGTTGAATACCCGATGATGTTTTAGGTCATATTTATGCAGAAATACAGAAAATTCTAAAGGGTTCACAAACTTTCAAGCACCACAGTAATTGATTATGCTAACTTGGCCCAATCTGAGTATTTACGACTAGTTTTGATGTAGCCTTGTCTATCTATGTAACCTTGTGTCTGTTGTTAAAATTGTCACTACTTAACTACAGTATGATACCCCACCCTTCCCATTCCATCGATTCATGTACATTTACAGCATTTAGCAGATGCCCTTATCCAGAGCGACTTACAATTGGTACAGTCTTACAATCCAAGCAATTGTGGGTTAAGGGTCTTGCTCAAGGACCCAACAGTGGCAGCTTGGCAGAGGTGGGACAATGTCCAGTACCTACTGTTATTTTGTGGATTAATGAATGATATTTGCATTACATCTGGACCTCTTGCAGTACCACAATAGGTCGCCAGGGGCTCTAAACCGGTGCAAGTAAAAGTCCCTACAGGAAACATTTTCACGTCAATTTTCAAGTTTATGAACCCAGTTTTGTATATCAGTTTTATTGTAAAAGAAAATATACAGAATCTATGATAAGATCTGTAAAGGTCTGTAAATTCT
This sequence comes from Ancistrus triradiatus, assembly GCA_025084515.1. Lineage (NCBI taxonomy): Eukaryota > Metazoa > Chordata > Actinopteri > Siluriformes > Loricariidae > Ancistrus > Ancistrus triradiatus. The sequence continues at coordinate 57,276 of JAJAGP010000256.1, read as the reverse complement.
TCTAAACAAAACAGCGCATGCGTGTTGCATAATGTCGTCTGACATTCTGACGTACAGCTAATTTACTCGCTAGATATTCAACACAGCACCAAAAGTTTTAGTACTGAATGTCTATTTCAAACATGCAATGGTTAACTTTCCAACTCATATTTTGGCTGTTCGCGTTTTTTGACGGTGACGGTGGTGCGGGTGCGCATGCGTGTAGCGGGGTAAGTAAACACCACGATGATATTGCGGAGTTTGTCACAAACTCGAAGTTGCTTCTTCTCTGTTGTGTTTAATCTTCAGCGACGAGGTGCAGCTATCCAGGTTTTTATATTTACTCTGTACTCATGTCCTGTAAGATTGTTGTTTCCCATTTTCATGCTACGAAGTTAGAGCTGAGTTTACATGAAGCCGACGTGTAGCACCTGTTTGTGCAGTCCGTGCATTTTAGCTTTGCGTGTTTTTGTGTGTTTGTTGCAGAAGCGCTGCATGAGCTCACACACTGTAGATGAAGTTCACCTGGCGCAGGAAGCCAGCAAGAAATATGGAAGTCCTGCACCGACTATTTTTTCCAAAATAATTGATAAAACTATTCCTGCAGATATCATTTATGAGGACGACAAGGTATTTACATGTGTATTTATGTAATTTAGCAGACGCCCTTATGCAGAGCGACTTTCAAGTGATACAATCTTACAATCCAAGCAATTGTGGGTTAAGGGTCTTTCTCAAGGACCCAACAGTGGCAGCTTGGCAGAGGTGGGATTTGAACCTTAACCACTAGATAACCACAGTATTTAAAGCCCTTGTTTGTGGTTGGGGTGAAACCACGTGGCAGCCTGACAGAGCTGGGTTTTGAACCCTGGACCTTCTGGTCCATAGTCCTGTACCTTAACCACTAGGCTACCACAGTCCCAGATTTTTTTTATTTATGTATTTGTTTGACCAGCAAAGATCAGCACAATTTCCATTGTGGTTCATACCAGTTTGTGCTGACCCAAGGCTGATTTGACTGGTCTACTAACATGGTCTGTTTAAGCTGGTTGACCATGAAAAGGTTTATGGCAAAATTGTGTGGCCGGTTGGGCAGCATGTTACCATACCAGAAGCCCATGCTGGTGACAGTCATACCCACCAAACTCACCATTGTAGCATCTTACGCTGGTCTCTGCTCTTCTTGTTTCAGCATGGTTTCACACTGTGTTATTGGCGATGAACCAATAATTAATGGCAGACTCATTTCTCCTCAGAGGTGGCATTACTAAATGGACTGTGTGCTCTAGACCAAGGCATCAGGCAATAGCAAAACAGTAGAATTATTTTTTGTTGTAATTCAGTGAGTCTGTTCAGTCTACTTAATATCTTCAGCTCAAATATGTAATAGCTCTGTTATGAAAAACAATTCATATTACTTTCATTCAAGAGTAGCATTCAATTAAATTGCATATGCTTGAAGGTTCCCAAACATTTTCTGCAGTCAGCACCCCAACCCCCTTCCATTTGGTATGACATCAAAAGTACTGTAATGGATACAAAACTGCAACTTCTTAGCTAGATAGATGGTACTTTCTTTATCTGAAAGGGAAATTTCCATATCGCAGCAGCCATGTAGATAAGTGACAAGACTCGAAAACTTCCAGAGAACATTGAGGTGGGTGAGATTTAAATGGAAGAGAGAAATTAAGAACCAACAGACTGCAAATAAATTTAGACAGTGTGTAAAGGGAATGTGCAAGTGTGTTCTTGTTGATCGAAACAAAATAAAGTGACAAATCACCTTTACAGTGGAGTTATTGTAAGTGACGTGTTATGTATCTTACATTTTTACTGTGTAACAGGATTCATTTCCCTTGCTGTGCCCCCCATCCCTTTGGGGAACCTCTGACCCTGTTAGTAGCAGTGCTGTTCCATAACTCAGATCCTCAATTAATAAAGGCCTTCTAATTCAATTTTACCATTTTAATAACAACACAGTACATTTTCAGTGATTTCCTACACAGTTTCTACCAATCACAGATGCAGTGTTGGCAGTCCTTTCCCTACATAGGCAGTAAATGGCTGGATCATAAGCTGATGCACCACAACCCCACCTGAGAGGCGATTTCCTTTATCACACAAAACCTTTACTTGTTGAGATAAACACTCAGCTTGACATTTTTTTAGAACAATTTGTTTTGTAGCCATGGGCAATTGTATTCTGTTAATGGTTTATGAAGTGAGATATAGTAAATTCACAGGATTTGGTGCAGTTGATCTTTGCACCTTATTTACACTGAAAAATGTAAGCAGAAACTGAAGATGTGCAGAACCCTGGCATGTTTACAACTGTCCCTCCAAGTGCCCTGGTCGTGACATCCTATGTCACCTGAGCACATTACGATACCATGTGACTTCGGGTTAGGTGTAGTGTTTGTTTACTGGTTCAGATAACCAGGGTGATGCCCTCCCAGCTTGTTTTCTTTTTCTGTCTGCAATGTTTTCTTTAGCATGACTGGAAATCAGAAGCACTACCAACAATGAGAATCTGGGATTGTTATTTCTGGTGAAGACTAAATACCTGCAACTAACTACTTCTTTATAAGACTTCAAAAATATACTTTCAGTACCGTATTTTCCGGACCATAAAGGCACAATATCAACGATCGGCTGCTAACGGATATATTTTCATACATAAAGCGCACCGGGTTATAAGGCGCATTAAATGAAACAAAACTCGTAAGTTCCGTCGGAAGCTCAGTTTGGTCTTTACCTGGCGCAGGGCGTCTTCTTGCTTCCTCCACTTCCGTACCATTGATTCGTTAATGTTGAATTCTCTCACAGCTGCTCTATGTCCATGTTGTACTGCGTGACTGATAGCGTTGTGTTTGAAATCCGCTTCGAAAATGAATGAATGAATGCACGTACCCTAATGCTGAAGCACATACCGTATTACTCCGTGATGCTGCGCACTACGGTGGCCGTAAGCTTCGTAACTTACCAAAAACATTTTGACAGATTTTTGAGCGCCGTGTACCATCTACAATCGGTTCTAGGTCAGAAGGCACAACCAGAATTAATTCATACATTAGGCGCACCGCATTTTAAGGCACACTGTCGATTTTTGAGAAAGTTAAAGGATTTTAAGTGCGCCTTATGGTCCGAAAAATACGGTAATTTGAAATTATGGATTTAAGTTTACTGCAAGATTTCTCAGTGTTTCCTACTTTTGCAAAGATTTTGAAATACATTATCACCTTTTTTGTTACGCTGTATAAAGAAATGTTACTTGAATGTGCTATTTGAACTAATGCAAAGAGTAAGTTAGAACAATAATCTGTGTTTTACATTCTGTTAAGTTATTGTTTGATGATGAATTAATTCAGAATTTGAATGCAGTCTGAACACTAAGTTAAAAACACTTTTTTATTTTTATTTTTTTACAATTAAAGGTTAAATGCAGTTTTAGAAGTAAGTTTTATATCAGTTTTGCAGAGTGTGCTTCTTTTTGGGTCATTTTTGTACAAAGCGTGTCCCAGTCTTTTGCAATCCAACTTTAATTCACCTCTTAAGGTGGGATAAAAATGATCCTGTTATATGGTTTTAAATGTAGTCTAGATTTCTGCTTAAAAATTTGGAAAACCCAGTTGAAGCATGCAATCCTGAGTAAAGGGTCAATTGGATCCAAAGACTTTCCTGTTTTGAAAACTCCATTTTTTCAAGTTTAACCCAACTACATTGCTTTAATCATGTCAGATACTTTTTGAAAAAATGGCCCCAGGTATGTGTTTGTGGTTAGATGAAATGCCATGCCTTCCAAATGTTGGCTTGGAGGTGGCATCTACGTGTGCCTTGGTGAGAAGTCTCCCACTGGGACCCTTTAGAGAAATGCTTGCGTCTCCATCCTCAGTATGAACAATCTCTCACTACACCTCATGCACAGCGAGCTTTCATATAAAAGGAATAAAAAGGGTGTCATCTGTTTTCTGATCAGCTCAGGCTGGCATATTTTTATGGCCATGTTATAGATGCACAATCTTACAAGAACATTTCCTCAAAGTGTTGTTGTGTCTGGCATGTCATTGTAAATGAGATGTCAATAACGTCAGCTGGTTGGCGTTTTAAACTATCATTATATTATCGTTATAAATCCTTGGCCTATTTGATATGTGAGATGTTTTTCAAATATGCATTGTGTGGTTAGATTCAGACGTTTGTCTTTGTTTTCATTTTAAAAAAGTGTAATAGTTGGGAATAAAGCACCCAAGGCAGCCTTACTCCTCCATTTATTATTCCCTAATAACTGCGTGCATGCCCTGCTGTGCTGTGTTCCATAGTTAATTCATGCCTTTTTTCTCTTCGGTTGAACTTAACATTCAGATGATGCAAGCTGTAATGTTGGGTTGCTGTAATACTTGTTTCAGTGTCTAGCGTTTCGGGACATCAGCCCCCAGGCTCCTGTGCATTTCCTGGTTATTCCCAGAACTCTGATCCCAAGAATCAGTGAAGCTCATGATGACGATGCACCGGTTTGTGCTCTCTTCTTTTATGTTTTTTTTCCCGCTGCACTCTGAAGACATTTTAATAGTTGTATGTTGTTCCTACAGCTGCTTGGTCATCTCTTGGTGGTGGCTAAAAACCTGGCAAAACAAGAAGGACTTGGTGACGGATACAGATTGGGTAAGTTCAGACTGTGGTAGCCTAGTGGGTAAGGTACTGGACTCTGGACCAAAAGGTCCAGGGTTCAAATCCCACCTCTGCCAAGCTGCCACTGTTGGGTCCTTGAGCAAGGCCCTTAACCCACAATTGCTTGGATTGTAAGACTGTATCAATTGGACGTCGCTCTGGATAAGGGCGTCTGCTAAATGCTGTAAATGTAAATGTAAATAGCAGAGGAGGTGATACCTCACATGAGCAGTGGTGACAGACACAGTCAACACCTTAACGTTGGCCACCTCCGTTTTGCGTGTTCAGGGTTCCAACCCAGACTTTCTCACGACTTTCTCACCAGTCCCTTAACCGCTAGGCCACCACAGTATTTAAAGCCCTTGTTTGAAGTGGTTGGGGTGAGACTATGTGCCTTCAAAGTTTATTTGTAAGGCAAGTCCAAGCCATCATCCTCTAAGCTTTTGTTTGCTACCTGAGTTTTTGTTAGCTGATATTCTTTGTTTGGCAGTGCGCTTTAGTTTCAGTTTTTTTCTTGTGTTGCCTGGTTGTTTTGTGTTGTTTGAATAAAGCTTTAGTCATTGATTTACTGACTCTCAAGCTGAATATTTCAGCGCTGACCATCACAGGAGAGCAAAGGAAACAACTACTATTTCCTACCATTCATTTTTAACTGAAACCTTGTTTTTCTAAGCACATTTTAAAACAATCTGACTTCAAATTTCTGACCAATTTCAGCCAAAAAATGTCGGTGGCCCAAACTTCTGTCCATCTTTCCTAGGTTTTATGTCTTTGTATTATCCTTGCATAGTGACGAAATTACTCTAACAAACTGTATGTATTTGTTACAGTGATCAACGATGGGAAACAAGGGGCTCAGTCCGTATACCACCTGCACATCCACGTTCTTGGAGGACGACAGATGCGATGGCCTCCAGGCTAGCTGGACCCCTTGCTAGTGGAAATCACATGTCCTTGTTGTGGAATTAGTGGGGGGGAGCTCTGATTGGCCAATATAGTGTAGCTGTACTCAGTTAAACTGAGCGTATGTACAGTAATGTATGTTGATGTGTAAATGTTTGATTAAAACTATAGTTTCCAATGGTTAGTGTTTGAATCACTATAACACAATAGTAGTTCATGTCCAGAGAAGCATACAGTGTTGCATTATGGAAAGCTGACAGTTCACTGACAAGTTCAGTCTATACAGGTAGTACTGGCTGCAAGGCAGGATTATACCTGATTTTTTACACGTGATTATATATGATTTTTTTATGTTAGTTAATCAACTTACAGACAGGAGCTGGCAATCTGGAACGGATCTCAGTCTTAGGTTTGTGCTTCATTACAAGTAGTCTGTGAATGTGACTCTTAAATGACTGGGTCTGCACAGTGTCAGAAAATATCTGTTTTGCTCAGATCTCAGATTTGTTTTTGTTTGAGCTGCTTATAAATAAACAGCCTTACAAAGTTTAAGATTTTTCTTATCAGTTCAGGATTGCTTTGGATGGCTATTATAGATAAGATACACATGTCGTCGTCATCCCAACTCCCCTCCAATACAAGATAAGGAAGTTTCTATTTGAAGGAATTATTCTCATATAACCTTATATTACTGCACATGGAAAATACCAGGAGAATAACACTAACGTCGTCTGCCTAGCTTTTGTATGTGTTTAGTTTTGAATCCCTAAAATACTCTGTTGATATTAACTTATGTACAGTAATATGATGTGACAGTTGTGTTGCATTGTTCAAGAAAGTTTTTCATGCATTCATATGTTTAATTTATTTCTATAGAAATGGCTGTAGTGTGAAAGCTTACCCAGGTTTGTCCTGGTCATGACATGCATAGAAGTAAATGCATTTGCTCAGACTTCTGCAGAAGATTTCAGACCTATTTATCCAGAGTTTATACAAGTGTACACCCAGGTTCATCACAACCACAGTTAACACAAAAATGCGTTTTAGTTTATGTTCATTTGCATAATACAAATGCAAACAAGGGTTCCACATAAAATTCATATTCATAACTTCTTGGACAGTGACTATTTTTAGCCTCACATACTAAATTTATATTTTCAGTCTTTGCACATCATTCTTTTTTGACTCAGTCCATTTTGCAATCTCAATGCAATGTTAAAGAAAAAAAAAGCTTAAAATGTGGAAAATGTTTGGGCACATTGTTGGGTGATGGACAGTTTAACGCATGGTCACAGAACTTCTTAATGGTTCATTACAATTTGAAGACATATTCCATAGTTACGTTTGGAAGATAAAACATAATTTTGCACATGACTGTGTTTATAGTTCAAAGTTAAAAGTTAACTTTATTGTCAAAACTACAATATGTGCAAGACATAAAGAGTATTGAAATTCCGTTACTCTCAGACCCATGGTGCACCGATAAACATTAAACATTTAGATAAAAACCCTAAGTCTCCAATGGCTAAAAAACAATAACAATACTATATAACTATAAATAACTTTAGAACTACAAACGTCTATGACATTGGGATCTGAGTCTGTTTTTATAAACACTCCATTAAGCTTATATGAAAATGGCCAGTCAAACTGCTATTTTTTTGTATGTATGCACGTGTGTGTCATAAGAAATCATTATTTAAAAAAAAATTAATATAAAGGACATGCGCCTCGGTTTATGCACCTTTTTAACCTTTGTCCATACGAGTGGTTGGAATTAATTTAATCAGGAGCAGACTGAGATGCTACAAGCTTTGTGTGGGAGCCACAACAGTAGAGACAAATTCCCGTCCTAAATACTACGTACACACAAAGTCACCTGTGACCAATCACCTGCAAGTACTACAGGTCACGTGCTTCGACTCGAGCGTCAGCATTATACTGTATCGGTGTGCTAGGTCCTCGTGTACCCTCAAGAGTGCACCTAAGGGGAGTGTGTAATTCTAAACAAGCTGGCAAGAGAAAAGAGTAAGTAACTGTCTTCAAATGAATATTTTATAATATTACATAAAATATTTTGTAAATGATGTAGATGGCGATGAACGATATGGGAAATATAGCTACAAGCACTGAAGGGATTTTGATTTTAAATCCTGTGGATTCTTTAAAAGATCTTGCAAATCCCGTCTATGAACTTGATTTGTATTTAATTACCATTTGTTTGATTAAACAAGTTTTTTTTCACTATACTCTGTCTTGTGTGACATTTTAAGCACACTGGTCAAATGACATGCACAAAGGTTTAATGGAAAGAGGTTTACAGCAAAGTCAGGTAGAAGACAAACAAATTACACATTTCTACAAATTATAACGTTTTTTGTCTTGAGAAGATATTCAAAGTTTCCAGGGTCATGCAATTAACATTAGTGAATGATTCATGAGTGACTAACAACATTTTATTCTCACACAGTAGTGGGTCATCTGCAGGCAAGCCAAATCTATTACATACGCCAGTCTCTGTTCTACCAGTGTGTTTCAAAATGTAGCCATTAATATTCAAATAAAATATCTAACTTCTTTTCACTTAGAAAATCCACATAAAGATGTAATTTGACCAGGGGTGGCCAAACCTTAGATTGTCTCCAGCTCAGGATACCATCAAAATCCAGATTTGTAGGTATGGCTATAAATGTGTAGACTCTTGAACTGGAAGCCATTAGATCTTTACCTTTACCTTACTTTAACCTTGAGGCTAATTTCCCATTAGGAAGTATAGGATGATGGTAAAAAATGTATATAAGCACCGTCCTTTGTAATGGCTCTGATAGCTAATAGTATAGGACACCACAATTAATAACAGACTTTGATGGAATATAGTCATTAAATAGTGTGCCGCTGATGGTGATAAGGCCTTGCTATCAGCTAGCTGTTTCATGGAGATAAAAAGCAAACAGCTTTGTTGTTCTGGGTCCAGCTTGTAGTCTGCTGGATCAATGGTATTGTGCTGGCTGCACATGGCATCCAGGGGCACCCCTGGTGTGCTTGCACTACCATAGACCCAACCCACTGGGTTGCAAGGAAACTGCATTGAATGAACTGGAAACCACTGCCTATTGGAACAGGGAGGCAATGCCCTTGAGGGAACACCTCGCACCCTGTGGAATCAGTGCACAATCTGACTCACAGACAAACTTCACCTTGCCCGAGGAGGTATACAAACCAGGGTAGAGCACAGGTTCTCAATTCTACACCTCTCCCAGTTTTAATACTCCTCTGAAAAGATGATATTTTTCCATCAGATTGTGTATCTAAGCTGACTTCTATGTGTGGGCAATGTCAGGTTTCAAAACCATCTTCCAGGGTGTGTGATGTCAGTGAGGGGGGTCTCACTGACGGTTCCTGTTCCGTTCCTTCATTGGTTGTGTCTGAGGTACTGACTCCCCATCGGTTGGTGCCATGTGTTGTATCACTGACTGTATTCAATGCCCGAATGGCTGGAGCAAACAGGCCAAGGGTCCTTGCATAACAGTATGAAAAAGAAGATTAATAATATATAATATATATAATCATTAATACATAAGGTCAGGTACATTTCCATTTATTTTTAAATGATGTATTATTATGTATTATTCATTAATAAGTAAGGTCAGGTATACTTCCAGCATTGTGCAGATGTCTTTATCCAGAGTAACTTACAACTGATGATCATACAATTTTAATTTAAGGAAACTTGAACCCTGGACCTTAGGTCAAACAATCCATCCAAATAAAATGCTCCTCAGCTCAGTTAAATGATCTTGCATCTTTTGTAGGACGTTGTAGGTACGACTGTATGAAGAGTTGTGTGTCAAAATAGTGAATATCAAAATGTCTGCTGCTATTCCATTGCTCACATTGACCTTATCAGACTAGCAGTGTCCCTGACATGTGTGCAAAAGTTCGTTTGAGCCAGACCTCGGTGTTGCCACACAGTGTTGTAATGACAAACTTTGTCCTTTTACCTTCTGACACTGGTAATGCTGATGTGGTCACAGACTTTCCGCCATTACAGTAGGCATTTGTTGGACCGATACCACGAAAAGGATTCAGTTTCATTGATTTGGCCGGTCTTCGCTATTTCATCCTTTCACTTAAATCTAATTGCATTAACTTTATGGCTCCCTAGATGGCACCATCGAGTAAGGGTTTGTGCTTCTAGAATTACATGTACCTTTTACGTGCGCCCGATTTTACTCCACTGCCCTTGAGATGGTGGGGGAATTGCTGTAGATATGTGGATGAAAGGTTAAGTGTTTCCACTGAAATGCTTCCATCAACTTTCATCACTCTTCTATTTCTGGCTCCAATTTCCAATGTGTTGCAACAGTATTCTGTCATAAAGGGGTACAGACGGGAACAGATGGAGTTTAGGCAGCTAGGAATATAAAACTGGATGCTAAGCCTCTGAAGGTTCATACGTTATACCGTTAACAAACAGGATACTGTTTATAATAATCACTTTTGTAAGGCGTTTTCTGATGATATCATTCAATGTCTGTAAGTAACTCCAGCGAAATTCACAACATGGAAAGTAATACTGAGAGGTATGTAGACCTGTCTAAGAACCTGTATGGCTTTTGTTCATGTTGTACCTAAATAAATACCAGATTAAATTTCACTTGTTTGTCTTCAAGTGGATGTGGTGGTTATGTTCCTTTTGTTGCTGTCTGGTTAGTTTCACAATAAAAGAAGCCCTCAGAGAAACCCAGCTATTCCAGGACTCCGGAAAACAGCTTAACGGCACCTGTTTGGCATCTTCGACTGGAAACGAAAATATGGGCATTATTATCGACAAGGTGAAGGACATCAACTTGGCAAATGGTTCAGGGATTGACAGCCCGACCTCAGAAGTCCCAGAGGAGATTAAATCCAACATGTCTGGTGTAATTAACAGACATGAGGAAGCGTCTGTCAATAGGTTCGAGGAAATCGCATTTGATGCAACTATAGGAGGGACCAGTAAGGCTGCAGGTAAGACTGTACAATAAATATTCATTGTATTCAAAATGCCATATGAGGAACATTTGACCTGTTTTAAAATCTTTAACTGCATTTTAAAAGCAGAACTTTCAAAGCACTGTGCATATTAAGAAGTGTCATGGAAACTTTAGGGCCAGGCAGAAAGGCAGAAAGTCTTTACGGAGGTTGGGTCCGTTTTTGAGTCTTGGTTCTCCCAAGGTTTCTTCCTCATAACACTTAGGGAGTTTTTCCTTGCCACTGTTGCCCTAGGCTTGCTCAGTTTGGGATTGGACGTAGATATTAGGAGATAATCTAAACTTGTAAAGTTGCTTTGAGACAATGCTCCATTGTAAAAAGCGCTATAGAAATAAATCTGACTTGACTTGACTTTAAGGAGAGTCTGGAAGAAATAACACACTCAACCAAAGTTCTCATCCAGCCTTAAGTTTATTGAAACTCTTATACAGGCTTTATACACCTTCTTGACTACATAACTCTACCCTAAGTTAGGGTGGAGTGTGAAACTTCTCACATTGTACGCTCAGGGCTGCCCCTGCTTTCATAGCTACCTCAATTGTTCCTCCTAACATTCTGTACATTTCCCACAATCTAAGTAAAATACCTTCCATCTATCGCAAACATCTCTGTACAAAAAAGTCACTTGTATTCTGGTCTGTGATCTATACATTTTTCACAGTCTAAGTAAAATGTCTTTATCTCTTTCCCTTTATCACGATTGTTGATCTGTACAAATGATCTTTACAAAAATGATCTCTACAAACAAATGTTTCTCTTACATCCACACACAGGAAAATGAAAACAGGCAGGAATGGATTCTTGTCACGTATGCAGACAAGTTGAAGAAAATGCAGTACTGTACTTCTATTAGTACTCACATAATCTGCAAAAAAATATTAAACAGAAAACACATACATTTATGAATAAGACTAACATGTTACACTTTTCGCCTCAAGAAATGATGACACACGGCATGCATGAGTAACAAGGTGGGTTGAACAGCATTTTTGCTTGATGGGTTTGAACACAGGTATCCTCCCTGTAACCTGAGCTACTTCCTGCACTTTAAAGCTGCACAGGACAGATTGCAGAAGTTTTGAAGACCTCTCTGTTTACACTCTACTAATCATGCCAGTATTGTGTCCCTGTTGTCGTGACCCTCCAGTGGAGGAATCGATCCCGTTGACAAGTGATGTACGCCTGGCTCCAGCCGGGAAGTACTGGAGTACGGCGAGGGACAAGGCAGTGAAGCTAAGGATGAGTGAGGCAGGTCCCGGCTCGGAGCCTCCGCTGACCATCCACCAGATGTTCCAGGACATTGTGGACAGGTTTGGAGACCACCCAGCAATCTGCTCAAAGAAAAATGGAGCTTGGGTTAAGCTGACCTATAAGGAATATCACCAACAATGTCGAACTGCAGCAAAGAGCTTTCTCAAGGTATGGTTGGAAATTTGAGTAGAAATGGGTTTTTTAAATATGGGTAAAGAAGGACATTGAATTGGTGAGTTTCTTTTTCTGTTTAGTTTTTAAACAGTAGAGTATCCTCATACTGCAAACGTTATCAAATTTAACCCCTTATACACCTGTTTGGTTTATTCATCCTGTACCTGGGCTGTATTACAATAAAATGTAATCACACTGTCAAATATATTAAGTACATTTCAGGACCAAAAGTGTCCACTTAATTCTAAACAGTTTATTGTAACCACTATGTGAGTTCAGTACTGTACTAAGTTTAACCAATGATACCAAATCGTATTTTCAGACCGACACTATAAGCAGTTTACTAGAACTAGTAGGCTATAACCCTATAATCAAGCAGACATTTAATACATTCCTTTCGCAGAAGGCGGAACTCACTTATTTCTAGAGGCTATTTAGAGCAGTCGGTACACATACTCAGTTCTTTCCAGTCAATGCTGAATGCCACAGCTTCTCTTGGGTGTCATTTTTTGTCATTGTGCTTAATAGTCAATTGTTGTTCGACTATAAATATTTTTCTAATGAATATGTCTATTGGCAGTAATAACTGTAATTATTGTTTAGCCACAGGTTTGGTCTATTTATGGAAATATGTAATTTTTTTGTATTGTTATTCTTATGTATAAACATGCTGAACATTTCATTGAAATGTCTCAGCAGTTGTGCACATGATCAGCCCTAATACTAATGTCATATAATATTTGCATGGGTAATGTCAAAGAGTCTAAAAATATCGTATGCTTTATGAGTATCTCCAGAGTATCATGTTATTTGTTTCTCTGTGTGTGTGTGTGTATATATATATATATATATATATATATACATATATATATGTGTGTGTGTATATATATATATATATATATATATATATATATATATATATATTTGGTCACCAAATGTCCCCACAAGGACAGAAAGATCTTACATTAACTGCAAGTATTTTTTGAAAAACTAAATCATTTGCTATAGGTTACTGAGGTTAATTGTAGGTGCAAGTGTAATATCAATTAGCTACAGTAATCATTATGTCTATGCAAAGTCCCCACAACATATGTTTATCAGGTGTGCTTGTGTGTGTGTAGTTAGGGCTGGAGCGCTTCCATGGTGTTGGCATTCTTGGATTTAATTCTCCTGAATGGTTCATCGCAGACATTGGAAGCATCATGGCAGGGTACTGCATGTGATCCTCCTTTTCCCTGTTCACATTCTGTTCTTTCCTCACTCTATGTGTACGTCAAAACCCAGTTTATACATAATCTATAGTGAGTGCTTATATTATATTATATAAGTTATATTCTGGGTCACAGGCACTCAGGGAACAAACCACTGATGAGTTTCTGTAAAGTTAATTTGTAAAAAAAATCAAACATTAAACTTGGCAACTGCAAAATGTTGTCCTCATTTTCAGGTGATCCACTTGTATTAGCCCAAGTCAGGATTCCAGAGCTTAGTCAGTTGTGTGACTGTCCAAGCCTCTCAGGATGTTGTGGTAACAGTTAATGACCAAGTGCTTCTAAATATCTAAAAATAAGTATAATTGACTGTCACAAAGAAGTAGGCTAAAATAGGAAGGTATGGAATGGATCGTAACTGATCTGTTGTATCTATTCTATGTTAACTATTCATGTCAAGGCAAGATCAAAGCCAAAACCAAACCCCTGACATAATCCATCACTCACAATGAAAGTCAAGTACAACAAACAACAGTTAGGCCAGACGTTTTCTAGAGTCATGTGCTATCTATAGTCTAGCAGTACTGGAGGCCAGTTATTGAATATTGTCGGGTAATAGGATGGCCAAGCTTTTGCACATGTTATTATTTTCTAAACTGAGCAAAATAACCAAACTGAGCATTACAAAATGTGGAAATATGTCATGTTTAGGTTTGTTGCCTGCAGAGGCTATGTTAACTTCCTTTTATTAATTTAAACAACCAAATAACTGCTATTTATAAGTAATTCTTTTTAGATTGTATGTTTTAATAAAGGTGAAATATGAGGGAGGTTACAGGGCGCGGTTACTGGTTAAATAATAGGAGATCTGATCAGGAGTGCTTTGTTCCTCAGAGGCCTTGCCACGGGAATCTACACCACCAACTCTCCAGAAGCCTGCCAGTATGTGGCTCAGGACTGTGAAGCCAATGTGCTGGTTGTGGAAAACGACAAACAACTTGCAAAAATCCTTCAGGTATTTAACCCCTTAAATTCCCATTCTATTATTTAGCTTTTCGTAATAAAGTGCAGTATTTATTAACTGACATGAGTGATTCAGCAACTGCAATAATATGGAGATGAATGATGTTTAAATAAAACAATGAGGAATATATGAATGGTCATGAATAGAAGCTTCCCATTACAATTACAGTAATAGGAAGTACGGGTAAAACCCATGAATTAATGTCTCTTATAAACTGTCTTTTAATATAAAGTAGACCTTTTTTAGCTGATATCTTTTTCTGCTTGTTACGCTTAATCTCTTTTTCTATCCCACATTTTGCCATAATACAGTACCCGCCCACACGCCCCTCCCCTCTGGCCTTACAGTTTGGTAGTGATTAGTTAGAGTTTGTTACCTAATTTTGACCGTTCTCCATACCACACAAAAATTATAATTTTATAACATGGACTGTAGAATGATCGTGTCATTTTGTGAAAGTGAGCTATTCAAATATAGAAATTAAGATTTGTCTTTCTTTTTTGAACTCAGGTTAAAGACCAACTCCCACATTTGAAGGCTATCGTTCAATACAAGGGTGAAGTGGAGAAGAAGACATCAAATATATATACGGTAGGTGTTCCACTCCAGATATGCCACGTTGTTTTGACTGTCAGCCTCTGGATATATACAGTGGTGCTTGAAAGTTTGTGAACCCTTTAGAATTTTCTATATTTCTGCATAAATATGACCTAAAACATCATCAGATTTTCACACAAGTTCTAAAAGTAGATAAAGAGAACCCAGTTAAACAAATGAGACAAAAATATTATACTTGGTCATTTATTAATTGAGGAAAATGATCCAATATTACATATTAGTGAGTGGCAAAAGTATGTGACCCTTTGCTTTCAGTATCTGGTGTGACCCCCCTGTGAAGCAATATCTGCAACTAAACATTTCCTGCAGCTGTTGATCAGTCCTGCTCACCGGCTTGGAGGAATTTTAGCCCATTCCTCCGTACAGAACAGCTTCAGCTCTGGGATGTTGGTGGGTTTCCTCACATTAGCTGCTCACTTCAGGTCCTTCCACAACATTTCGATTGGATTAAGGTCAGGACTTTGACTTGTCCATTCCAAAACATGAACTTTATTCTTCTTTAACCATTCTTTGGTAGAACGACTTGTGTGCTTAGGGTCGTTGTCTTGCTGCATGACCCACCTTCTCTTAAGATTCAGATTCATGGACAGATTGTCATGACATTTCCTTGAGAAATTCTCTTGTATTCATCAGAATTCATTGTTCCTCAATGATGGCAAGCCGTCCTGGTCAGATGCAGCAAAAACAGGCCCAAACCATGATACTACCACCACCCTGTTTCACAGATGGGATAAGGTTCTTATGCTGGAATGCAGTGTGTTCCTTTCTCCAAACATAACACTTTTCTTTCAAACCAAAAAAGTTCTATTTTGGTCTCATCCGTCCACAAAACATTCTTCCAATAGCCTTCTGGCTCGTCCACGTGATCTTTAGCAAACTGCAGACGAGCAGCAATGGTTTTTTTGGAGAGCAGTGGCTTTCACCTTGCAACCCTGCCATGCACACCATTGTTGTTCAGTGTTCTTCTGATGGTGGACTCATGAACATTAACATTAGCCAATGTGAGAGAGGCCTTCAGTTGCTTAGAAGTTACCCGGGGGTCCTTTGTGAACTCGCCAACTATTACATGCCTTGTTCTTGGAGGGATCTTTGTTGGTCGACCACTCCTGGGGAGGGTAACAATGGTCTTGAATTTCCTCCATTTGTACACAATCTGTCTGACTGTGGATTGGTGTGGAGAGTCCAAACTCTTTAGAGATGGCTTTGTAACCTTTTCCAGCCTGATGAGCATCAACAACTCTTTTTCTGAGGTCCTCAGAAATCTCCTTTGTTCGTACCATGATACACTTCCACAAACGTGTTGTGAAGAGCAGACTTTGATAGATCCCTGTTCTTTAAATAAAACATGGTCCCCACTCACACCTGATTCTCATCCCATTGATTGGAAACACCTGACTCCAATTTCATTTTCAAATTAATTGCTAATTCTAGAGGTTCACATACTTTTGCCACTCACTAATATGTTATATTGGATCATTTTCCTCAATAAATAAATGACCAAGTATAATATTTTTGTCTCATTTGTTTAACTGGGTTCTCTCTATCTACTTTTAGAACTTGTGTGAAAATCTGATGATGTTTTAGGTCATATTTATGCAGAAATATAGAAAATTCTAAAGGGTTCACAAACTATCAAGCACCACTGTACATTTACTGCATCTAGCATTGCCCTTAATCCAAAACAATCAACAGGTGAAGATTAAGAGCCTTGCTTAAGGGCGTAAACCATGGTTTAGCAGAGCCACTACTAAATGCCCATTTAAAGCCTAGAGCTTTAACCGTTGCGCCCATTTAATTGCATACCATGAGTTTGATACAAGGCGTGCAGAGTCCTATAGTTTGATTATTTGTTTTGAAACATGATAAAGATCCTCTACTTGCCAGATTTTTGGGGGTTTTTTTTTGTTAAAACAAAGCACAGTGAGAAAATATGATTCAAGGAGGCTCATCATTGGGAACCAGTGCTCTACCAGCTGAACCTCTCTGGTTTGTATCCTTCCATGGGGATGGGATGATTGTCTCTTGAATTACATGTTGGTCCTACTGGGTAGGATTTCTTGGTCTCTCTTACCGAGCAACCAGGAGTCTGCGGTTCATGTGTCCCTGAACAAGGGTCTCCAGTTTGTGCCTGTGTACCATGTGTACCCCCCTTATCGGAACTCGAAACTCATGCAGAGGCACCCCTGGCCTGCTTGAATTTGATTTTGGTTGTAATATTCCGCTTTCAAAATTGTAACGTGACTGCAGCTTAAGATTGTCTGTTAAATGTCTAAATGTACAGTTATATCACATGTACAACAAGTTGGAGACCCAACAATGTGGAGGCAAATACAATCTCATTTGAAATCTATTATCTGTTTTTCAGTGGACTGAATTTATGAAGCTTGGCGAGGATGTTTCTGATGCCCAGCTGGAATCAGTAATCAACAGTCAAAATGCAAACGAATGCTGCAGCCTTATCTATACCTCAGGAACCACAGGCAACCCTAAAGGGGTCATGATCAGTCACGACAATGTGAGTCATCCTTTGACCTGCTTCAAAAAAACAGTGTTGAGACATCTGGTAACGCAACGCTGATATTACTGAAACACTTCATTTATTTTAGCTGTGATTAATATTTAATAGTGGTCAATAATTACTTTCCATTTGGCAAACTCATTTCTTTCTAGGGGTAAACATTTTCAAGGCAATGCTAAAGTACCTTTAATAGCCCGAGGTCAGTCACCACTGATGTAATATGTTACCTGTGAATTTTGCAGATCACATGGCTCTCGAATGCAGCAGGCAATATGATCAGTTTAAACAAGGGGGAGGATATTTTGGTGAGTTATCTGCCGCTCAGTCATGTGGCAGCCCAAGTCAACGACATGTGGATTGGCATGAAATTTGCCGCCACTGTTTACTTTGCCGAGCCAGATGCATTAAAGGTATGTTTTGTTATTGAAAATAAATAAATAAAATGGAAAATGATCATCTTTTGAGATGCGCTAATAGTGTATTCATTTAGACTTTTAGGTACTTGCTTGCTAATGAACTCTGCCCCACATTATACGTATCTCAATAAAAATATGTTTGCTAAGACATAAGAATTCAAGAGAGTACTGCGGATATTGTGTAGTAACTGGGACTGGGCTGAATGTTGGTTTTCCTGCAGGGTTCTTTGGTAAACACATTGAAAGAGGTGCGTCCCACGACCCTCCTGGGAGTTCCACGTGTGTGGGAGAAGATGCAGGAAGCAATGAAATCCGTCGGCGCAAAGTCTTCTGTCTTGAAGAGGAGAATTGCTGACTGGGCCAAGGCTATAGGACTTGAGGCCAGCTACAGTGCCATGAACAAGTATGTTTTGGCTTAAATCCATTTTGGAGGATTTTTCTGACATTTAGATTCTCTTACTGAAACTTGGTCTCTCCTGTCTTGATCTCCAGTGATCCCAAAGTGCCCTGGGGCTTCATGCTAGCCAATAACCTAGTCTTCAAGAAGGTTCGAGCAGCACTTGGGCTAGACCAGTGCAAGCACTGCTTCACAGGTGCAGCACCGATTACCAAGGACACACTGGAATACTTCATGAGTCTGCACATCCCAGTGTGTGAGCTCTACGGCATGAGCGAGTGCACAGGCCCTCACTCCATGTCCTGGACCAGCAACTACCGCGTTATGAGGCATGTCCTTGATTTCAATCCTATATCTGCCTGTATTTATGGTTTGCGTCTGGCTGAAGTATATCTACAGCAACTCTTCAAAGTAGTCTGACCAACAGCAGTGCATGGTAAAATATTAGTAATAGTAATATTCAGTAATATTGCCAGTGAAAATGAAAGATTAAGATATCGAAATGAACCTGCACCACCACTGGTACTGACTGAATTATGGGCAGTATTGTCATTGTTGTAGTGCAAGCGTGAACCTGGGCAAGAAATGCTGACACATGTGGGCATAGGTTTTGGTATCTTTGTTGGATGGGGTGTCTCATTAACACAACTACTAATCAGAAGTTTGTGACTTCAAATGCCAAATAAAATATTTACATTTACAGCATTTAGCAGACACCTTTATCCAGAGCGACTTACAGTTGATACAACCTTACAATCCAAGCAGTTGTGGGTTAAGGGCCTTGCTCAAGAACCCAACAGTGGCAGCTTGGCAGAGGTGGGATTTGAACCCTGGTCCTTAGTCCAGTACCTTAACCGCTAGGCTACCACAGTCCACATAAAATAGGGGACTTAAGCACAATTGTAATTTGGTTTGGATAAAGACAAATATTGTGTGCAGTTTGTTCATATTTGATTTGATGTAAAACAGAAATGCTGTGGGAACCAGACCGGACTCTCAAGGCTGTACTCGAAGACGGGAAAATATGGTTTTGGCATTGTGTTTAGCAATAGAGGTGATCCTGCCTGGTGGTAACAAGCATAATTTAGAAAAAAATCCAATTCAAATACCAATTGCCACCAACTGGTGCCCAAATCCTCCTACATGAGTGCTGGTGCTTCTATTTCTGACCACAAGCAGATCAACTTTAAGAAAACTTAAAAACTTTAAGAGTTAAGTCCAACCAGAATAGTAACGCACTAACATTATACTAATAAACTCAGTGGTTAAGGCTCTGGACTGCTATCTCAGTGGTTGTGAGATCAAATCCAAGCTGACACTGTTGGAAACTTGAGCAAGGCCCTTATACATTACCTGCTCAGATGGACTCTGACTAAAGCAGCTGTGAGTGTAATGTAAACGTATATAATGTCAATTGTATTTGCAAAGATTAACCCACATTAAATGTTTCCAGGACATCTGTTTATAATTCCAATGGTTTCCCACAGCTGCGGTAAGGTGATAAGAGGCTGCAAAACAAAGCTAGACAAGCCAGATGAGGAGGGCAATGGGGAGGTTTGTTTCTGGGGCCGACATGTCTTCATGGGCTACCTGAATATGCCCGATAAGACTGAGGAAGCACTGGATGCAGAAGGCTGGCTGCACTCAGGAGATCTGGGAAAGCACGACAAAAATGACTTTCTGTACATTACGGGCAGAATAAAAGGTAAGAGTGGTTAATAGTATTGATTACACCAGTAAGCAATTAATTATTACTTCAGGTTGGAATTATTTCTATAAAACAAGAAATTACCAAAGGAAACAGACTTCCTAACAAAAATGCATTTCCAGAACTTATCATCACTGCTGGAGGAGAGAACATCCCCCCAGTCCCCATTGAGGATGCAGTCAAGGAGCAACTGCCCATCATTAGCAACACCATGTTGGTGGGAGACAGAAAGAAATTCCTCTCCATGCTCCTCACTCTGAAAGTATGACCGCCCACACTTCATTCACGTCTTACAGCCAGTAGAGAATTCAAAGCATTATTTCATCCAAAGAATGTTAATATGCCTAATAGAGAACAATCAAAAAAGCTTTATTTGCATAATCCTCCATGGCCCATTCTGAATTCTATTTATTATGAAATGTTTTCTCAGCTTTTTAAACTTAAACTTGATCACACCTTTTTCACTACCCAGTGTAATGTTGATGACAATGGAGAGCCCACAGACGAACTGACCCCACTGGCGGTAGATTTCTGCAGGCAGCATGGTGTCATTGCCAGCAAAGTTTCAGAGATCATCAATAACAAAGAGCCAGCCATTTACAAAGCCATCAAGGAGGGTATGGACAGGGTCAACGCCAAGGCAACATCCAATGCTCAGAAGGTCCAGAAGTGGACGCTCCTGCCTCAGGACTTCTCCATATCTGGGGGGGAGCTTGGTATGTGTTTTCAAATGTAGACATGAGTGTGATTATGCTGTTGGTATATGGGTCAGTGGCGAATCCAAAACAAATTTCATATGTATGTAGTAATAATAAAAAATTTATTGTTTTATTATTGGTTTCATAGATTGTAAATTAGCTTTAGACATGATAACCAATTAGACAACTTGGAAAATGCCAGGGATCATAACCCCCCTTTATTAAATATTATATTTTACTAAATTTTATTATAATTGACTAGTTACTAAAATGTCGTGCTAACACTGTATTGTTTGCATTGCATAAGACAGTAAACTAAACCAGCCAGCCATGACCAAATGTGAATATTTTGTTAATGGCTACTGACATTGTCAGTGAGCCCAAAACCCTTGTGCTCTTCTTTAAGATACAATACTCCAACCATTTTTTCTTGAGAACCTTTTAAATATAAAAATAACTATTTTGGTTGACACATATGATGGTAGAATGTTAGGACAAAAGTTGTGTTTGGTATATTTCTTAAAGCTGGTATTGTAGAAAAAAAGGATTTTATTTTAATATTTGTATCATTTTAATTTATATAAAATATCCATTACATATAAAATGATGATAGTTTTTCACTATTTTCCTATTTTGTTTGAGAAACACACTGGGAAAAGCACATATGAAAATTATACAGTACCAGAATATTCAAAGGAGGAAGTAACCCACACCTGGACCTGTAGTCTGGTGCCAGGAACCCTCACCTGGACTTTCCAGAACCATCAACAACTTCTGGAATTAGAATGATACCAAGCACTGAAACACAACCCTGTAACAGATCCTGCCTTGCCAGATGTTGGATGCAAGCCAGCATTGCTCAGCATTGGGAACCAGTCCCACCTATCTCACCTCAGGTGAGATGAGGTCTGTCATTTACAGTGGTGCTTGAAAGTTTGTGAACCCTTTAGAATGTTCTATATTTTTGCATAAATATGAGCTAAAACATCATCATAACTCCTACAAGTAGATAAAGAGAACCCAGTTAAACAAATGAGACAAAAATATTATACTTGGTCATTTATTTATTGAGGAAAGCGATACAATATTACATATTAGTGAGTGCCAAAAGTATGTGAACCTTGGTCTCATCCATCCACAAAACATTCTTCCAATAGCTTTCTGGCTTGTCCACGTGATCTTTAGCAAACTGCAGACGAGCAGCAATGTTCTTTTTGGAGAGCAGTGGCTTTCTCCTTGCAACCCTGCCATGCACACCATTGTTGTTCAGTGTTCTTCTGATGGTGGACTCATGAACATTAATATTAGCCAATGTGAAAGAGGCCTTCAGTTGCTTAGTAGTTACCCTGGGCTCCTTTGTGACCTCGCCAGCTATTACACGCCTTGCTCTTGGAGTGATTCTTTGTTGGTCGACCCACTCCTGGAGAGGGTAACAATGGTCTTGTACACAATCTGTCTGACTGTGGATTTGGTGGGAGTCCAAACTCTTCAGACATGGTTTTGTAACCTTTTCCAGGCCTGATGAGCATCAACAACTCTTATTCTGAGGTCCTCAGAAAAATCTCCTTTGTTTGTGCCATGATACACTTCCACAAATGTGTTGTGAAGAGCAGACTTTGATAGATCCTTATTCTTTAAATAAAACAGGGTGCCCACTCACTCCTGATTGTCATCCCATTGATTGAAAACACCTGACTCTAATTTTACCTTCAAATTAACTGCTAATCCTAGAGGTTCACATACTTTTGCCACTCACTAATATGTAATATTGGATCATTTTCCTCAATAAATAAATGACCAAGTATAATATTTTTGTCTCATTTGTTTAACTGGGTTCTCTTTATCTACTTTTAGAAAATCTGATGATGTTTTAGGTCATATTTATGCAGAAATATAGACAATTCCAAAGGGTTCACAAACTTTCGAGCACCACTATAAGGACTGGGTCTGCCTCTGTCACATGTCTTTGACCAGGCACCTAACATATGATAGATGTATACTATTAATGTTAAAGGTTTCAGGGAAAACAAAACGCGCAAACAGCAAATCTAACCTAGATGTTGTGGAAATGTGTAAAACTGCCAAGCAATATGTTTCACTGATAAGAATATGGGAATCCAGTTTTACTTACTTTAGATTGAGTGAACATAGTGAAATGTGTCATTTACTCTGTGTAATGAAACACACTTTTCATTTCTTGTTGTAACCAGGTCCAACCTTGAAGCTCAAAAGGCCGATTGTTGCAAAAATGTACAAAGACGAAATCGACAAGTTTTATGAGGAATAAATGAGCCCACCCGACTTGAGGACTTAAACTGGACAAATTTTGTATTGCAGACTTGCACTGTCCTTACTCCAGCTCATACACAGTATAACATTAGAATGAGTGGACATGTGATGAATCCTGCACGTGTTGGATCTAATGGACTATATCATAGCAAATGCTAACCACAAATTTGCACTTAGCCTATGTATTAACTGTATAATACAGTATATGTAAACACATTGTACTGCTTAACTACTGCTGCATGACTGAGGATGAAGTATGTTTAACATAAAAACACAATTAATTAAATGAAGAATGTTTATTTTGCACTTTGTAAATAAACCAAGATATGTGAACCCACCTATTGTAAATTCCTTGCTCACCAAATCTGAGGTTAAAAGAGAGAGTTTGGAAAGGTTAAGTCTAAGACTAGCTGTGCATAGTCTTAACTGTGTATGGTGTGTGGAGGTTATTATGTACTGTTTTTAATCTTTACAAATTTGCAGTCATTATAAGAATCTGTATTTAAGAACCTGGACAGAACATCTGAGACTGGACATTATAAATAATTACAGCTGAACTTGTGTACTTATTGAGATGATTTCTTTATTAAACACTAATAGTCTGTCTCTCATTTGACTCATGTTATTGTTCTGTGTTTTGTCTGGCTTTGTTTTGTCTCTATAATGCTGTAACCCACACTACACTGCAGCGTACAGAAACCAGATTATGTTGCAGCCTTACACATGTAGCTTTTATATTAAGTTGCTGAACCTGCTTCAGTTCCATGGTAAAGCTGTAAGTCATTCTCTTTTATTTTTAATCATTAAAGCAGGAACTGTCTGGTATGAGTTTCGGTCAGACTTCACAGGGGTCTTGTGTTACACAAGAGAACTCGATCGCGCAAGGACTGTCCTCTAACTACAGACTTGCACTAGGATTTAAAGAGACTGAATTCTGAATCCCAAGTGGCTGCTTCATGGAGATATCCACCTTGCAATGGACAGTGCATCACATCCCTTAAGAGGTTTGTTTTGTGGCTTTTCTACTTCACCAAATGCAGCCAGCAGGAAAACTGGTTGATGTACCTCGTGATAGCTCTGGAATCTGCCACACTTCCTACCTCAATGCCTATGATGGGTGTGATGAGCCACGTGAGATTAAGCATTGTCTTATTTCAGCCCACTTGTTGGTGCTGTATGTAACCAACATACAGGTCAAATACAGCCGTTAAGGTACAAGACTATTGATCATAAAGTCCAGGGTTCAAGTCCCAGCACTGCCAAGCTGTTGAGGCCTTGAGCAAGACCATTATCCAATAATAGCTTTGATTACACCTTGTAAGACTACAGCATATCAGTTGTAAGTTGCTCTGGATAAGGACATCTTATCCAGACTTGTAAATACATAATGTATCAGTACCTGTATAGAACCGGATGAAGGACGGGAACGTCATGGTCGCCTTTCTAGCGTTGGCTATAGCTTTAATAATGAAACTTGTAGTGCATGTTTATCATTTTATTTATTATTTATTATCATATTATTTAGGTACTGTGTTAAACTAAAAATACATCAACAGTGTCTATAGAAAATCATAATACCCTGTCAAAATCATTATCTGTAGGGTCATGCTTTCTAGCTGGATCGAGAACAAGACACATGGAGTGAGCCTTCGGGTTCCAATTACAAATAACCTGCATAGTTTTTCTCAAGGTTTTACACATTACAAGCCTCAAAATCAAAGTCAAAATGGTGATTCATTATTAAAATTCAACACTCAGCTCCTTCGAATTGTCCTATTTTTGTCTAGTTCTGTGTGAGAACATCACGTGCGCCTGAGCGTCAGAGAACCCTGACATCACGTGTGCGTATCCCGAGTGTTTGGGTCCTGCACGTGGGAGTGCTAGATAGTGTTGTGCTACAGGCTTTAAGTCCGCGCTTCGTTTTGTCCGTTTAAAACCCGTTTAGAGATTCGGTTTGAAATCGTTGATAACCGCGTCCATACTAGTTTGAAAGCTGTTTCTTTTTTGTGTGTCGTTTTGAATCGCTTGTTTTTTATTGTTTTATTCATTTAACCCCTCCAGTCCTGTTGATGCTAAATGGAGTCGGGCTACAAAATATGTTGTCACAAAAACATGTTTTACGTGATTTCAGTATGTTCGAATCATACTGAAAATTGCACTTAAATGTTTTAACTGCTGCAAGTTGAAGTACCAACAAATGCCTTGATGCCAAAGGTCATAGGAGAATGGCCAGGCTGGTTTGAGGTGATCTTCTGGACAACAGAAGGTTGGAAATACATCACGTAGTCTGATGAGTCTTGATTTCTGCTGCCACATTTGAATGGTGGGGTCAGAATTTGGTGGAAACAACATGAAAGCATGGAGCCATCTTGCCTTGTATGAGTGGTTCAGGCTGGTATTGGTATAATAGTGAGGGGGATAATTTCTTGCCACACTTTAAGTCCCTTAATATCATGAGCATGGTTTATAAGCCACAGCCTAGCCGAGTATTGTTGGTGACCATGTCCATCTCGTTATGACCAGTGTGCCATCTTTTGACATCTGCTTCCAGCAGAATAACAACTAACAAATCTGCGGCAGTTGCGCAATTCTATGATTTCACTATGGACCAGCATCTCTGAGGAATGTTTGAAGCACTTTTTCAATCCATGCCATGGAAATTAAGGCAGTTTTGAAGGTACCCAACCCGTTACTAGTAAGGTATACCTATTCAACTGATCAGTGATTGTATAAGCTTAGTTCCTGCTAAATGTAGAAAACAAACAAAACATGTAATTTGACTTAGCATGCCCAAACTAGGTTTGCCACCTTCTTCCCAAACAAATAAGGGACACCCAGTTGTCTCACCATCACCGTCCAACCCTTTTCTTTCAGTAAGGGAAGATTCTGTGTTACAAGGCAACCCTAGTAAATCAAGTGTGTACTTTTTCTTATCTGCGTCCCCATAAAATGACCAAAACGTTAATGTTTAATTTTCTGTGTCTGTTATACAGCCCATTATTTCTTCCATGCTGGCCTTTAATTCATTGTTATGAAGCGCCTCGTTTAATCAGAAAGTTGTACTCAAAAGGCGTTCTCCTTCTCTTGCACCAAACAACTGGATCATGGCGAACTACAAGAGAATACTGTGGGATTACAAAAAATATATAATTACCATCGTGACACCTCTTCTGATCATGCCTTTACCCATTGTTGTCCAGAATGCGGTAAGATTTTGTGTGTATTGTTGTGAATGAGAAGATCAGATTTCAGTATACGTGAATGGTATGAGGTTATCCTCTGGAACTGTGGAAGGTGCGTTTGTGTTGTTTTGTATAATGTATTGTCTAATATAATGTACTGCTTCTGAAATATTAGTACGTTACTGATCCTTGGCCATGTTGCCCAAGCTTAAAATGACTTTGCAGATGCAGGGATTCCAAAAAACATATTTTTTTCAATGAACTGTATCCACACCAAACAAAGAAAACACTAACCATGTCACTCTAGTATTTCTGAAAGGACATAACCTCATTCAAGTACTATGTAAGAGTCTGCCTACGGTTTGTGCACATGTTGCATAAGAAGGTCTCCTTTGATGTGTTGCTTTTGACTCTCAGTTATCAGTGATGATAATGTTGAAGGCTATCATGTTGACCGCTGTTCAAGCTTTGTTTTGAACTACACAACTACTATGGAACTCTGTAATGATTATTTACTATACTAATTAAAGAATATGTGATATTCTTTAATATCATTTATTATATAGGATACCTGAAAATAAAATAGCGCTATCAATACTTAACTGATGCTCATAGTGTAGTTCAGGTGTGCCTAAAAACTCACTGCAATCAGTGATACATGTACAAGAAAGTAGTGTGATAAGGGAAAACACCTTCCCGATCTCATTCCTGGCCAGTAAGGGTTCCCTTGTACATTTTATTCACTCATTTACTAATAACGACTGCCATTCAACTAGTTTGTGGGTGTTAGTAAGTTTTTCAGTGGGATTGAGGTCTTATTTTGACCCGTCAAAGCTTCTGTGTCCATTCTTCTCAAACCATACAGATTTGGCCCCCTGCTCCCTACAGTTTTCATCCAGAATGTAAATCTGCTGAAGCAGATCTGCTGATTTAAAGTCAGAAGACCAACTTCATTCATTGTTTAATGACGGTTGTGTGTCAACCTAAAACCCAGTGACAGACGCACTAATGCACTAAGTCTACCCCTTTAAGGTACAGTACTGTTCTACAGTCAGGAGTCTGCAGGTTTCAGTCCAATTTACTACAAAAAGATGCAAGCTAATTACAGGCTCTTTGGAGGACTGCATTTTTCAAATTACGTCTTGATAATGTCAAGTCAAGTCAGATTTATTTATATAGCGCTTTTTACAATGGAGCATTGTCTCAAAGCAACTTTTCAAGTTTAGATTATCTCCTAATATCTACGTCCAGTCCCAAATTGAGCAAGCCTAGGGCGACAGTGGCCAGGAAAAACTCCCTAAATGTATTAGTTCAGAGATTATTTTTAATTTTTGAAAATGGCCAGGTAATAAATATTATTGAATGCCACTTACAGTGTATTTGGCATTGTTGCTTTGCCATGCATGATGAAAATTACACTTTCTTTTAATGAAGTAACATTACAATAATGTTATCTTTCTGACTATCAGCACACATGTCATGGTCATGCTGACATTTTACTCTTACACATATCTGTAGGGCTCCTTTTTCACCATGGTTACATAGTTAAATAACTGCTTCTCAACTTGTAATGTTGCTTTGAGACAATGCTCCATTGTAAAAAGCGCTATATAAATAGATCTGACTTGACTTGACTTCTCTCCTTATTAACTTAAATTTGATTAAACTGTAACACACTGTGTTGTCAAAACTGAGCTTTTTCAATCTGTTTGTTAGTCATCACGTCTCCAGTATTGCTGTAATAGTGGAAATGCTACAGCTTAGCTATTTTCCTTTAGCCATTTACTGATTTGTGCAGCTCGACTAACTTTTGTCGTACATAATTGCTTTATTCTCTGGCCTCTTCCGTGCTATCAGTAAGAAAATTCAGTTTGTATTTCACATCATATTTGTACCCAGTTTGCAAGGTGGCATGGCTGACCTTTGAAGTGTTTGTAATTACTCAGGTTAACTTTAAAATTGAATGAGAATATAGAGTTTCTATGGGTGAAGACACAAGTGGCACAAATTTGTGAAAATTATTTATTTCATGGTAAGATTTAGTATTTTATGTTTTTAAATAACAGGTAGTCTTTATGATTTTGAATCAAAAGCATAAGCAATAAAAATGTTTTAGCAACCAGTTTTGGGTACTGTAGATTTAAAAACATACAAATTGTACTATTTTTGTACATCCTTGATTGTACATATCATTCCTAATTCTGGATTTGGACCCTTAAAAACACGTAATGCACACAGGTTAACATTTTTTTACCGACTAGTTTGTGTCAAAAATACAATTATCGTTTTACAGTTAACATTTTTTGTAAGAATCCTGTTAACAGTTAAAATAATATGAATAATTATTCAAATATTTCTTATACATTAGTTCCATGGGCAGTCTGAGAATAAAATATTTCCTAATATGTAGCTAATGCAGAGCTCAAATGAATCACCTGAATTCTAAGTGATGGTAAAAAAGATGGTAAGTGAATCCATGGAATTCAAAATTTACCACACTGAATCACTTGAAACCAATAAAAATAGCACCTTTTATACTTAAATTGTATGTACTCTTACATTTAACTATGGTAGCCTAGTGGGTAAGGTACTGGACTATGGACCACAAGGTCCAGGGTTCAAATCCCACCTCTGCCAAGCTGCCACTGTTGGGTCCTTGAGCAAGGCCCTTAACCCACAATTGCTTGGATTGTAAGATTGTATCAATTGTAATTCGCTCTGGATAAGGGCGTCTGCTAAATGCTGTAAATGTAAATTTAATGTGCATCACAGACTGCTCTATAAACCATGAACAGACATTCAAAAATAGAAGTAAATTATACATTTAGTAAAAGCTAAGTAGAAATAAATTATAGTATATAATGATCAGCTACCAAAACATTGCAATAAATGATCCTCTACTGTGTATGGGAAACTGATCGTTCTGCAAAACATTATTATACATGTATAACTTTTCACAGTCTCTAGAGAGTGTATTACTGTGTATGTGCTTGTGTTGCAGAAAGCTGACTGTGCCTTTGTACTCATCCTGATGGCTGTGTACTGGTGTACAGAATGTATCCCATTGGCCGTGACTGCTCTCTTTCCCATTGTCTTCTTCCCCATGATGGGCATCATGAAGTCCGAACAGGTGCGATTCGCACACATGGGAATGGTCATCTGTTCACCTGTCGTCACTAAGCTAGTCTCTCTGGTTCATCTACAGGTCTGTCTCGAGTACTTCTCTGATACCACCATACTGGGCGCGGGTGGGCTGATGGTGGCCGTAGGTGTAGAGTATTGGAATCTCCACAAACGCCTGGCCCTGGGTGTGCTTATGTTGGTGGGGATAAAGCCAGCATTGTAAGAACCATTTCTGCACTTACCTTCCTCAACAGTTTAGTAAGAGGTCTTTCTGTGTGACCCTTGCTTTCTTTTTTGCTCTTTGAGGTTAATGTTGGGGTTCATGGGCGTCACGGCCTTCCTGTCCATGTGGGTCAGCAGCATGGCCGCCACGGCTATAATGCTACCTATCGTCGGTGCCGTGATGGAGAACATCAGCATAGCCGAGGCAAACGCTGCGCAGCACGAGTTAGAGCAGAGCAGAGCCAATGGGGCTTCAGAAATCAGTCAGACCAAGGACAACGACAGCATCACTCGTATGTAGATACGGGGATAACATTAATACAGATGCTTTTTGTCATTGCAGTGATGGAGGTGGTTCCTCGTCAAGGTCTCCCAATATCAGAAAGAGATTCCGGTGTATCTCATGCAAGACGCAATGAATTTATTGATAGCTGTTGGAATTTAAGGACAATTCCAAGGTTGACACATGATGCATGATGGAAATGCAATGCAGTGGAACCTCAGAATTCAAACTCAGAATTTAAATTGTTGGAATCCAATTTATTTCAGACACACCTCGTTGGTCATTTTGTTTGAATTTGGGGCCAAAAAATTTCAAACGGACTGTTTGATGTCTGTTCCATATTGTGTAATTCCATAATGAAGAACTTTAAATAACATTAGTTTTATTCACCTCTAATTACACAACATACACTACAGGATGTAACTGACGTCGAGAACCTATCTGTATGCATGACTTTGTGCATTTTTTTTATCAGGTGGCTCTTTTGGCCCTTTTGGTAATGTTCAAATAGAAATATTTGCTTCTAGGTTAAGATTTGTTCTAAGATATAAGGAAAAACACACTAGGAACATAAACTGATGAACTGTCCAAGTCCAGTAGCTTCTAGAGATGTACTGGTCCATTTTCTGGCCCAATACAATTACTGTACATGCTAATGTAACACAAAACGTCTTAACCAGAAGCATGTCTTCGTTCTCCAGAAGAGCCAAGCCCTAGTGAACTATTAAGTGCTGAGCAGCAGAGGATAAAGCACGAGCAGAAGTATGTAAAACTCACCAAAGGAATGTGCATGAGTGTTTGTTACGCCGCCGGCATCGGAGGAACTGGAACCCTCACGGGTAACTTCCCCAGTCTTATCCTCAAAGCCCAATTCGACAGGTATTACATACTTCAACAGAGCTTAAAAGATACAGTGTAATGGCTGCAGTAACATGTTGTAACATGTATATCTAATGGGATGCTGTGTGACAATGTACACAGCATATATCCAAAGAATGGGGACATAATCAACTACGCTTCCTGGTTTGGCTTCGCGTTCCCCGGCATGGTGGTAATGCTGATTCTCTCATGGATATGGCTGGAGTTCATGTACATTGGGTTCAAGTAAGTTTATATACAATAATAATAGTAATGATATGTTCTGTAATAATATACTCAGGCCTAATAAGTACAGTGGATTAAAGCACAGAAGAAACAGGTGTCCATGAGGGGATATAAAAAGCAGCATTTAAACTGTCATTCACTCGGACATTTATTGACCAGTTGTTCTGTGTTTTCAGCAGCAAGATTGTCCTCAGGTTACGTCCATGTGTTGAAGATAAAATCTTATTATCAATGAGGAGATTAAAGTGATTGATAGATGAACGTGTGCAGACGATAACTGTCCTTCGACTTTGAGCAGTTCAGCTTAAACAAGCTCTGTTGCATCCAAGATTTCATTTTATGGATGCAGTTTGAGAGTGCAATAGAGGCATGCATAGATACCGAACCAGTCGTGTTGACGCAGATTTGTTTATCATTAAATAGAAATGATAAACCTAGCCATATAACTTAATGACACTAAACAAGGTTGGCGAAATTTGTGGAATACCATGACCGGCTGATGCAAAATGAGCTATGTTATTGCCAAAAGAACAGACTTGAGAGCTACAGTGCCTTGTAAAAGTATTCGGCCCCCTTGAACTTTTCAACCTTTTGCCACATTTCAGGCTTTAAACATAAAGATATGAAATTGTAATTTTTTTGTGAAGAATCAACAACAAATGGGACACAATCGTGAAGTGGAATGAAATTTATTGGATATTTTAAACTTTTTTTAGAAATAAAAAACTGAAAACTTGGGCATGCAAAATTATTCGGCCCCCTTGCGTTAATACTTTGTAGCGCCATCTTTTGCTGCGATTACTGTGTCTCCCAGGTGGCTTGTGGCAAACTTTTTATGGATATCTTTGAGAAATGGCTTTCTTCTTGCCACTCTTCCATAAAGGCCAGATTTGTGCAGTGTGAGACTGATTGTTGTCCTATGGACAGAGTCTCCCACCTCAGCTGTAGATCTCTGCAGTTCATCCAGAGTGATCATGGGCCTCTTGGCTGCATCTCTGATCAGTCTTCTCCTTGTTTGAGCTGAAGGTTTAGAGGGACGGCCGGGTCTTGGTAGATTTGCAGTGGTCTGATACTCCTTTCATTTCAATAAACTTCTCCACAACAGTATCTCGGACCTGCCTGGTGTGTTCCTTGGTCTTCATGATGCTCTCTGCGCTTTAAACAGAACTCTGAGACTATCACAGAGCATGTGCATTTATACGGAGACTTGATACACACCGGTGGATTCTTTTTATCATCATCAGTCATTTAGGTCAACATTGGCTCATTCAGAGATCCTCACTGAAACTTCTGAAATGAGTTTGCTGCACTGAAAGTAAAGGGGCCGAATAATTTTGCACGCCCCACTTTTCAGTTTTTTACTTCTAAAAAAAGTTTAAAATATCCAATAAATTTCGTTCCAGTTCACGATTGTGTCCCACTTGTTGTTGATTCTTCACAAATCAAATGTTTGAAGCCTGAAATGTGGCAAAAGGTTGAAAAGTTCAAGGGGGCCGAATACTTTTGCAAGGCACTGTAAACCTGGTGGACACAGTACCAGTACCAGTAGGAGAGTGTGATAGACTGGATCAAAAACAGTGCTATCATCAAGCAATATAAGGATATTAATACCATGGGGTTGATATAATTGTACTGGGATAGGGATATTGGTCCCATTTTTTCATGCAGATCCATGACATATTGAATTAAGTTTTCATTATCAGTTAAAGTTCAAGTCGATCTTACAAAGTTCCAAGACCTTAAAAAACAGCACATTGCAACAGAAGTATTTAATCAACACATTATGCATATTCTCTTTCTTATTATATACAATATTCTATTTATATATACTATTGTCTTGTATTATTTAGTTTAATATTGTCTTTTATACCCTTCACAATATTGTATTACCTTTAATGTGGTATTATTATATTTTATTTTAATTATTATACTTTCCTTAAATATTCTCTCTTTTAAGCTATTACTGAAACTGTATTATTTAGGTAAATTAGTTTCATTCTTACGTATAAAGTCTCGGCTACCCAAGAAGGTTGGGAGCCTTTTTGAGTCTCCTCCCAAGGTTTCTTCCTTATAACACTTATTGAGTTTTTTTCTTGCCACTGTCACCCCAGGCTTGCTCAGTTAGAGCTTTGGGCCTGAATATTTGTAAAGCTGCTTTGAGACGATGCTCCATTCTAAAAAAAAAAAAAAAAAAAAGTGCTATAGAAGTAAATTGGACTTTGACTTTAAATGTTCATTGACAAAGAAAATATCCTGTTCTGTATCTGACTCATTTGTTTTGTTGCTCAGTTTTAAGAAAGCCTTCGGTTGTGGAGCGAACAAAAACATTGAGCGGGAGGTGTACCAGGAGACGAAGCGCGAGTACAGGAGCCTCGGAAGAGTGAGGTTTGCAGAGTGGTGTGTGATGGTGCTCTTTGTTGTGCTCGTGGTGCTCTGGTTCACGCGGGATCCTGGTTTCATGCGAGGCTGGGCCTCGGTAATCTTCAACAAGGAAAAAAAGTGCGTGCTCTGACATTGTGTGTATTGTGAGCTTGTTTTCTGTGATTAACTTTGATTGTCTCTGACCAAAGTGTAAATCAATTGTAAGACTTACTGGCACTGATTTATTGAAGGATGAGAAGCCAGTCATGATCCTGATTACCAATATAATATATTCCTAAGGTTTTCCCAAATTACCACTCATAAGAGAAGCTGTGCATCAGGGCCGGACAAATCAAAAGCACTCTTCTCACTGCACCCCGATATTGTTTTTCCCACCTGCCCACACTACATTCACTGCCAGTGAAGCAAATGCATTCGAGGATGGCTCAAAATAACGCACTGAAAGCAATTTGTGCCTATTGTTAAATTAGTGTTAGTCTTTTTCACGCAAACACCTTTGCTCCATAGACTGCCAGAGACGCACAGGCTTCAGTGGGTGTCTGTTAGGACTGTGTCTGGGGCTTCAAAGCAAATTTTGAATGCTGTGCTGATTGTTAACAAAAGTGCGATATTACAGTGAGATATTTGATCATTTGATTCACTGAAATATTGAATCCCTCCAAAATGAATGAATAGTATAGACACTTTGGTAAACAAGTTATTAATACACTTTTAAACTGAATGGAAGCCAGACGTGTCTTAACATAATTGCCAATGGAGTACATCGTGCATGTACAAATTTACATACTGTATAATCAGTAATTCTGATGACCTGAGGGCTCTGGACGATCTTAACATATTTAAGAGGAGGGTTAAGACACATGTTCGGGTTGGCTTTTTGCTAATGTTTTCTGTTTAGATTTTAACTGCATTTTTAAATATTTCTATTTTATTTCATTTTTGATTGTTCTTTTATGTACTATTTTGTTTTTTAACTAATTTCTATGTAGTTGTTTTTACTTCAGCTAGTGTAAAGCACTTTGTCAATCGTTGTTTGAAAAAGTGCTATATAAATAAAGATTAGAAGAGTGTCAGGAGTGCTGTGTGACAAAAGGGTCGCAGCAAAAGTGAAAGGAAAGATTTATAAGAGAGTAGTGAGACCAGCCTAGTTGTATGGCTTAGAGACAGTGGCACTGACAAAGAGACAGGAAGCAGAGCTGGAGGTGGCAGAACTTAAGATGTTGAGGTTCTCTTTAGGAGTGTCTAGGGTGGACAGGATTAGGAATGAGATCATCAGAGGGACAGCACAGGTTGGAAAATTGGGAGACAACATTCCGAGAGGGAAGACTGAGATGGTTTGGACATGTGCAGAGGAGGGATAGTGGATATATTGGTAGGAGGATGTTGGAGATGGAGCTGCCAGGCAAGAGACGGAGAGAAAGACCAAAGAGGAGTTATTTGGTTGTGGTGAATGAAGATATGCAGGGAGTTGGGGTGAGAGTAGAGGATGTGGAGGACAGGGTGAGGTGGAAACTTTTAACTCGCTGTGGTGACCCCTGATAAAGGGAGAAGCCGAAAGAAGAAGAAGAAGAAGATTATTAATTCATGTCATGTGAAGCCACTGTGAAAGGGTTGTGCTTGTTGTTAGTAATCAGTCCACTGGTTTGTGTTTCAGGTATGTGACCGATGCTACAGTCTCCATTGGTATCAGCTTGATTTTTTTCATCCTGCCCGCCACAATTCCCAAATTCTCATGTCGGTTGCCTTCTTTGGACATAAATGGTATGTCTTATTAGTATGTGACAGTTCTATAAAGTTTGGTCAGTTCACTTTAGGTGTTTACATACTTCGTCCAAAACAACATTCTTTAAGTCACCAAAGCTTTATAAAAATCGTTAACATGTTTTTAATTTAAAATGTGTGCTTTGTTTACCTGCCATGTTAGGGTGGCACGGGTCAAATCTGACCTCTACCTGCGTGGAGTACTGAGTACTTCGGCTTTCTCCCACAAGAAATCCAAAGACATGCATTAGGTTAATTGATTATGCTAAATTGGCCTGGCGTGACTGTGTATGACTAGTTTCGATGGAATCCTGTGCTTGTTTTGAAATGGCCACTGCAGATGATATGATGTTAAGTAAAGATAATTCCCAATTCCACGTGCCATGCTAGGAAGACATTACTGTTTTTGTATTTATCCCAGTTCCCCTGTTTGATTTACAAGCCCCATGTTTCACAAGGAGCACTCTTGTTCCATTTATGGGGCCCTTATCTGGTCATCTTTATAGCCACCCAATGGCCAAATAAGTACAATGGGTACATTGAAGTCAAGAGAGATTACCATTATTGAAAGTAACCACCACCTTGATCAACTTAATGACTGTGAGGACAACTTATGATGACAACTTAATGACTATGGTGACCAGGGAGTGTGAGCTATGCTTGAAAGAGGCCAGATCCTCTTGATCATTGATCAGTGTTGGAACGCATAGAGAATAAATGAACTGACAAATTTGTGTTTACCATCATAATCAGGCAATAACTATAAAAATAGATACACATCTGACACTATCCATATCTTCTGGCAATCATTAAGAAGTTTTAAACAACAAGAGGTGTAATTAAATTAGAGTATGCAAGAGTACTTTGCCCACATCCACAGAAAGGAGGACTCTCAGGCTTAGTGAGACTCAAGTGCTGTTATGTAAGCATGGTTGAAGTACTAAATGCGACAGAGCCAACAGCTGTGACAAGCGGTTTTGTCCAATACTAAGAATAACTTCATTTTATAGTTACGTATCTTTCATACTTACAGTGCGAGTTTTTTATGTTTATTTAACCACATTTAACAAGGGTACTAATAATTTTGATTCTGACTACACTTGTTTTGCAGTTGCAGTCCTAAAAGTGTTTACTTTTTCTTTGTCAGGCAGAAGTAAGATAAAGGCTCCTGAGCACCTGCTAAACTGGGAGCTGGTAGAGATGAAAATGCCCTGGAACATTCTGCTGCTGTTAGGGGGAGCTTTAGCTCTCTCCAAGGGTTGTGCGGTACACACTGTTTTCACCATATAGAGGAATCCTAGGTGCTACCTTGGGCTAAAACTGATAAATCACTTGGATTAGGGGCTGCAAATTCTCAAAAAACATATAATACATTTAATGTATGTGAAAATCTGTTAAGTTGTTCAGGGTGGAGTTATAACTCTACAAAGATTTAAGATGCTAATGAAGCAGGGCATTGAAAGTGATTATCACCAGCGCCTAATGCACCATCTAAAAGGGGTGTGCGATATTGGAATAAAAAGATACTGCCATATTTTCTGGGATTTTATCGATAATTGGCACTCTCTCTTTTACGATGTAATTGGTGACAGCATTTGTTCAGTCTTGCCATCTGTTGCACTTTTTTTTGCAAAAGGCTTGCTGAGTGTGTTTTGAGCTGGTACAGTGGGGCAAAAAAGTATTTGGTCAGCCACTGATTGTGCAAGTTCTCCTACTTAGAAAGATGAGAGAGGTCTGTAATTTTCATCATAGCTACACTTCAACTATGAGAGACAAAATGAGAAAAAAAAATCCAGGAAATCACATTGTAGGATTTTTAAAGAATTTAATTGTAAATCATGGTGGAAAATAAGTATTTGGTCACCCACAAACAAGCGAGATTTCTGGCTCTCACAAACCTGTAACTACTTCTTTAAGAAGCTCTTCTGTCCTCCACTCCTTACCTGTATTAATGGCACCTGTTTGACCTCATTATCTGTATAAAAGACACCTGTCCACAGCCTCAAACAGTCAGACTCCAAACTCAACCATGGCCAAGACCAAAGAGCTGTCGAAGGACACCAGGAAGAAAATTGTAGACCTGCACCAGGCTTGGGAAGAGTGAATCTAAAAATCCGGCAAGCAGGTTAGTGTGAATAAATCAACTGTGGGAGCAATTATAAAAAAATTGAAGACCATACAAGACCATTGATAATCTCCCTCGATCTGGGGCCCCACGCAGATCTCAATCCCGTGGGGTCAAAATGATCATGAGAACGGTGAGCAAAAATCCCAGAACTACACAGAGGGACCTGATGAATGACCTGCATAGAGAGCTGGGACCAAAGTAACAAAGGCTACCATCAGTAACACACTACGCCAAGAGGGACTCAGATCCTGCAGTGCCAGGCGTGTCCCCCTGCTTAAGCCAGTACATGTCCAGGCCCATCTGAAGTTTGCCAGAGAGCATATGGATGATCCAGAAGAGGATTGGGAGAATATCATGTGGTCAGATGAAACTAAAATAGAACTTTTTGGTAAAAACTCAACTCCCCGTGTTTGGAGGAAGAAGAATGCTGAGTTGCGCCATACCTACTGTGAAGCATGGTGGTGGAAACATCATGCTTTGGGGCTGTTTTTCTGCAGAGGGGACAGGACGACTGATCCGTGTTTAGGGAAGAATGAACAGGGCCATGTATCATGAGATTTTAAGCCAAAACCTCCTTCAATCAGTTAGAGCATTGAAGATAGAACGTGGCTGGGGCTTCCAGCATGACAATGATCCCAAACACACCGCTCGGGCAACGAAGGAGTGGCTCCATAAAAAGCATTTCAAGGTCCAGAAGTGGCCTAGCCAGTCTCCAGACTTCAGCCCTATAGAAAATGTGTGGAGGGGGTTGAAGGTCCGTGTTGTCCAGCGACAGCCCCAAAACTTCACTGCTCTAGAGGAGTTCCTCATGGAGGAATGGGCCAAAATACCAGCTACAGTGTGTGCAAACCTGGTGAAGACTTACAGGAAACGTGTGACCTCTGTCATTGCCAACAAAGGTTATGTTACAAAGTATTGCGTTGAACCAAATTTATTGACCAAATACTTATTTTCCACCATAATTTACAATTAAATTCTTTAGGAATTCTACAATGTGATTTCCTTGATTTTTTTTACTTGAAATGTACATATGATGAAAATGACACACACCTCATCTTTCTAAGTAGGAGAACATGCACAATCAGTGACTGACCAAATACTTTTTTGCACCACTGTACCTTGGCTGGCCTGTTATGGACAGCTGACTCCCAAAGTTTGTCCTAATCTTGAAATTCTGCATGGTGGTTAGTTCACAGATGGTGAAATAAGTTAGTAATTGAGCTGTCTTTAATGACACCAGTTTCCGAATTTGCAGATTGCCATCATTTGAGCAATATCCGTCTTTTCAAAGGCAACCTACCTTCTTGCAAGTAAAAATGAGCCACATCTAGCAACTAGACTGTGAGACTGGTGGTGACTGTATTTTGTCTCCTGGCACAATTTGTCCACTAATTTTTAACTTCAGTCATGCGCTATTAGGTAGAACGTTAGCTTTGCTTTTGGCGCTAGCACGCTGCATGCCCACATGCACGGTAGTTTATCCGATCTGGCTGCATTAAAATGAAGACCTGGACTCTTAAGCCGTGTTTGAAGTTGAATTAGTACACCTAACATGCATCATGTATTTGAAATTTTTACGGTGCCTTTTTGTCTTGCAGCAGCCCCCTCCCTGCAATAGCTCGACACCACCCCTAGGGGTGCACCCCTCACTTTGAGAACCACTGTTATAGATGACAGATATCACACGCCCCTAGCATCTAGGTTTCCTTTGTATTCAGAGCTGTATTACGTGTATGGAAGTTCTCTAAACTGATGTTTCTGAACCTGGCTTGTTGTGTCTAGATATCCGGGCTGTCTTTTTGGCTTGGGGATAAGCTTCAGCCTCTTGGGAATTTGCCACTAGCAGGCCTCGTTTTTGTGCTCTGCTTAGTGGTGACCTTGCTCACTGAAGTCTGCAACAATGCAGTAATCAGCACCATTTTTATCCCGGTTCTAGCCTCAATGGTAAGACTACACATAAGGTTGCTTGACGGTTTGTGTGTGCTTTCTGACTTTAATATCCTCTCCCCATTTTGCTTTTCCAGGCCAGTAGATTTACGATAAATCCATTGTACATCTTGCTGCCCACCACTGTCAGTGCTTCATTTGCCTTCATGCTCCCAGTTGCTACACCATCCAACGCCATTGCATTTATCTTTGCCGAACTTAAGATCTTGGACATGGTAAGGCCACACTTGTTTAAAGATCTCTGCTTTATTTTTAGCACTTTCTTGTGAAATGTATGAATGTAACTCCGTTACAGGTGAAGCCTGGGATCGTGATGAATGTGCTGGGGCTCATCTGCGTCAGCTTTGCTACCCACACCTGGGGTGTTGCAATGTTCAACTTGAACACGTATCCTGAATGGGCCAACATCACTATCTTCCAGACCCCATAACTGAACGGTTCTCCCAGCTACTAACAGAGCTCAGGAGAAGGAATGGGGGGCATTGCAAATGGAATAAAATTAATAAGATTGGGAACTTGAAGGGAAACGGTTTCAAAAGTAGCATATGCACTGTTTTTATGACCTTCTGCCAGACTTGGAACACAGTGATTTCGATCTAGTAAGAAGCAAAGTAGACTAGGAGGAAGAGTTGGGGTTGCACAGCTCCAATTACCTGGGTTTGATTCTTGCCTCCAGGTGCCCCTCATGTCTAAACTGGTTTCCTCTGGGGATTCTGGTGCCCCCTCTCCCAAACCATTTAAATTGGTGGATTGTCTACTCTAATTTCCCCCAGGTATGAATGAGTTCCCACCTTCCATCCAGTGTTTCTGGGACTGGCTTTGGATTTACTGTGGCCCTCAAGAGGATAACGCAGTTCTGTAAATAATTTAGATTTTATGAATTATGTTAAGCAGAATGTATTTGGACAGCTGTGTAATCTTTTAACATTTTCTGAACCATAACACTGCCATGACTAACATGTCTTCAAATTGCTTGAGCCATCATTCCACTGGATCGATGTTGAAGCATTTCTTTCTGGATTTTATTCTTTAGTCCTCCCTTATGTCAATATTTAGTTCCCTACTCAGGCTGAGCGAGCAAGGCAACCAGTTTTCATCCATGTTGGTTGAATGTCTGGTGTATGTAATATACCAACACCATGCAGGCTCACTTGCTTGTAACACATTAAAATATAAATCCATTTCTGGATTCTCCATAGATAAACAGTGGCATTAGAGTGGGTTGTACTGATACCCAAGTGACTCATTCATAGGTGTCTGATTCCAGTAAGTCAGTTCATCAACTTTTTGCCTTAAACGAAGTCCATAGAGAATTGATTTGACACCTTTGATTGAGAACTTTGCTGGCCTGCACTGTATCTTGACCTCAAATCCATCAGACACCTTGGAAATATACTGGAATGCTGAAAGTGAGCCAGGGCTTATTGACTAACAGCAGAAACTGACCTCAGTCGTGCTCCAAACTAGTGAAAAGCCCTTCTAGAAGAAGTTTTTTGGGTGTCCACAAACTTTTGTCTATGTAATGGAATTAACTTTTTTCTTTAAAATGGGAATTGTACCAAAAATATGGCAACTCTGTGTGTTCACAAATGCACTTTAGGATTCATGCTTTCTTTCATAGGCCACCTAATTTATGTAGTTTATGTAGAAATTATTGTTTATACCTGTACAGCTGTTGAGTCGTGCTAAAAGCGTACAGAACTGCTATTGTAATAAACTTTGAATGTATAGATTAGACCTGTTTTGGCATTGTTTTATAGCTTTAATGATGAGTGGAAGAGAGACATAGTTTTGGTAAAAGTTGCCACATTATGGTGCACATATTGATATCTGGTAATGAAAGCTACAAAGGTGTTTGCCTCTTTCTTGAAGCTTTATTAATGCTGGATGCGGTTAACCAAGTCAAACACTGCAGGAAATTATGGAATAATGTTTATTATTAACAAGTGTCTTGTCAGCTTAGCAGCAGAATCTGCAAAACTGTGATAATGTTTTGATTTTGTGCTGGGTTTAGCTGTCCTACATTGAGTGAAAGAGAAAAAAATCATGCTTCATCTGGTTTATAATTCTCCCAATCCTGCAAATCATGCTTACTTACTTATAGTTGCACCTGAAGTTATAATTAAAGTACACTCGCAGTACAGAAGATGGCTCTTTGTGCAGGCGTAATTATGAATAAATCCCCTCATGATAGAGATACAGTATAAAACTGATTATTATTGATGATATATAGCTCAACTGTGTTAATGGCAATGCAGGAAAAATGTGTTTTCTGCAACATATTATTGGTTGGCAGAAGCATGTTTGGTGATGATAGCAACTGCCTTCTTTATCCAGGCAGTGTTACTGAGCTGGGAGAGCATGAAGAGAGACACATCTCCTCTCGATATGGTCTGTCCTACGGGGTAACCATTCTCATCAGGCACATAGTAACCTTCATGGGTCAGAATCTCAATGCCTGTAAAGAGATGTAAAGAGATTGCCTGTAAAGGATGTTTGAGACATGCTCACAATTCCAAATCCAAATGTGTCTGAAAGAACTTCCTCTGTTGTTGAAGGATGTAAATCTGTCAAAATGACCATAATGTTACCAGTTAAAAATCGCACCTGTCGCTGGTATGTTCTTTAGTCCTGGAGGTCTAACGACTGTCCAGTTGATGTCCTCAGTCTTTGTCAAAAGGGCCTCCATATCATACATGTTGGTCAGAACACTTCGGATCATTGGTAGCAGCACGTAGCGGATGAAGAATGAAGAATTGGTTCCTGAATTGGCTGAAAAAACACATTAAAATAGCCTAAGCCACTAAATGTTTCATGGCAACATTCAGAACATCAACAGTTGTCTGCATAAATATGACCTAAAACATCATCAGATTTTACTACAGGTCCTGAGAGTAGATGAAGTAGAGAAGAAAACCCAGTTAAACAAATGAGACAAAAATATTTTACATGGTCATTTATTGTCTGAGAAACATAGTCCAATATTACATACCTGTAAGTGGCAAAAGTATGTGACCCTTTGCTTTCAGTATCTGTTGTCACTCCCTTGCACAGCAATAATTGTAATTGAGTTTCCTTTAGTATAACAACGGGCTTGAATTTCTACCATTTGTACACAATCTACCTGACTGTGGATTGGTGGAGTCCAGATTCTTTAGAAATGGTTTTGAAACCACTGCCAGTCTGATGGGCATCAACTCACGTTGAGGTCTTGAGCATCAACTCTCCTTCTGAGGTCCTCAGAAATCACCTTTGTTCGTACCATGATGCACTTCCACAAACTTGCTATAAAGATCAGACCTTGATAGATCCCTGATTCACGAAAGCTTTCTTAAGACAAACACTAAGAAGCTCATAA
The DNA here is from genome assembly GCA_025084515.1 of Ancistrus triradiatus. Taxonomy (NCBI): domain Eukaryota; kingdom Metazoa; phylum Chordata; class Actinopteri; order Siluriformes; family Loricariidae; genus Ancistrus; species Ancistrus triradiatus. The sequence continues at coordinate 14,898 of JAJAGP010000256.1, read as the reverse complement.
GAACGCTCTTAAATGCAATGCTCAAAAAAAAAAAAAAAAAAAAAATCATAATTATTTTCTTGAGATTTTCTTAAGAAACTCTTCATTGTTTTCTTACGTAGACTACGTTGCAATTTACAGCTTACAATGTACTGCGCAAGACATATTTTGAATTCGTATTGAGTGTTAGTTTAATCCTCTCTGAGGACGACAAAATGGAGGAAATTCAAACCAAATGTTCAACAGTTTTAGCAGAAATAGCCAGTTTTGCCCTAAACGTTTTTTACATAGACTTTTGTAGGTTAAGGATGACCTTCACTCGAAAGGGTTTTAAGCATTTAAATTGAAATGTAAGTCTTATTTCCAGTAATTAAATTGTTTAAAGTATTAAATTTTGATCCTTATCTTCAACTCTTACAGCCTAAGATAAGTGTGAGGTTAAGAAAACATTTAAGAACAAAATGTGTTCAAGAATACCCCTCATTCTTAAGAGTTCTTAAGAAGAGAGTTAAGAAAAAAAGGTAATTCTTAAGAAGTTATTTAAAGAATAACAAACTTTCGTAACTTTTTTTCTTGAGAATTTAAGCAAAAACACATATTTAAGAAGATTTTCTTTCATTACATTAATTGAAAACTTCAATTTCGCCTTAAAATTAACTGCTAATCCTAGAGCTCCACATACTTTGCCATTCACAGGTATGTAATACGGGTCGTCTTCCTCAGTAAATGAATGGCCAAGTATAAAATTTTGTTGCATTTGCTTAAGTGGGTTCTCTTTATCTGTGTTTAGAACTTGTGTGAAAAAATATGTTTCTGGTCATATTTATGCAGAAATAATCCACTGTATGCTACATGCCGTTTTTAAAACTGCTGTTTCAAAATATATTGGCAGCCATTAATCAAAATGGTTTTTAATCCACGCTGGTGTTGACGTCACATTTGTTACCCATCACAGATAACATACCTCTATACCTATTCAAACTATTTTGAATACACAAATATTAGGACATAGCTGTGAGTTGGCGAATTGCCACTTACGTTCAGTATACCATGACGTCATGGTAATGAGTCGATTGACTTTCACTTCTCTCATAGCACTGAGGGTTGCCGTCATAGACTGAGTGTATCCGGTGACCCCATAGAAAAGAGACGGCGGAAACCCAAGACATGACATAACAGCATCCTGGCCTGTGAAGTGTGGTTTCAGGCTGTCTTCTGAGAAAATATTCCCTTCAACCACCTGTTGAGATGTTTGTTTGGTTTAATCTACTGTCTGAGTTAAGTAGTAATAGGAACTGTTGAAACTCTGTGGTTTAAAAGTGTTTACCTGAGCAAAGGGCAAATCCATTATGCTGACCCATCATCTAATGTCAGAATTTACATACCATGTGATTATAGTGGTTTTATATCGGTGTTTACAAACTCGCAGTAGCACAAACGAACACAACCATTGCAGGGCGTACGTATCCCACTCATTTTCCATACCGGCTTTATTCAATTCAGGGTTGCAGAAGTGGGGTGGCAGTAGGGGGAAACACAAGGCAGTCTATCGTAGGCCACGTCCACACACACCACATACTCACTCACACTGCTACACTTTAGAAATGTACCTAACATGTCTATGGAACGTGAAAGGAACCATAAGAAACCTATGCACAAACAGGAAGAACATGCAAAAGCTGCACAGTCTTGGACTCAAACTCAGGTCTCTGGAGCTGTTGAGCTACACCTCCATGCAGCCCTTAAGACACAGTGCTCCCTTTTGTAGATGAGAATATTTTCGACCTCCCACTCCGACAAGTATTTGTCTTTTAGGATAAAATCTCAAATAAAATCTGGCGTCTTCCCAGATGATCCACTGGAAATCCACTGGTATCTTTTCTCAGATTGGCTTCTGCATAAATGACTGTTTTCATTTTATATCTGTGCTGCTGTTTGTAACCAAATCCAAAAGCAAAAACAGCCAACTAACCCCAGACTTCACAGAATTAATTCCAGCCTTAAGACCTTAATGCTGCTGTCCATATCCCCATTTGAGTCTGGATCCACTCAAGATATTTCCTTATGCCTGTCTGGAAGTTATTCCTTGCCACTGGTGACTCTGGCTGTTTATTCAGGTTCTAGAGTAAGCAGCTTTGTAGGAATAAAAGCTATATAAATAAAATGTTATTTGATATTGTCACTATCACTTGGATATGGATATATTCCACCCCTATAATGTTCCAACGTACCTTAAGATTCTCATGGTTGATGGTCATTTTCCCAGGGTTCCTCACAATAGCAGTGACAGTATGTCCCTGCTGGAGAGCTTGGCTTACCAACTGTTGGCCAGTCTGCCCTGTAGCACCAAGCACTGCAATCTTCATCTTTAGCTGAATTTTACGGATTTACTTCTGCAAAACAGCAAATAAATGTCTTTGAAGACTATGCAACATTGTCACTTTTTCATAGCGAGAAAAGAGAAACAAGGCTTAAACTGACCCACAAGTACATCATCTTATTTAGCTAATTCAGTCTCCTAGATCTTCACATAACCAGTTTTAGATAAAACTCCGTAAGTACTCGACCAAGAAAGTGGTGTAGCTACAAGAAAATGGGACTCGTCGGACCAGACGACATTCTGTCACTTCTTCAAGGTTCAGTTCTGACACTCGCACCCATTTTGCGAACAGGTGGTAGTATAATGAGCACTCTGATTGGTCAGCAGGAGGCGCTGCACTGTCCCACAAACATCATCAAACATTTCTGTGTTATCGCAGCTGTTCCATCACCATCATTTGTTTCCAAAAGTTACATTGCTTTAGTTTGACTAAGACTACAATATACACTGCCTGGCCAAAAAAAGGTCACACACTCTAATATTTGGTTGGACCGCCTTTAGCTTTGATTCGCTGTGGCATCGTTTCCACAAGCTTCTGCAATGTCACAACATTTATTTCTCTCCAGAGTTGCATTAATGTTTCCCCAAGATCTTGTACTGATGATGGGAGGTTTGTTCCACTGCACAAAGTCTCCTCCAGCACATCACAAAGATTCTCAATGGGGTTCAGGTCTGGACTCTGTGGTGGCCAATCCATGTGTGATAATCTCTCATGCTGCCTGAACCACTCTTTCATAATTTGACCCTTCTGAGACAGATCAACATCTTTTCCACGACCACAGGATGTGTCTTTCGACATGGTTGTTTAACAAATGAGAAGCTACTCACTGCATCAGTTAGGGTTAAAGAACTTGTTGGCAGCTGAAAAATAATCACCAATGCAGTCATTATCTGATGGGAGACTCTTTTGTATAACTATTTACTTAGTTAAATCCACGTGGTGACCTTTTTTTTAGCCAGGCCGTGTATTAGGCTACTAATTAAATATATATTTTATGCTATGTTGTTTAATGTTATATTTTACAAACTTTGATGAAATCTAATACTATTTATTAATAAACATCATGTATATTGAATGGTAATGAATGTAAAGTGAATTACAAACTAATTTATTCGTTGCCATTTTCTCTTTGTTATTCTTGTATGATTAAAAAAAATTCTTAATCTGGTCTCGGTCTTGACTACAACACGTGTCTATAGTGCGCTATGTATGGGTTAAATCAGAATAACCGTCCCCTTTGTTGTACACATATAAAGGACTATAATGGTATTTAGGATTCCGGCATTACTTACGGCGCGTTATTTCAGGAAGCGCGTAGCCAAGTTACCGAACTGACTTTACAAGAAGCAGCTTATGCTACGTGACAGAAATTACCTACAAATAATACTTCCACAGATAACGTATACTACTGGTGTTTGAGATTATAAAGAAAGTCGAAAGACAGAGAGACAAAGCAAACATATGCATAACAAATACCTGCGACACAAAACCTGAAAACATATCCAACCAAAGTCAACATCTGTGCAGGTTACGCCTACAATGCGCATGCGTAGTTCGACAGAAAGTCAGAAACGCGCTCTTTCAGAGCATTTTCAGCAAATTACACAAAGGAAAATGTATAATATTGCATTTATATAATATAATGTTGTATTCAGATACTACTCTGATACACGATGAGATATTTCGTTCACAAATATGAAATTTTATTTTATGTAATCGATGTTGCCTGCTTGTATAACTTGCATGCATTACCCTATTCGGTCATTGGGTGGTGTGGTTTCCCATTTTTAAAAGCGTTTTATTTTTGTTCAGGTTAGTTCTCACGTGCTTTCTACAGCTCCCTTCCATCTTCCCATGATAACAAATGAGTGATGGCACAGTTATGGCCGATGACTTCAACTGAATCTTTTTGGCAGTACACATCCAGAACTGAACAACGCCATGCCTCATTTGGCCCACATTACCTATGGCATAGCGTTTTCACATATGAACTCTTTCGCCCATGTAGCGTACAGACGGAGATGTAGATTACATGTGGCCCAGAGTCTGAATGCCATGATGAAATTTATTGTGGATGGCAACAGTTGGGCCAAATTTTGTTAACAATACACTTGGCGTTGCCATAACTAAGCCATCAGTGCCTAAACTGAGCCATATTTGGTCCAGAACTGTCTGCTATCTGGGTCGGCTCAAATTTCCTCCATTTCCAATCTCAGTTAATAATCCAGACCTTCTTCCAGTCAGTCATTTACCAAACACATCTGTGTCAGATATGGTGTTGTTTGAAATACATTTAATTTTACAAGGTACTACTGATAAAACTTTTCAGAACGCTTCAAAAACAGTTCAACTATAGCATTTTGCATGTTTAATATGCAGTATAGCTAAAATAGAATGTAATTTCTTTGTTTGTTGTTTTTGGATTATTAATTTTAATTACTTTTAACACAGTATTAAATAATACTACACTTTTTCGGTAAACTGATTTTATATGTTACTGTTTAACAGTTGTTGTTGTTTTTTTTTCAGAGAAATGAAAGCGTTTATTCCTGTCGTTGGGTTTCATTCAACCTCGTAACGCCAGACTCCGCCCTCCCCAGAAAATGATGGTTTGATCCTTTAGACGCCGTTTATAAGGAGCTGACGTCATTGTTTCTCACTCTGGGGTAGGTGGTAAGCTTCTCTCTCTGTCAATAAATTATTAATTTTATGCACAAATACAAATTTCCCGTATATGATAACTATTGGATTAACACACAAAGTTTTATTTACATACGTGTTTTGGGAGCTATAAGGTACACAGGTAATCTAAATCGGATAATGCCATGTGGTGCGATGCTAGCTGCTAGTATCAACACACAAACAAACAGATTAGTACAAAATCAGATCCATCAAATAAGCATTTATTAATGTCTTGAGGTTAAATGCCTGTTACAGGGCTGAATTTCTGGTACATCTTAGCAAAAATTAATGCGTTTTGTTTATTACACATGCTGTTGAATTGTTAATGGGATGATTGCTTGTGGTTTTACAGTATCAGATCTATAAACAGGGGAAGTGTTTTAGGAGCATTACCATCAAATTAATGCTCAGGTTTTGTTTTTGTTTCAGGGCTTAAATCCTGTTGTCACGCCTTCACAAAATTATGCCACATGAGCCAACAAGGTTAGGAAAAACGTATCTAGTGTTCATATGACAAAATAACTCGGTTGTATGTGTTGAGTATAGCTCTGTACAAATGATTTCTTCCAGAAAAACACAAATAAGGGCTCCAACATTTAAGCAAGAACAACTTGTATTTTGGTATTCAATAAACAAAATGTAACATCAGAATGTTTGTGCATATTAAATTGTAAAAGTTGGGTAATAAATCAGTTTTGTTGGACATTTCATCTTTCTTTTAATTGTGATTATTTACATGGGGCATCTAAACTGAAGTGTTGATTCCAGAATATGATCAGAAACCTGTAAAAATGCAGTCTAATTACACAATGATGGAGCTGAATGTGACTTTTTTTAAAGTCAAATATTAAGGGAGAGTATTTTCTATGAAGTGTAATCATTTTATTGTACCTTCTTAAATCTTTGTCAAACACAAATGGCACCAATCCTAGAACCACCCATCTACACAATGAACTTGCATATTAAAGACCGAGAGAAAGATGCAGTGTTTCATATTTCTCCCATCTGACCACAAAGGGGTGCCATCGGTTCACTATGCAGCAGGAGCAATATGGCGTTTATTTACTGCCAGAAGTTGAGCTTCTTATGCTAACCGTATAATCTAGCAAAAGTAAATATTAGATCATTAAGCAAAGGGCTTCAATAAACTATCAAAGGTATCGGTTACGTTAGCATAAACAAACTTAATGCAGTTAACAAAATTATTTGGTGTTAATTTAGTTCTTCATTTCTCACCCATGACAGAGTAACGCCCACTTTAGTGTCAAATTAACATCTGGTTAGTGTTAACGGGCTTATTTTTTAATGCACAATTGTACCCCTAAAGTTCGGAACACAAGTACCATGTTTTATTTATTTAGGAGCAAATTCTGTTTAGTCAACCCTATATTATGGATATGACTGTACAATGTAGCCCATCTGAGAAGTGCACAATTAATCAATGCTTAGTTTCTGACCATAGGACAACTGTTCTTATGAAATTACAGTGTAGATCAAAATTGGAGAACAACTTACATTTTTTTATTATGAAGTACCCGCTTATACCCTTTTGAAGTAATCTCAACAGCAATAGAAGAGCAGTTTTAAAAAATTTTAGATCTTGACTCTGAGCTGGCCATTTCATTATTTATGAAACATTTCAGTCTGGCTTCAGGCCCCATCATAGTACTGAAACAGCATTACTTAGGGTACTAAATGACTTGTTAACGTCCTCAGATAAGGGATGTGTTTCTTTTCTTGTTCTGTTAGATTTAAGTGCAGCATTTGACCCGTATAGATCATGATGTTTTACTAAACAGACTAGAAAATACTGTAGGTATTTAAGGGATCAGCACTTTCTTGGTTTAAAAATCCTACTTAACTGATCGGTACCAGTTTGTTCATATAAATAATCTAAGATCATAAGCTCTCAAAAGTGAAGTATGGCGTGCCTCAGGGGTCAGTGCTTGGCCCCGCTTTTATTCTCTCTGTAACATGCTACCACTAGGCTCAGTTATTCGTAAAACATGGCATTAATTGCCACTGGCTATGGCAGATGATACACAGCTGTACATATCAGCCAAACCTAATGACCGCCTTTTAAATCATCAACAAAAGACGAGGACTGTGTGGTAAGGAAATAAAGATTGGATGTTATTTAATTTTAATTTGTTCTACTCTTACTTAACTCAGATAAAACTGAGGTTCTATTAGTGGGACCCAAGGCTGTGAGGAGACAGGTTAGCTACATCTATCCTAAATCCTAGATGGCTGTCCAGTATTGCCCCGTCCGTCTGTAAAAAACTTAGGGGTCACATTTGATTCAGATCTCTCCTTTGATGCACACATTAGCAGCATCACTCCAATTACTTTCTTTCAATACGTACATATCGGCTAAACTTAGAAATATCCTCTCTTTAATGATGCAGAAAAACTAACTTGTTTCATGCGTTTATAAGCTCAAGGTTGGATTACTGTAACGCCTTCCTTACTTACTGGATGCTCTAGTAAATCTATAATAAACAGCTCAGTTAGTTCAGAATGCATGCTGCCCGAGTGCTATTACTCGAACTAGAAAATTTGATCATATCGACTCTGTTCTAATCATACACTGCACTGGTTACCAGTCAAATCCGCATTTGATTACAAAATACTTTCTTATACTTATAACAGCTCTACATGGGCCTGGCCCCACATTATCTGAGTGGACCTCTTAGAGTTTTTACAATCCAACTCGTCTACTTCGTTCGCAAGGGTGCAGGACTTCTTTTAGTTCCCTAGAATTAAAAAAGTCACAGCAGGGGGAAAGGCTTTCTCATACATGGGCCCCCCAACTATGGATAAATTTCCCACTTTCGTTCGAGATTCAGACACCCTCCAAAAGTTTTAAGTCTAGGCTAAACAGACATACTTATTTACGCAGGCCTTTTGACTATGATTTAGACCAGGTTGCATGGCTTGGGTCATGGGGCCGGAGTCTGGAGTCATGTCTGGGCCTGCCTGCCTTGGCCTCCGCTAGCCGGGAGTGTCGGGTGGGCGTTCTGGCTGACACTGGGGCTTTCGGTCCTCGTGATCTTGACTCCTGCATCCTTGCCTTAGAATAAGGGCAGAGCTGGGGGTTTCAATAGTCAAAGAGTCTTATGGTGATCAGAGACGTTGGGTTGCTGTCTTCTGCCGCTCGTGGGGTTGCCAATGTGCTCATGTGATCCCTCTTGGCTGGTGTTTTCCTACCAGTTCTCCTCTTTTCTCTAGCTTTCTAGCTATGCTGCTATAGCTAATGCTGCCGGGGTCTCATGCTACACTTGGCATCAGTGATTGACATGGCATCAGTGATTGTTAATAAACACTGTGCTCTTAACCAATAAACTATTTACATTTTCTGTTTTCTCTCCGAGCTGTGTTCCGGCAGTGTTTCCAGCCCCACACATGATGTTCATCTGATGGAGCTCCACTGTGCATAATTCAATTTTATTCGAACTTTGACTCCATGACAATATTAGTTCGCTCTTAGATTTATCATCTTTACGTCGCCCATTAGGTTGGGTCCCTTTTTGAGTCTTGGTCCTCCCAAGGTTTCTTCCTAGAACTAGGGAGTTTTTCCTTGCCACTGTCGCCCTAGGCTTGCTTAATTTGGGATTGGACGTAGTTATTAGGAGATAATCTAAACTTGTAAAGTTGCTTTGAGACAATGCTCCATTGTAAAAAGCGCTATATAAATAAATCTGACTTGACTTGACTTGATTATTTCAATATTCTCAACCTCAAGGTACAGGTTTACCCGTTTTGCAGTGTGACAGGGAACACTGTCTTGCATGAAATTTGTAAGCTGAGTGGCAGATGCTGGAAGGGAAGGAACCAAATGTGGCAGAAGGAAGTTCTGATAAGTATTTGAATTCACCCTGATACATAGCAGTATGAGAAGTCCAACTCCTGCTTTAGAAAACATCCCTCAAACCATGACACGTCCTCCTCTGAATTGAACCGACTTCTTTGTGTAGTTTGGATTCAGTTTTTGCCGTTTGACGCCACACACATGACGTAGCATGTGTGGTGCTGGTACAAGTGTAGCATACTCGCAGTGTCTGGTATAGTTTTGTTGTGCTTCAGAGTTTTGGATTAAGGCAGTGGTTATCAAACTTTTTCTGGTGTGCTTTTGTAGAATATTTTGTAGAGTCCACCACTCTGACACACATCTTTTGTTTCCAAATTCCACTGGAATTTATTTTAATTATTTTAAACATTATAATTCATACAAAACTGCTACTTCTTATTGAACAAAACAAAATTAATTGAGCAATCACCTTTAAGGTGGAATTACTCCAAATAACATGCACTTTGAGAAACACTGGATTAAGGCAATGATTGTAATGTGTGATGAGAGATTCTCTTCACATGTGCTGTTCATTTTATATATCCCTTATATATGCCAGGAAAATATTCGGCCAATCAGATCACTTGAATTTTTGACCAATCAGATTTGAGCGGGAAAAATTTTCAGCCAATCAGATCGCGCAAGGTTTTGACGAACCGGATTTGAGCGGGAAAAATTTTCAGCCAATCAGATCGCGCGAGGTTTTGACCAACCGGATTTGAGCAGGAAATATTTTTGGCCAATCAGATCGATTATTTGACCAATCAGATTTGACTGGGAAACGTTTCGACCAATTAGATTTGACCGGGAATTTTTTCAGCCAATAAGATTGCTCGATTTTTCAACCAATCACATTTAACAGCAAAAAAATGTCAGTCATTCAGATCGCTGGATTTTTAGGCCAATCAAATCGCTTGTCAACAGTGACTAGAGTATAATGAGTATGGTGTGACTGATGAAGAACAGAGAAAGGGGATCCTCATCGAAGAAAGGGGTCACAATAGAATCTCAGGAATCATTCAGACGAACAGGCAGTGCACAGTCAAGCAAACTGCAGCCAGATACACCTGTTTTGCTACAGCAAAAATGTCTGAAAGTACAACTCGTCGTTCCTTAGCACGGATGGGCTATAACAGCAGATGATAAGTTAGCTCATCATTGCTAAGAGAAACAGAAAGGCAAGACTTCAGTGTGCAACAAAACACAAAAATTGGATCACTGAACAGTGGAAAAACATGGCCTGATCAGTTGAATCCAGATGTATTCTGTACCATGGTAGGGTCCAAATTTGGTGCAAGCGGCATGAATCAATGAACCCCTCCCGTCCGATGTCAGCAGCTCAGGCTGGTGGAGGTGGAGTACCGTGGAACATTTTCTTCACACATCCTGGGTCCTCTGCAGTAGGGCTTACGTATGCATTGCAGCTGTTTACACTATGGCAGAAGGACACTTTCAGCAGGACAATGCAATTTGCCCCAAGGGTCATATGGTCATGGACCAGTTCCAGTAACACGACAGTGAGTGTAATTGCTTTGCTGGCCTTCACAGTCCCTAAATCTTAATCCTATAGAGCATCTCTTGGACGAGGTAGAACAGGCTGCAAACGTCAGTACCTCCATATACCAGCTGCGAGAAGCTCTCCTGTCCACACGGAAATGTAGCGAAGCAGCAGCAACGAATTCACTGGTCAAAATTTGTAAATCCCTTCTGATTTACTGAACTTTGTTAGTGAAGCAACAGCAGAAATCCAGGAGCAAATATACAAAGCAAACCCAAGTGTGACCAGCATATAGGCTACACGAGTAAGCACATGTATATTTTCTGTGACTTCAACGAATTGCGCCCTGGCATTTTTAAAACGTGGTCAACGTCTCCCAGTAAAATAACGCAGAATTACTTCTACTGCATAGTGAATGCATGGCGCCCCCTAGCGGTCAGCTTGGAGAAGTGCGAAAATAAAATATAAATAGTAATAAAATAAAAATGGAAGTTCATATTGTAGAGTCGTTGACAAGATGATAAAAAAAAGTACACTAAAATGTTTTGATGTGCCACAGTAATTATTACGCTTTATAGAAAAAACTTCCTCCATCTTAATATCAAGTGTAATAAATAAATAAATATATTTATATATATATATATATATAATATATATATATATATATATAATTATATATATATTATATATATATATATATATATATATATATATAGGATGTTGCAGGCAGCAGATCGCTCTCCACGGCATCTCCAGACCTGCTTTCATCTATGAAGAGCACAGGGCGCCAGTGACGAACTTGCCAATCCTGGTGTTCTCTGGCAAATGCCAAGCATCATGCACGGTGTTGGGCTGTGAGCACAACCCCCCATCTGTGGACATCGGGCCCTCATACCATCCTCATGGAGTCGGTTTCTAACCGATTCTGCAGACACGTGCACATTTGTGGCCTGCTGGAGGTCATTTTGCAGGGCTCTGGCAGTGCTCCTCCTGTTCCTCCTTGCACAAAGGCGGAGGTAGCGGTCCTGCTGCTGGGCTGTTGTCCTCCTATGGCCTGGCCTGTCTCCTGGTAGCGCCTCCAGCCTCTGGACACTACGCTGACAGACACAGCAAACCTTCTTGCCACAGCTCGCATTGATGGTAATAGTCCTAAAACACTTTAATGTGCAGGAGAATAAGATTCTTTATTATAAAATTCCCTGTTGACACTGTAAAACCACTAACAAACATTCAGATTAATAACAATATCATATGAGATATTGTCATATGAAATATTGCAAAGCACGTACCAGAAATTCAACACTGTCTCGGGTGTTTAAACACATTACATTAACAAATGTTTATTTGATGAGGCTGACGCTTTTGTATTAATGTTTGTTTGTGCTGATACTGCATCGCACCGTATTGCATTATGAAAATGTCGACATGTTTGTACTTTATAGCTACAAAAACTCGTTTTTAAAACAAAATTTTGTTAACTATGCGATTTAGCTGTAACAGTGTTAAAAACCGGAGCTTGTAAATGTTATGTGCATAAAAACACAAATTACTGAACAAAACAGACAGCAGCTTACCGGCCTGTGCGGAATGAACGCTTTACTGCCGTCACTCCCCTATAAAAAGACTCCTAACGGATCAAACCATTATTTTCTGAGGGGGAGTTGTTGCGTTACGGAGGTCAATGAAACACGACGACACAAGTAAACTCTTTAATTTCCCTGAAAATTCAGGTGTCTTATTCAGAGACAATATATAACGTGTTAAACAGTGGCTTCTTAAATCAATTTAACCAAAACGTGAGGTATTATTTAAGACTGTGTCCTCAAAATTCATAATGTTATTGTTATGGTTTATGCAGTCAGTGGAAATTCTTAATAGTCCAAGAACCAACAAACATGTGCATTTCACTTTCTGTTTTGTACTGCAAATTAAAAGCACGAAAAACTATAGCTACTAAATGCTGTAGCTGAATTGTATTTTGACCGAGGTTCTGAAAAGGATTGTTATCGTGGGACATTAAATGTATTTAAAATAGCGCCACATCTGTGTGAGAGAGAGAGAGAGAGAGTGAGAGAGTGAGAGTGTGTGTGTGTCAGTGTGTCACATTGCAGATGTGTGTTATTCGCGGTTTGAGATCAGTTTCAGCTCAGACCGCTGCAGATTTCCGACTGACAGCATAGCTATTAAAGTTTACTGAAGATGAAGTGCTGGATTTTGTGCTTGCTGGTTGGTGTGACGGTTTGTGGGGGAAACTTTTCTCCTCCGGTTGTGAAGATCGATCTGGACGGACCTGCTGAACAGAGATGGTCTCCATTAAAAGATCATTTCGATAAGGAGTTCTTGCAACAAGCCGCGGATCAAGTGATCGAGTAAGAGTTTATTGGCCTACAGTTATATGAGCTGTATTTAATAATGCCCAGAACTGTACTGCTGTTCCAGAGTGTGTTTTGTAATAATTTACTTGGTGCCAAACACTGCTGTCTGTCTTATAAATTGCTTACTAAAGTTCTGATGAGTGTTTTACCAACTCTAAATGGACAGCTGTTTATCTTTTGGTTGCTGCATAGATGTTCTGCAGTCAGTCAGCTCCAGCAAAAGTTCATTTCAAAACTCATGGGTTTTATCCTTTAACACCTTCCAATGACAGTGACCATAGCACCTTCCCCAGAGCAAAGCTGTCATCTTGCAGGGCTTGGTAATCCAATAACTAACAGTGTGTGGACTATTTTATTGTTTAGCTATATTAACTTTATTGATACCTAATGTTTTACAGTGTTTGTGGACCTTTCCATATTGATTTAGCTGAGCTCCCAATATACCGCATTGGCATCCTGAAATTGAGAAAAACACACACCAATTTTGGAAAAATGCTCTATTACTCTTAATTTTGATACAGTTAAAAAGGCATTGATTGATGTGTTCAGAGCATACTGCGGGTTCTCACTGGTATTATAAAATATACCTTAAATGATATCTACACATCCTGAACACAGTGGGTTCCCCATTGGTCCCACCTAACGGTAATTTAGAGCAGTGTTTCTCAATCCTGGTCCTGGCGTCTCATGTCTCTGCATGTTTTAGTGTTTTTCTGATCCAACTACTCAGCTTATTAACAAGCCGGTCATTGAGTTAAAGTGGGTGTGTTTAAACAGGAGAAGCACTAAATTGTTCAGAGCTGTGGGGCACCAGGACCAGGATTGAGAAACACTGATTTAGACTCCATTCCACCTACTGGTATGTTTTTGATGGAAACCCAAACGGTCACAAGGAGAACGTTCTAAATTAGCTAGGATCTAACCCTAGCCCTCAGACCCTGCTGTACAGTACTCATAGAACTTGCAGTGCCAGCCAGTTCTGTTTCTGGTTGTTATACATGCTATTGATTTCATTTTATAATTATATGCAAGTTGTATCACCTATGATATTAAATGCTCGTTTTTACTTATAAATGCTGTTTCTGTTTTAACAAGATTATATTATAAACTGCCTGGCCAAAAAAGGTCATCAGCTGGATTTAACTAAGCAAATAGTTAAATAGTTTTTAAAAACTAGACTCCCATTGGATAATTGCTGCATTGGTGATTGTTTCACATGGCAACAAGTAACTAACTAGTAACTGACAACTAACTGATGCAGTGAGTAGCTTCTCAACCATGTCAAAAGGTGCATCCTGTGGTCGTGGAAAAGATGTTCATCTGTTTCAGAAGAGTCAGATTGTGAAAGAGTGGTTCAGGGAGCTATGAGAGATCATTTTCACACATGGATTGGCCACCACAGAGTCCAGAGCTGAACCCCATTGAGAATCTTTGGGATGTGCTGGAGAAGACTTTGCGCAGTGGTACAAATCTCCCATCATCAATACAAGATATTCAGGGGGAAAAATGAATGCAACTCTGGACAGAAATAAATGTTGTGAGATTGCAGAAGCTTGAGGAAAAGATGCCACAGCGAATGCGTGCCATAATCAAAGCTAAAGGCTGGCAACGAAATATTAGAGTGTGTGACCTTTTTTTTTTGGTTTTGTTTGTTGTTCACATTCTCTATTCAATAGTATACACTGTTGTCAACATGGAAGAACACTGTACAAAATAAAAAATTGCTCTCAGCACAGATTCCCTGCCTAATAACAGACAACTGAGAAAGACGTAAATAATAAAATACAGTATTAGCAATGATTATGTCTGAGCTAACCAGCGTGTTGTGACCCTCACATTAAATTGTCAGTTGTTGATATGTGTCGGTATGAACATGTGACGAGAAGTATGAGGAACACAGGCAGAGATTAGTGTTATGACACCTGGTTTGGCGAATACAGTCGTATGAAAAAGTTTGGGCACCCCTGATAATTTTCATGATTTTAGTTTATAAATCATTGGTTGTTCAGATCAGTAACTTGAGTTAAATATATCATATAGCAGATGAACACAGTGATATTTGAGAAGTGAAATGAAGTTTATAGGATTTACAGAAAGTGTGCAGTAATTATTCAAACAAAATTAGGCAGGTGC
>JAJAGP010000255.1:369248-547273 GCA_025084515.1 Ancistrus triradiatus | reverse complement strand
ACTGGGTTCTCTTTATCTTCCTTTAGGAATAGTGTGAAAATCTGATGATGTTTTAGGTCATATTTACAGTATGCAAAAATAAAGAACATTCTAAAGGGTTCACAAACTTTCAAGCACCACTGTCTATATTGTTAAATTGTGTTTATAAGCTACAGATGGTGATGATTCCAGTTGACATGTTATAGGAGGTACTTTCTAATGTGCAAGTACCATGCCATTTTATACCAGATTTTCCATTTTCTGACAAATTTGGGTGAGTGACTACTCTCAGATCTGAACATGTCCTGTGCACTTGAGTAGTGTGAATGATGAGATTTCCTGGTTGCAGAGCCAGATATATTTCACAGAATGCTCGAACTAGACAATCAGTCATGTAGTGTAAAGCAGCAAAGGGGGTGGAAAGAAACAGATCACTTATAAACACTGCGACCCCAAATCAGAAAAAGTTGGGATGGTATTGAAAATGCAAAAAAAATCTCAGGTTGATGTGTTTAAATACTTTTTTGTGCAAGTTCCTCATGATTGTGTGTATGACTTTCCTTTAAGTGCTGTTCATATAATGTGTGTGTCTGTCCTATTGTAAATACAGTACTCCTTTGTTTACAGCACCCCCCTCGACTCCCTGAATATTCTCTCTCACCTATAACATATAAACTGGTTTACATGCACTTGATGAGTCTCTGTTCCATGTTGTTCATAATACTGTCTATCAATGCATTTTTGGCAAACAAAAGTATCCGGTCACTCATACCATCCTCTTAATTGTTATGGTTTTCCCCTAGACAGGGTCATACAAGTACATTACTGTATTTACTATAATTATTGTAACAATTTAGGTTTCAGACATAGTGGCATTAGGGATGCTGTGTAGATGGTAGCGTTCCACATGTGTTTTCAGCTGTATCTCTGACGCATTAAGGTATCATTTGTACAGTTTTCTTGTGAAACTACCCTTAATATTGACATTACTGTAGCCTACAAATATTATGTGATTATGGTAATGTCTGATCAATGTCCATTTCAGTCTATTGTTTCAAAGAACGTAAATGAATGTTAAATGGTGCATACTTTTATGTAAAGACACTAATTAATTTATAGACACTGATATACACTGCCTGGCCAAAAAGGTCACCACCTGGATTTAACTAAGCAAATAGTTAAAAAAAAAAAAAGATCCTCCCATCGGATAATTACTGCACTGGTGATGCATTGGGGATTATGTTTCAACTGGCAACAAGTTATTTAACCCTAACTGATTCAGTGAGCAGCTTCTCATTTTTTAAACAACCACATCAAAAGACACATCCTGTGGTCGTGGAAAAGATGTTTCAGAAGAGTCAAATCTGTTACAGAAGAGTCAAACAGTGAAAGAGTGGTTCAGGGAGCATGAGACATCATTTTCACACATGGATTATCCACCACAGAGTCCAGACCTGACCCCCATTGAGAATCTTTGGGATGTGCTGGAGAAGACTTTGTGCAGTGGTCCAAATCTCCATCATCAATACAAGATCTTGGGAAAAAATGAATGCAACTCTGGACAGAAATAAATGTTGAGACATTGTAGAAGCTTGTGGAAATAATGCATGCCGTAATCAAAGCTAAACGAAACGAAATATTAGTGTGAGACCTTTTTTAGGCCAGGCAGTGTATTATCTGTATATTGCATATTGCATGCTGGAATCCTTTTATTCTGTATTTCACTCTATCTATTTCATCCTATTTTTTATCACAATACTTGTTGTGCTGTCATTATTGTATGTTTACTGCTGGAACACTCAAATTTTTGTAGGAAAAATGAAGTGCTGTCTTATCGTAATTCTCACCATTTCAAGTGGGGAAATTGTTGTCTGTGACTGTGTGTGTGTGCGCGCGCGTGTCTGTGTGTGTGTGTGTGCGCGCGTGAATATAGAGATGTGGGTGGAAGTAATGCTGACAGTCTGCAGGGGATGCAGTGTTTTATTATGAAGTTGGAAGTCTGAATGGTCTGGGAACACATGCGGCAGAGAAGAGGGATGAAACAGTCTCAGAGCTGACCTGACACATCTGTCCCAAAGGTGTAGGTGCTCTTATATTTACTTCTCTCAAGCTCTAGAAATAGATTCATAGCTGCTGATGCAGTAGATACCTAACATACACAGCCCACCTTGTTTGAATGAGTTCATTCAGTTTTAACTGGCACCGTTTTGCACTTTATTATGACAGTTTATGACTCTATTTATATGAGTCATGCTCATTGTTGACAAAGGATCATTTGGTTTATTTCTAACATGGAAGTGATAACCCTGGTTCATTATCTGTGTACTCTAGTATAAGTGCAGTACTGTGCAGTCTTAGGCCACCATTACATTTTTTGTTTTAGCAATGGTATAATGGCCATATATAACATATAACATATATAAAACCTTGGTTTCAACATTCCATAATAATATTTTCCACTGATCTTTATTACAGTCATTGTGAGTGTTAGTATATCTTAGCCTTTTCACCCTGTTCCTCTTCCAAAAAAGTGTTTGCTTTTTTTTTTGGCTGCTACTGTTCCAAAAATCCCATTGCTGAGCAAGTTTCTTGGGACTGTAGAAGGATTAACTTGTAGAAGGCATGACAGTGAAACTGCCAGATGCCACTATTGCTCAAGTGTAAGGGGTCCTCACACTAAATACTTGCCACTATAGCCTATTTTCTACTATATCCTGTATTTTTTAGTTATATTCTAATAAACCTATAAATAATTATTTATGTTAAAACAATATATAAGCATGCTAAAACAGTGGTATATCTAACCTAATGGTGGCCTTAGACTTTTCCACAGTACTGTATCTTTCACACTCTGTTTTATTGTGACATCTGGAAGGTGGACACTGTGGCAGGTGTTTTGCAGCTTCACAATAATCTGCTTGCATTTAACTCTGTATTCACACGAAGGGTCATTATACATTCACTTAGTGCCTCCCCAGGATGTTATATGGCATTAATATAGAATCAGCATACCATAATGGAGAGGTTATTTTTAAAAATAATAATAAAACATAAATAATGTTAAAATTAGGTTAGATTTAGATACAACAGCAGTGTAGGGTTGCATATCATTATATTATTATTACATATTATTTATTAACTGGGTAAATATCTGTTGAGAAAACATATTCATTGAAAAATACAATGGTCAATTAAGGACACGTTCACTAATACCCCTAAACCCGAAATGTCAACAACACATTTGGCAAGCAAAAAAAAAAACAAAAAAAAAGTTTATTGGTAACACTATCACCGTGCAAAGTTTGGGTATTCAGCACCTGTAAGAGCAGGTAGGCAAAAGTTAACTAGATCTGCATTTCCTGAAGGAACAACAGTGCTTAAAATGTGGCAAACGAAAAGAATATGGGTTGTGTCCAAATACGTTTGGCCTTGTGCGGGAGTGTGTCCCAATACTTTTGGCTGCGTGCGGAGGCATGTCCAAATACTTATGACAACATGCGGGGCATGTCCCAATACTTTTGGCCAAGTGCAAGGGCGCGCTCTAATACTTTTTGCCATGTGCATGCATGTGTGTGTGTGCCTGTGCATGTGCGTGTGTGTGTGTGTGTGTGTGTGTGTGTGTGTGTGTGTGTGTAGCAGAAGATCTACCAACAGGCCACTGAGTTTCACTGAGTGCTCTGTGGTGACGTCGTCAATTTCAGTTACTGCATTCCTATGGGAGAATTATTTTTTTTTTATTTAAATCTGTTTAAAACGATAAATCCACAAACATAGCACACCATACATTGTGATTATCAACGTAACATTGTTTGAACCACGTCTGTATGTTAAGTGGCTCGGGCTGTATTAATCGCAGAAATGTTTGGAAGAATAAGAACCGACAATAATAAGTATGAGAGATAAGAAATACAGTGGGGCAAAAAAGTATTTAGTCAGCCACTGATTGTGCAAGTTTCTCCTACTTAGAAAAATGAGAGAGGTCTGTAATTTTCATTACTTTTCAATTTTGAGAAACAAAATGAGAAAAAAAACAAACAGGAAATCACATTGTAGGATTTTTAAAGAATTTAATTGTAAATTATGGTGGAAAATAAGTATTTGGTCAATAAATTTGGTTCAACTCAGTACTTTGTAACATAACCTTTGTTGGCAATGACAGAGGTCAAACGTTTCCTGTAAGTCTTCACCAGGTTGGCACACACTGTAGCTGGTATTTTGGCCCATTCCTCCATGCAGATCTCCTCTAGAGCAGTGATGTTTTGGGGCAACATGGACTTTCAACTCCCTCCCACACATTTTCTATGAGGTTGAGTTTTGGAGACTGGCTAGGCCACTCCAGGACCTTTGAAATGCTTTTTTACGGAGCCCACTCCTGTCGTTGCCCAAGCGGTGTGTTTGGGATCACTGTCAACCCTGGAAGACCCAGCCACGTTCCATCTTCAACGAGTTGAGGTTTTACCTTAAAAAAGTTCTATTTTGGTTTCATCTGACCACATTATATGCTCCCAATCCTCTTCTGAAATTCATCCATATGCCTCTGGCAAAACTTCAGACAGGCCTGGACAGTACTGGCTTAACGCAGGGGGACACGCCTGGCACTGCAGGATCTGAGTCCCCGCTCGGCGTGGTGTTACTGTAATGGTAGCCTTTGCTACTTGGTCTCAGCTCTCTGCAGGTCATTCATCAGGTCCCTCCGTTGTAGTTTCTGGGATTTTTGCTCACCATTCTATTATCATTTTGACCCCATGGAATGAACATCTTCCTGTGGGGCCCCAGATCGAGGGAGATTATCAGTAGTCTTGTATGTCTATTACAATTGCTCCCACAGTTGATTTATATTCACATCAACCCTGCTTGCCTATTGTAGATTCACTCTTCCCAGCCTGGTGCAGGTCTACAATTTTCTTCCTGGTGTCCTGCTGTGGACAGGTGTTTTTTATACAGATAACGAGCTCAAACAGGTGCCATTAATACAGGTAATGAGTGGAGGACAGAAGAGCTTCTTAAAGAAGAAGCTACAGGTCTGTGAGAGCCAGAAATCTTGCTTGTTTGTGGGTGACCAAATACTTATTTTCCACCATGATTTACAATTAAATTCTTTAAAAATCCTACAATGTGATTTTCTGGATATTTGTTTCTCATTTTGTCTCTCATAGTTGAAGTGTATCTATGATGAAAATTACAGACCTCTTTCATATTTCTAAGTAGACTTGCACAATCAGTGGCTGACTAAATACTTTTTTGCCCCACTGTATATGTACAGTGGACCTTGGTTCTCGTCATTAATTAATTCCAGAAGACTTTTTGAGAGCCGATAACGACGAATACCAAGCAAATTTTCCCCATAAGGCTTAATGTAAATTGAATTAATCCATTCCAGACTCCCACAAAATCCACACTGTATAAGGCATTATATGCATTAATGGAGTTGTATTGTACAGGCTCCCTGATTTATGAAGGAGATATGTTCCGAAAAATCCATCATAAGTTAAATGTAACATGAACTGTGGATTTTAACGAGTGATTGGTGTATCATAGTGGAGACGAGGCTGAAGTTGGCTTCTTATTCGCATTTTCCGGTCCAGCTTAAATGACTGCAGTTATGGGTCCTGTAGATGGAGATTCCTCTTCATGATATGTAAGTAAGTAAATGTTTAAAACATTTACATTAACCTAGAGTTGGCCAAACTCATTAACACAACGCTTATTTTATCATAAACTGTTGAAAAATCTCATGTAATTTAGTGAGTAATGGACTGAAATTGCAAAACACTTTTTTGGTTAATTAACTTCAGCCTGTGTTCTGGATTCCTGTTTTGCTTTCTGTCTTTTTTTGGTTGGCTCTTATAAGTAACTTTTTTAGGACCAATGGGCACTTATTTGCACTAAACATAGATCAGATCTCTGAGCGAGAACTACTGTGAATCTGAATCACTGAATCACTGTGTACCGAATCATGAATCGTGAATCATAAATCGTGAATCGAGTTTCAGCTGGAACGAGTTGTGCGGCTTAACTCGTACAAATTTAAGCAAATGAACCAAGTACCAACAAATTTTTCTAATTACAATGAGTTTAGAACCTAATTCAAAGAGGGCAGAGGTGGTTGAGGCCCGAGGTACCACTGTACTCATGTTGTATTAGACATCACAACTAAGTACAGCTCCATTAATCAACTAAGTGATCATATATGCTTCCCCTAGTTTAAAAACTACGAGGCAAAACGTATGTGTCGTATGCTATTTAAGATGCAATGTGTTAGCCTGAGGAACAGCTAACTAGGTTTAATAACTTGCATTTGTTAGTAAATGAGTGATTTCAGTACCAGAGTCTTACATTTTATTCTCATGTTGCAAAGTTTCTTGTTTTTTTTTGTATTAAATACTCTTTTAATCTCTTGACCAAAATAGCAGTTAGATTGATTCATCCAAGATGAATTAAACAGCACATATCTGAGCTCATGGGGCATTAAAACACAGGTCTCGTCAGCAGTCATGTGACTACTTCATGCTGCTCTACACACACAAATGTGTTTGCCAGAACATGTATGCCAGAATAGCTGACATGGTTCTGACCTGCTCTCTCAAGGGTATCTTTTTTAATCCCCTGAGTAGTCAAAAGCTAAACAGAAAAGTACAACAATAGATTCTGCTCACATACCATCTGTGTGCAAATACCTACGCATAGTTCCACATCAAGTGTGTTAGCATTGAGAGAGGAAATTTGTGAGTTTAGCGAGAACTCTTGATTTTCAGTTTTGATTTTTGTAGCTAGGTCCAATTAACAGACTAGGCCTTTGGAATGTAAATGCTCAGTGTGTATGTTCTGTTGATGTGAGGGATGTTTCTGTCGAGTCTGCAGGAAATGCCAGTCACTAAAATGAGGGGAAATTTTCTTTTCAGCTCAGACTGATATACTAAAGTGGAGTATAACAATTTTACTTTGCATTACTTTACTTCAACTTTATACTTATATAGTACTTTTCTAAAACCCAAAGACACACAATTTAGAGGACACAGAGCAGACAGGCAACTACGAAACAATAACAAATAATGCCTATATGCCTATATTGTTATTATTATTTTCTTATTTTATTTATTATTTCTGGGGTAGTGTCAGGGTTTGCTCTGGGTCCTCTCCGTTTTTGATTCTGTCTTTTATTTATATTTCCACGCTCCCTTACTCGCAACCTGTTTGTTTTTGTTTTTATCGAGTGCGGTGTGCGTGTTGTGTGTGTTTGCTCCCACAGAGATCGACTGGCTCTGGAATTCATCATCTCAACTCCACCCTTTACTCCACACCTGACCCTGATGGTCACCTCTCGATAAATCTTCGTCTCAGACTCCCAGAACTTGCCAGATCATCACGTTACGTTTCCTGGTACTGTTCCTAAGCTCTTAGCTGCTAGCACTTAGCCTTTAGCTCCTAGCTCCAGTTCCTGACCCTGTTGGCTTTTCAGCTCTCATGCCGCTTTTGTTTTCCTGGTGCTTAGGCTCAGTTTTCGTTTTGTTCCAGCCTCCGGTCCTTTCTGTCGGCTTCTCCATTGCTGCTCAAGTTGCACTACTGGCAAGAAGCTCTCCTGGTTCATGGAAGTAATCCGCCATCCGTCACTGCACTCGGTCTGGTTTTCCGTTTTCCCATTCCATCGTTCCCAACTCCCTGGACTCAACTGGTCTTGCATGAACCTTCTGGTTTTGGGTTCTTCTCATTTGGTTATCTCGGACTTTGACTTTGCTGTAAATAAATCTTTTGATTTTCCTAAAGTCGTTGTATGTCCGTGGATCTGCATCTTGAGTTTCATATGAATTGCCTTAGTGCCTAACAGAATGATCTGGCCATTTATGGAACCCGCAGATCTTCAGGCAACCAACACGCTAGCCATCGGTGTGACGCTTAACCGACAAGAAGCTTGGTTGATTCAGCATGACAAGATATTACAGAATTTGTTCAAAACTAATAGACTTGTTATTAATCAGGTCGCTGATTTAACCCGCAATCTCAAACGTTTGTCTTTGCATTTGTCTTAGCCCCACTGCCTTTAGCCAGACAGCCCTAATCTCCGAGAGCACCATGACTCCACACCCTCTCTGAGTGCACCCCGTGGACCTCAAGTTGTTACCCAGCTCGCTGGGCCCTTTCGTCTCAATCTCTGAGCATGGAAACCCCAATAAACCAACCTGAAACCTATGCTGGGGACCCCGGTAAGTGCCATGCTTTCCTGATGCAGTGTGGTCTGGTGTTTCGGTTGCGCTCGGCTGCCTTTTCATCTGATGCCAGCAAGGTTTATTACATCATTGTCCTCCTTCGTGGTAGGGCTTTGGTGTGGGCTGAGGCCACGCTCTCCAGAGGGGGCTATGAGGAGGTCTCGTATGTCAACTTCCTCCATCGGTTCAGGGTGGTGTTCGACTACCCTAGCCATGGGGAGGTGGCGTCGATGCCCCACAAAAGCCTTCAACAGGGTCTATGGTCAGTCTCCGACTATGCTGTGGAGTTCCAGTCATTGGCTGTAGACGCTGACTGGAACAACTTCACACTGCACGAGGCATTCCAGCCGGGCCTGTCTCAGTGCCTGAAGGATGAGTTAGCAGTCCGTGATAAGCCTTCAGATCTCCAGACGCCCTTATTGACTCTGGAGGTAAGGATAATTTCCTGGACCGTGAACTCGCAGACCAACTCAGAACTGTCCTTCTCAATCATTCACTCACCTAAGACCCCTCTGATTCTCAGCCATTCTTGGCTAGCCTGCTACAACCCCAGCATTGACTGGAGATTGGGAAAGGGTGGAGTGAATTCTGATACCAGCGCTGCCTCCTCTCAGCTGTGCCTCCTTCCAAGGCCTCGGCTCACACTTCTCGCCCCGAAGAACCCATCGACCTGTCCAGAGTGCCTTGGCACAATCACAATCTCCGGGAGGTCTTCAGTAAGGACCAGGCTAAGAGCCTCCTGCCTCACCTGCCCTATGATTGCTCTATCAGTTTATTCTCGGGAGCACCCTTGCCCACTAGCCGGGTGTACAACCTCTCTTGCAGTGAGAGGGAAGCCATGGAGGAATATATATGGGACTTCCTGGCCAAACTCATCTTCTACAGGGGCAGGATTCTTCTTTGTATCTAAGAAAGATGGTACTCTCTGTCCTTGCATAGATTACCGGGGCCTCAACGAAAACACAAAACGAAACAAATATCCTCTCCTGCTCATCTCCTCGGCGTTCTGCCTTCTGCAAGGCACCATTTGTGTTCTCTAAGCTGGACTTGTGCAATGCTTATCACCTAGTGCTTATCACATATCAGAGAGGGGGATGAATGGAAGCGAATACAGGGTCATGCCCTTTGGCTTCACCAATGCCCCCTTGGTTTTCCAAGCCCTGGTCAACAATGTGGTCAGGGATTATCTCAACCTTTTCGCCGTCGTGTACCTGGATGACATTATTATCTTCTCCAAGTCCGTAAGGTGGCAATGCCCATCACACAGTTAACCTCCACCAAGGTCCCTTTCAAATAGACTCCTGAAGCCGACACGGCTTTTAGCCGGCTTAAGGGCTTATTCACCTCGGCCCCAGTCCTCACCCAGTCTGTCCGCAGTCGGCAATTTATTGTGAAGGTGGACATGTCGGACTCTGGCATAGGTGATGTCCTCTCCCAGCGTGTGTTCCCAGAAAACATGCTGCACCCCTGCACGTTCATCTCTTGGCATCTGTAGTTGCTCGGTGTCAAACTGGCTCTTGAGGAATGGAGACACTGGTTGGAGGGCTCTGAACAACCTGTTGTGATCTGGACTGATCACAAGAACCTGGCATATATCCAGACAGCAAAGAGGTTAAACTCTCGTCAGGCCAGGTGGGTACTCTTTTTGTACTGTTTCAATTTTTCTCTGACTTACCGACCAGGATCCCGTAATGTTAAGCCAGATGCCCTCTCAAGGCAGTTCCCTTCTCAGAGACCTAATGAACCCATGGACACTATTCATTCAAGTTAGTAGCCCTTCTAACCTGGGACATCCAATGGGCTGATGAAGAGACGCAGGTCGTGGAACCCGACCCTGGGGGCAGACCCCCTAATTGCCTCTACATGCCTGCTTCTGTCAGGTCCACAGCTCTCCAATGGGGCTACAGTTACAAGTTTGCCTGCCGTCTCGGGGCCCTGATGTATGTTGTCACTCTTTCAAAGGCACATCTGGTGGTCTGCCATGGATAACAACATCAGGGAATTTGTGGCTGCATGCTCTACCTGTGCTTGGAACAACCCTCACACCAGCCCCCTGCTAGCCTCCTGAAGCCTCTTTCAGTCCCTGGCCGCCCATGGTCCCACATTGCCATCGACTTCATCACGGGCCTCCCTGAGTCCAAGAGCAAGACCGTTATCCTTACGGTTATCAACCAATTTTCCAAGGTGGTCCGTCTCATAGCTCTCCCCAAGCTTCCTACTGCCCTGGAAATGGCCAATGTGTTGTTCGGCCAAGTTTAAGATTCATGGAATTCCCTTGGAGATTGTCTTCAACCGGGGTCCACAATTCATCTGGCAGGTATGGAAAGCTTTTTACAAGGCTATTGGTTCCACGGTTAGCCTAACTTCAGGGTTGCACCCCCAGTCCAATGGACCCGACAAAGTGGAGCTCCCAGTTGGCGTTGGCGTGGTACATCCACAACATCCTCACCAACTCCCCAGGGCCTTTCATCTTTCAAGGCCTCACCCGGATACCAGTCGTCACTCTTCCCTGACCTCGAGGCCGACGTGGCAGTTCCGTCTGTTCAGCACCACCTTTGACGCTGCCGGAGAACATGTAACTTGGTGAAGACCAAGGCCCAAGGCCCGAGGCTTTGCTCAGTGCTCAGCCAACTGCCACAGGAGACCTGGTCCCGTCTACACTCCTGGATAACCTGTCTGGCTCTTGGCGCATAACATTCCCCTCAGGATTGAGTCCTGGAGGTTGATCCCGCGCTTTATCGGCCCTTTACCCATTGAAAAGTTAATAAATCCTTCTTCCGTTTATTTAAAGCTTCCTCGCCACATGCATATTCACCCTACTTTCCATGTTTTGCAGGTTGAACTGGTTATCTCCTTGGGCCTGGGAAGTCTGGCCGAACGCCTGCCACCAGCTCGGGTCATTGACGGTCAGCCGGCATTCACGGTCCACCGACGGTTGGATGTCCAGCACCGTGGCCGCAAGCTCCAGTACCTAGTCGACTGGGAGGGTTATGGGCTCGAAGAACGCTCTTGGGTCCCTCGCTGCACCATCTTCAATAAAGATCACATCCCTGAGTTCCACAGGGCCAATCCTTGGGTTGTACTGTTAGGGTCCACTCTGGGTCCTCTCCGTTTTTGGTTCCATCTTGTTATTTTTCCTCGCTCCCTTACTGGTGCCCCATTTGTTTTTGTTTTTATTGAGTTGTGGGCATTTGCTTCCACAGAGATCGATTGGCTCTGGAATTCATCATTCATCACTCCACCCTTCACTCCACACCTTATCTTGATGATCACCTCTCCATAAATCTCTGGCTCAGACTTTCAGAACTCACCAGATCATCACATTACATTTCCTGGTACTGTTCCTAAGCTCTTTGCTGCTAGCGCTTAGCCTTAGCGATTAGCCTTTAGCTCCTAGTTCCAGTTCCTAGTTCCTAGCCTCTAGCTTGTAGCCTAGCTCCCTGACCCTGCTGGTTTTTTGGTTCCCATGCTGCTTTTGTTTTCCCGGTCTGGTGCTTATGCTCAGTTTTCATTTTGTTCCAGCCTCCGGTCCTCTCTGTCGGCTTCTCCGGTGCTGCCCGGGTTGCACTACTGAGAAGAAGCTCTCCTGGTTCATGGAAGCAATCCGCCATCCAACGCTACACTCAGTCTGGTTCTCCGTTCTCTTGTTCCGTCATTCCCAACTCCCTGGACTTAACTGGCCTCGTGTCAACCTTCTGGTTTTTTGGTTTGTTCACGTTTGGTTATCCCTGACTTTGTTGCAAATAAATCTTGTTGTCTGTCCATGGATCTGCATCTTGGGTTTTATGCAAATTACCTTAGTGGGATCCTTCAGATCCCTAACAGGTAGAGGGGAGGTGTAGGTGTAGCATTAATTTGCTATTAATTTGCATTGTCATTCATGCCAATGGAATGTCCTCACCAGGATAGTAAGGCAAGTGTGTGTGTGTGTGTGTGTGTGTGTGTGTGTGTGTGTGTGTGTGTGTGTGTGTGTGTGTGTGTGTGTGTGTGTGTGTGTGTGTGTGTGTGATTATCAAGCTGTGATAACCAATTTTCAGCCAGCTTTATTTGTGACTTAGCAACCCTTGTCAGGAAAAACAGCACTTCATGAATATGTATGAACTGAAAGAACACTTTAAACTAATTAAATGTAAATGAAGTCAAGTGTGGGTAATTATTTTTTAACAATAACTTAATGAAAGAGCAATTTGAATGTCAGAATGGTTTGTCTTAGCAGAGTCTTAAATGTCATGCTCTGGTGCTTCTGACTCAAATGAATCATTATTGGGATGACAGCTCAGTGTTTTCCCACAACTCAAACTTTTGACAAAGGGTACCCCTTTGAAAGGTGTATTATCAGTTAACTTTAATACATTATGTAATTTTTATACATACAAAAGCATGATTGATATATGTAATATTTTATTCAATCACCTTCTTTTTCCCTAAGGGATAGTTTGTTTTTCAGTCAGGTATATTAAAAATATATAACAAAAAATCACACCACAGCAACATCAAACACACACAATAATGTTCATATGTTACATGCCATAAATACATATCACAAATTTAATAGCCCTATGGCCCTGGGTATAAAAGAGTTCCTCCATCTGTTACTTTTTACCATTGGGAGTCTAAATCTGCATCCAGAAGGAAGAATCTGAAACTCAGCAGTAGCAGCTTGTCAGGGCTGTGGCTTGAACCCTGGACCTTCTGGTCAGTGGTCCAGTACCCTAAATGGTACATCACCACATGCCCATTAGATTAGGATATTTGGTTCTACGGTTGCAAGCTGTGTGAGAAACCACAGCCGTGGACATGGAGCTTAAATAGAAAATGGTCTGTGTTTATATGTGATGAATGTGTGTTTGTTCAGGAAACAGATTACTGTTCAAGTGCTTTATTTATTAGAAGGGAGACAGGGAAGTGTGTGTGTGTGTGGGGAGGGGGGGGTATGTTGGTATGTGTGTGTGTGTGTGGCAGGGGGATGTAAACTGCACAGTTTGTTTACAAGTTCCTAGTTTCTGAATTAAAAAACTGTGACCATTATGTAAAATAACCAGCAGATCGTCAAATCATGTCATGGAACACATTGTTCTCCTTAGAGACATAAATATAAAGTAAACTCGTGAGCATGCTTCCCTATTTTCGTGGTTACTGTGAGTGGCATGCCACTTGATTTGTTTTTTTATTTAATACATTTGTTAGCTGCTTGTATAGCATTTAGCAGATGCCTCATCAACACTGCCTTATGATTGAGCTGAACAGTTGAAGGATAACTTCCTGTCTCAAGAACCCAAGAGTGGCAGACCTGGAATTTTACCTCACAAACTTTCCATTAACAGTGCAAAGCCTTAAATAGTGTGCCACCAGAGTCACCAGATGCTAGATGCATCAATGCGGTTTTTCAGTCTGTTAAGCCCCATGAAATCAGCTTATTCTCAGAAAAGTCCTTACCACGGAAGATTCATTAGAAAGTACTTGAACTAAAATCAACTCTGATGGAATTGAGTAAAGTGGCCAGAAAATATTCCAGGGTTTCTGAAAAGCATGGTATTCAATTTTGCATAGATAGTATGACACAGATAGTAAAGATAATGTTATGCGTCTCAGTGCAGATAGCCAGACTGGCTATCTCACCAGCCACTTTATTAGGTACACCTGTTCAACCTTTTATTAACGTAAATATCTAATCAGTCAATCACATGGCAGAAACTAAATGCATAAAGGCATGTAGATATGTTCAAGACGACCTGCTGAAGTTCAAACCGAGCATCAGAATAGGGAAGAAAGGTGATTTAAATGACTTTGAATGTGCCATGGCTGTTGGTGCTAGACAGGCTGGTCTGAGTATTTCAGAAACTGCTGATATACTGGGATTTTCATGCACAGCCATCTCTAGGGTTTACAGAGAATGGTCCAAACGAGAAAATATTCAATGAGAGGCAGTTCTCTGGGCGAAAATGTCTTGTTGATGCCCGAGGTCAGAGGAAAATGGCCAGACTGGTTTGAGGTGATGGAAAGGCAACAGTTACTCAAATAACCACTCGTCACAGTTGAGTTATACAAAAGATCCTTATAGCAGATGGTCTACAGCAGTAGGGAACACACTGGGTGCCACTCCTGTAAGCTAAGAACAGACAACTGTTTTACAAGGGTACAGTTTGCACAGCCTCACCAAATTTATACACTAGGAGAGAGAGAGAGAGAGAGAGAGAGAGAGAGAGAGAGAGAGAGAGAGAAAGTGCTTTTTGCTGATACTGAATAGCATTAATCTTTCATCAGTATACTGAAAATGGGCCCTAAATGAATGGTTATTATTAGGTATGAACATTAGGTTAAGTTATATAACTTATAGAGCTCAATAAGCTAACAGCGTTTTCCCCATGTTGTATAAAGGTTGTGCTTTCTTGCTGTGATGGGTTTTGTAACACAAAGCTCAAGTTTAGTAGTTTTGTCTCAAATTGCCTCAAATTATGTGTTTGAGGAAGAGGTCTGGGCTAATCCCCCAATGTCTTTGGATCTTGGCAATGCCCCTGCCTGTGTAACTATACATCTGATCCTCCTAATCATAGTGACATATAAACAACACTGTTTTATGTATGACTTCAAATTGTATGTCTGAGTATCAGGAGAATCACCTAAACTAGCAAAATTTAGCAAAATGAGGGGGTCAGGCACACAGCACAGCTACCAGAAGCAGGAAACAAACTGGGGTAGCTCATCACCACAAACCAGTGCATTTAACACAAGCTGTTCTGGTACTTATCAAGTCAAGTCAGAATTATTTATATAGCACTTTTTACAATGGAGCACTGTCTCAAAAGCAGCTTTACAATTTTACCTTATCTTCTAATATCTAAAGCCAATTGCAAATTGAGCAAGCCTTGGGCAACAGTGGCAAGGAATAACTCCCTAAAAGTTATAATGAAAAAACCTTGGGAAGACCAAGACTCAAAAAGTGGACCCAACCTCATTGGGTGGCTTAGATGATAAATGTAAGAATGAAACTAATTTATCTAGTGAAATAAGTCTGTAGTAATAGTTCAAAAATGGAAACTAAGGAAATATTAACAGATAAGTAAAATATTGAATAAAATAGTCCAATACACAGAATCACTTTAGGATCCTGAGTCCTCGGTGGGAAAGTCCAAGGTGGCCCTCTGGCGTGGTCCGGGCATGGTGGGGCTGGAGCTGATGATGGAAACAACTTGAGTGGAGCTGAAGCGGAGGTACATCTTAGTGTATAGGGCTGGTACTGGTACCAGAACACAAGGTTAGCGAGAAAAGAGAAAATGTAGTTAGTTGTTGTTGAAGGCACAGAGTCTGATGCCATGTGTAGCATGAGACTCTAGCAGCATTAGCTATAGCAGCATGGCTAGAAAGAGGAGAACCAGAAGGTAACACATATTCTGTCCATGTTCTGTCCATATCCAAGGTTGCTGGCTCCCTACCAGGTTTTGTCCTAGGCCTGGGTTGCGTTATAACTCTGTCTGTTGCGAAGTTCAGTCTCACCAGTGGGGCTTCAGAGCTGCAAGACAATGGGGGATGGTCCCTGAATGGAAAGTTGTTCAGAAATTTGTTCAAAATATTAAATGCAAACCAATATTTGTAAAAGATTTTTAGAGCTTGTAAGCATTTAGAGAAAGTGTCACAGTAATTACAAACACTTTACAAAGCTGAAAAGAGCTGTGAAAGATAGCTCATGAGGTTCAGCACTAAAATGACAGCCATAAAAACATTGACAATCATAACAACAACAGTACAAACTAACATAGATAGCAATGTACCAATGCGCTTTCAAAGGATTATCAATTCAAATGAGGTCAGGTAAGCATGCACTCTTTCAGAAGTACATTATGCCACACAGTCTTTTCATTGAAAGCTTCAACTGCCTCTTATCCGGTATATCCCTTACTCTTAACTCCAGATGTTGTGTGATTAAGAGCTTCCAAATGTTCCAAAAAAACAATCTGCCCTCTGTCAGGACACGACTCAGATTTACCGATGCTTAAACCCTTTAAGCTGATTAGAAGTAAAAAGAACTTAAGTAAAGGTGCAACTATGTTTCTTCCTGAAAACTGAATGAAACTGCAACACTAAATTACCCTTTTCATTCCCCTAAAATTCTGTATTTCAAAGGTATATTTCATTATTCCAGGGTCATATCCAGTCACCTTAGAAGAACCACAGTGCACAAGGTATGGGTTTTATCTTCTTGAAGACCTGGAGGTGCTATAAGGTCAGTTAGCTTAATAAGTGAAGCAAGAAAGATAATCTTAAAGCTAATACCAGGAGCGAACTACAAAGATATAACAGAAAAAAAAGTAAAATAGGCAA
Source organism: Ancistrus triradiatus (assembly GCA_025084515.1). Taxonomy (NCBI): domain Eukaryota; kingdom Metazoa; phylum Chordata; class Actinopteri; order Siluriformes; family Loricariidae; genus Ancistrus; species Ancistrus triradiatus. The sequence goes on along the minus strand of JAJAGP010000255.1, from coordinate 530,771 downwards.
ATAATACTTTAGAAAAAAGTCATTTTCACCATGGAGCTGAAAGAGTGAGTAGGATGTAGACTGTTTTTATTCTTTAGCATTTGTCACTGTTTTTGAGTCAGTAAAAAAAGAACTCATACTGCGGTTACTCATAAGGAACTTGTTTGTCATGCAGGATCTCATTTCCATGAGACAATCAACAACACATATGGGATATATTTTGGATGTTATTTATATTTTGCAGCAAAACTGTAAACAAAGTGGCATGCCCTAAAGTGACGGTGAAACTGATATAATGAATAAAATATATCAACTACAAAAGTGATCCTAGAACAGGCTCTTGTGAAATCTCATGTGTAATTGTGGATTTCGTACATGTGATATTGTCTGTCCAGAGAATCCAAGAAACAGTCCAGCTCAGTGAGCTCATCACTAATCAAATTGGATTGCTGGCATTCCCAGAAAGTATTTAATAACTTTACACAAGACGAGCATTATTCTGTAGAATGACTGGGAACCAGGCTGGTAGATAAGATAGAACACAACTCAGGGTTGAGTAAAGGTTTCTATTGTGCATTTACGGATCATGGAAGTTCACTGTTGCAGTACCGAGCAGACTCACACCACATCAACTCATATCACCCCAGTAGTGTCTGGCATGGATGTATTATGTGTCATGTGACCTGACTCCCTGTACCCTGGTTTCAGTCTCTTGTGGTACTTCATTTTTAAATGTGGAAGGCATAAAATTAACAGTTACAATACACACATTCCCCAATAGTCCCAAGGTCAAGCCATATCTAACTCAAAAAAGAAATGCTGACAGTCAGCAAATATTAAGCTTGTTTTTATTTTATTTAATGTATTTTAATATTTATTTAAATACAGCTTAGGGTTAGGCAAGGTCACAAAAGGCCTATCTCACACTGGCTAAAGTTAATGTTCATGACTCCATCAGGAGAACACTGAACAACAATGGTGTAATGACACGGTTGCAAAGAGAAAGCCACTGCTCTTCAAAAAGAAAGTTGCTGCCCATCCTGTAGCACGTTAACAAACATTCATTGTCCTAATAAAAGTCCAGTCCCAAAGCAGAAAAAGTTGGGACAGTATGGAAAATGCATGCATTACATTTAATTTGACATTTAATTGCAGACAGTATGAACCTGAGATATTTCATGTTTTGTCAGGTCAACTTCATTTCATTTGTCAATAAATATTCATTCCTGCATTTCAGGCCTACAAAACTTTCCAAAAAAAGTTGGGACAGTAAAGCATTTACCCCTTTGTAATGTTTCCATTCTTTTTCATCACACCTAAATGACGTTTTGGCACAGAGGACACCAAGCAATTTAGTGTTTCAGGTGTTCTTTTGTTCCATTCTTCCTGCAAACACGTCTTAAGATGCAACAGTACAGGGTTGTCGCCGTCGCATTTTTCATTTCAAAATTCTTCACACATTCTCCATTGGGGACAGGTCAGGACTGCAAACAGGCCAGCCCAGTACCTGTACCCTCTTCTTTGGCAGCCATACCTTTGTCATGTCTGCAGCATGTGGTTTTGCATCGTCTTGTTGAAATACGCATGGATGTAGCTGGAAAAGATGATGTCTTGATGCCAGCAAATGTTGCTCTAAGTTGTCAAAGTACTGCATTAATGCCTCCATCACAGAATTGTAAATTACCTTTGCAAGGGGTACTGACACAACCCCGTAACATGATAGACCATGGCTTTTGGACTTGTTGCTGACTTGGTTTTTTTTTCCAAAAAACTGATTAATTTCCATTTCCATTTCCACTGTGTGATGGTCCATCCTAGATGCCTCTGAGCCCAAAGAAGTCGACGCCTCTTCTGGTTAACATGAGGTTTCTTTTTTTGCACAGTAAGGTTTTAAGTGACATTTGTGAATGTAACTCCATGTTGAAGAGCTTGACAACAGTTTGCCAAAGTAATCCCTTGGAAATTGTTTTTATCAACTATTGATGAATGACAGTTCTTGATGCAGTGCCATCTGAGGGATCGAAAATCACAGGCCTTCAGCTTAAGCTTGCTCCCTTGACCTTTATGCACTGAAATACGTCCGATTTCTTGAATCATTTAATGATATTATGCACTGTAGAGGGAGAAATATGCAAATCCCTTACAATCTTTCTTTGAGGAACTTTTCAACAATTTTCTCACACATTTGTTGACCAACTGGAGATTCTCTGCCCATCTTTGCTCATCAAAGACTCAACCTTTTGCTGCTGCTTTTGTACGAAATCATGATTACAATCAACTGTTGACATCGCCTGTATCAAATCACATCTTTTTTTTTATTCATTGCTAGCTCTAAACTTTTTTGTTTAATTCATTACTAGCTCCAACTTTTTTGGAATCTTTAGCAGGTCTGAAATGCAGGAATGCACAAAACCATTGAACAAATGAAATGAAGTTGACCAGACAAAACATGAAATGTTTTGGGTTCATACTGTTTGTAATGAAATAAAAGTCAAAGTAAATGTGTCTTTTTTATATGCATTTTCCATACTGTCCCAACGTTTTCTGATTTGGGGATGTAAATAAATGACCTATATACTGCATATACATATAAAAAGAGATCTGTATGCATCTCTCTCGCTCCCATTCTGGCAATGTTATTATTAAGACCTGTGGGCCTCCATCTGGGCTGAGCTGTCTCAGAAGCTCTGATTAGAGAGAATACATCAACTGATTACAGGAAGTTAAAAATATCCTCAGTCTTCCTTCTCAACAAGCTCTAAATGCTCTATATATTCTGCGCTCATTTCCACAAGTATCTTCATATCCCATTGACATTTTACCAAGCTGACCATGACAGTGGAGTTCTTAATGCTCTCTTCCTGTTTATTCTATGCTGGAATGAGCTCGGAGAAAGAAAAATATGGCCAAACTTTGAACATAAAAGTTAAATATAAAAGCATCTCTACAGAAATTCCAAGACTACAGTGGCTATTTGAACTAACATGAATTTTGCATGAGATAGCTTTTTAAATGGATGGTAGAGAAAGTTGTATTGATATGTGTTGGATTTATTATAGGCGAATATAAAGTATTGGGTAAACTGTGACAGTATGAAAACTATACTACATAAACTGTATTTGATATGTACTATAGTACAGGTGTGTGCTGCAGAATATCCATTAGTCCAATAAGGTTGTGTACAGCTGAGGATTAGATTCCATTTGAGAATTAGTGTTCATTTGTAGGGAAAACTGACACACCATAGAGGCAAGAAAGAAGCGGAATAACAAGCAGCGCTTAATTTGTGCTGGATACTGCCAGAACAAGATACCGGTACCTCTCATATATGGAGCTCACACTTTCTGGCATTTATTAATGTGCATCCAGCACCTCCGCACCTCGGAACTTGTCAAAATCGGTTCTCGATGCATTTTCATTAGAAAAATTTGTCGTGTTTTTTCCGTTTGCTTGGTACTCGATGCACTTGTTTAAAGTTGTATGATTCGAGTCATTCAGTACATAGTGATTCAGGTTCACAATAGCCCTCAGAGAAGATCTCCGCTATTTCTATCGTGTTTCTCTTTATTTTCACTTCTACGGTACTGTGTTATAAGTGCAAATAAGTCTCCATGGGACCTAAAATGATTAGTTTATAAGAGCCACCAAAAGCAAAACAGGAATCGAATGCTCCAGAACACAGGCTGCAGTTAGCTTAGCAGCATCAGAAAGAGAGCATTCATCAAAAGAGTAAGTGTTTTGCTTTCACTTTTCACTTCCACTCCACTACTCATTACTAAGTACTTGAGATTTTTCAACACTTTATTATAAAATAACCATTGTGTTAATGATTATGGCCAACTGTAGGTTGGTGTAAGTATCCTTTCCATATCTCCGCTATGATAGAGCACAGACCGCTCTACCAAACACTCGTTAAACTCCTCAGTTCATAGGAGGATACATTTAACTTATAATGGATTTGCCGAATCATATCCCCTTCATAAATCAGGGAGCACCTGTATAATAGAACTCTATTAATACATATAATGCCTTATACAGTGTGGATTTTCTGGGGGTCTGGAACAGATTCATTCAATTTACATTATAATTTGCTCTGTACCTGTCATTTTCAGTTCTTGACAAACTTTCTCGAACAAATTAATGATGAGAACCAAGTCATCATCATCATCATTTTCCTGGTGCTTGTCACACCGATGCGGTGTCCGCCTACTGCCATTCGTTGTGCCCGAGAATAATCCAGCTGACGCGTCGCTCCATCTGTCGCTAGAGTCTACTCTCAAACCATGCCAATTTAGCGTAATCAATTAACCTAACTTGCATGTCTTTGGACTGTGGAAGGGGACCGGAGCAGCCAGAGTAAACCGATGCAGACATGGGGAAGACATGCAGAGTCCACACAGAAAGGACCCAGGCCGCTCCATCCTGGGATTGAACCCAGGACCTTCTTGCTGTGAGGCAGCCACAGTGCCACCCGACGAGAACCAAGTACCACTGTAAAATAATATGAAAAATAAAAACAAAGTTTAATTAAATGATACTTATAGGAATGTAACATCCTTTCCAAAAACCTAAATGTCTGGCTCATTTTCTTTGATGCAGTCCTAGCGTAATTAAGTCATCAGTCACATTTCGCATTTTGCGTGCTCACACGTCAGGAGTGCTAGCGGATGGTGAGGCTGAAAATGGCAAAAAAGATAACTGTTAGTTAGACAAGGTAACTAAGGCATATTAATTAATACAGATACTCTATTTGAAGGCTACTGTATTTGATGGAGCACTGTTGTGCCTATACAGTACATTCCAGGACCTTTTCACTCCCTGCTCAATTTCCACCATAGATCTGCTTCACACTCAGTGTGGACATTCAGCACATATTATAGAATATAATCAAGTTGGAATGAATGATATATTATTAGACCTAATTAAGATATAAGCTCAGGTCTATATGCATGCATTATAATAACTGCACACAGTAAAGTGGTCACCAAAACTCCTAATTTCCATCAAAGATCTGCTTCAAACTCGGTGTGGACACTCATGAGATATTGTAGAATAGAATCAAGTCAGAACAAATGATTTATTATTAGCTTTATGAAACGTATAAGACCGGATATATGTGGATGCTCTATATGCATTTATTCATAATTACAGTATATAATATGAACACTTTTCAGACAAAGTTAAAATATATCCACGTCGTGAACTGAAAACACATTTTAATCCCTACTTTATTTGCCATTTATGTGATGATAGCTTGAATGCAGTTTCAGAACGACATGCCTGCAGATGTCGTTTAAGCTTTGCTGTATTTTTGCCTGAGATAGTCGCAGGTGCCAGGTGCTGGCATTCATTTTCCCCTGCAGTTTAATAAAGGTCTCCATTTGCTCCTTGCTCTCTAAAACAAAACAAAACAAAAAAAAGTTGTGCTTTTGCTTTTTAACATTTAGCTTTTCGAGTTTTTAAATCCTTACGTTTAAATAATGTATATTCCTCAGCCAACCGTTGCGATGTCCCTAAGTTCCCCTTACGCGCAGTGCACCTCGGGATATGTTAGGATCAGCCTTTCCTCGGTGTCCTCAACCAAGGACACACCATAGATTGCATAGACCGGGTCCTTCGAAAGATGCAGTCCCTGAAATGGGATTCAGCCATCGTCTCGTTTTTGTTAGAAAAAAGGGGCGTTGACGAAAACTATGACAAAAATCATTAGTTAACAAAATTAACACTGTTTGCAACAAAATTAACTCCATGACCGTGTTTGTGTGGAAGAAATTCTTTTACAATGAAATTACTTTACTGATCTTCAATATATATAAAAAAAGACAGAAAAACAGACTCACTGCAATACTCTGAACTCATTGTATTGATCTTGGACACAGTTTGAAATGACTTTGTGACAAGCCTAATACATATTATAGCAGAAACCAGGATACATCACACAGTGCAATGATTTTTCCGTTTATCGGTTCAGGCTGTGTCTACTGTAGCCTCTGATTTCTCTTCTTGGCTGACAGGAGCCTGAAGAATGCCTTTTCAAATAGGCTTTTTGTCAGCTCAAACAAGTGTGGCCATTTTTCTCTGACCTCCCTCAACAGTAAGGCATTTCCACCCACAACGGTGCTACTCACAGGACACTCTTCATTTCTATCTCCAAACTAGGGACTGTTGTGCATAAAAATTCCTGGAAATTACCAGTTCATGAAACACATACAGCACTGTGAAAAAAGTCTTAGGCCAACCTTAGATTTGTTGTTTTAGCAATGGTATAATAACCATATATAATGATTGGACTCAAAAATTCAAACCTTGGAGTCGTCACTTCGTAATACTCTTTTCTACTGATCTTAATTCCAATCTCTGTGAACTCTCTGTTGTATTCCAATAAAGATATTGAGAAATAATTACAGTGGTGCTTGAAAGTTTGTGAACCCTTTAGAATTTTCTATATTTCTGCATAAATATGACCATCATCAGATTTTTACACAATTCCTAAAAGTAGATAAAGAGAACCCGGTTAAGCAAATGAGACAAATTATTATACTTGGTCATTTATTTATTGAGGAAAATGATGCAATATTACATTTTAGTGAGTGACAAAAGTATGCGAACCTTTGCTTTCAGTATCTGGTGTGACCCCCTGTGCAGCAATAACTGCAACTAAACATTTCCTGTAACTGCTGATCAGTCCTGCACACCGGCTTGGAGGAATTTTAGCCCATTCCTCCGTACAGAACAGCTTCAGCTCTGTGATGTTGGTGGGTTTCCTCACATTAACTGCTCACTTCAGGTCCTTCCACAACATTTTGATTAGATTAAGGACTTTGACTTGGCCATTCCAAAACATTAACTTTATTCTTCTGTAACCATTCTTTGGTAGAACGGTTTGTGTGCTTAGGGTCGTTGTCTTGCTGCATGACCCACCTTCTCTTGAGATTCAGTTCATGGACAGATGTCCTGACATTTTCCTTTAGAATTCTCTGATATAATTCAGAATTCATTGCTCCATCAATGATGACAAGCCGTCCTGGCCCAGATGCAGCAAAACAGGACCAAACCATGATACTACCACCACCATGTTTCACAGATGGGATAAGGTTCTTATGCTGGACTGCAGTGTTTTCCTTTATCCAAACATAACGCTTGTTTTTTAAATCGCAAAGTTCTATTTTGGTCTCATCCATCCACAAAACATTCTTCCAATAGCATTCTGTGATCTTTAGCAAACTGCAGATGAGCATCAGTGTTCTTTTTGGAGAGCAGTGCTTTCTTCTTGCAACCCTGCCATGCACAACATTGTTGTTCAGTGTTCTTCTGATGGTGGACTTATGAACATCAGCCAATGTCAGAGAGGCCTTCAGTTGCTTAGAAGTTACCCTGGGGTCCTTTGTGAACTTTCCAACTATTACACGCCTTCCTCTTGGAGTGATCTTTGTTGGCCGACCACTCCTGGGGAGGGTAACAATGGTCTTGATTTTCTTCCATTGTACACAATCTGTCCAAACCCTTTAGAGATGGTTTTGTAACCTTTTCCAGCCTGATGAGCATTTTTCTGAGGTCCTCATAAATCTTCTTTGTTCGTGCCATTGTACACTTCCACAAATATGTGTTGTGAAAACAGACTTTGATAAAATAGAACAGATAAGAATTTTCTGCATAAATATAGAAAATTCTAAAGGCTTCACAAACTTTCAAGCACCACTGTGTATATGGTCATTATACCATTGCTAAAACAATAGCATATCTAATCCAATGGTGGCCTAAGACTTTTGCACAGTACTGTATGTCTTTCTATTTGGCACCAACAAATAAAGCATGACATGACAACAATGTATTGTCATGCTTTATTCTCTGTTGTAATGTGTTATTGTGAACTTAAATGTCTTGACTGAAGTCCTTGGCTTTGGTAGATGACTAGTACAGAAAGGGAAGGCTTCACATTAAAAATACCAGAAGCTGGGTCTGATCCCCAACTCTTCAGGAAAAGCAATTTCACTAACCTCATATTACCCCAGACCACATGCAGAGATTGACAGTAACAGCAGGGGATCCTGTACTGGGTGTAGACACAGCAAACAAGCATCCACCACACACATTTACCACACATGGATCAAAGAACAGATGCTGTCTGGAGAAACATATGGCACCCTTTTAATTTTTCTGGCATAACTGGTGGAAAGAAATGTAAATGCAGGTCAGGGATCATGATGCTTCTCTCTCTTGTGCGAGCACTGTCCCTTACAGACACACCCACGTCACACATATACATGCACAGTACATACAGTCAACATAGCTGACACAGCAATGGCACTGGTATGTAAACAAACTTATAGTAAATATCAGCCCCAGGTTGACCTTTTTACTAGTTGTCTCCCAATAGTCATTCAGGCTCTTCCAGCCCAACGGATGACTCTCCCAGTTCTCTTATCTCCCAGTGTAAGGCATAAGAAAGCACTTTGGGATTGTATAGTGCAAGTGTGTGATTATATACAGAAGCTTCTTTCGAGATTGTTCTTCAGATTAGGAGACATTGCATACATTGACCAAGTTTCGGTTTAAGACGTTTTATGCTATGCAAGTTTTGACCCTGATTATCAGTCATGGATACTAATTCTATAACAAAACAGCTCTATTTTTCTGAGGTAAGACTGGTGGTTTTTGAACGCATATTGTGAGTTGCCACCAATTAAGCGTCACTGTAACCTTTGCAACACAGCCACCGGAGTTAAGAGTTCAGAGGTCCTCAGAAATCACTTTTGTTCATTGATACACTTCCACAAACATGTCTTGTGAAGAGCAGACTTTGATAGATCCTTGTTCCTTAAGTAAAACAGGGTGCCCACTCACACCTGACTGTCATCCCATTGATTGAAAACACCTGACTCTAATTTCACCTTTAAATTAACTGCTAATCCTAGAGGTTAACATACTTTTGACACTCACTAATATGTAATATTGAATGATTTTCCTCAATAAATAAATGACCAAGTATAATATTTTTGTCTCATTTGTTTAATTGGGTTCTCTTTGTCCGCTTTTAGGACTTGTGTGAAAATCTGATTATGTTTTAGGTTATATTTATGCAGAAATATAGAAAAGTATAAAACACCACTGTAAATGCTGTAAATGTAATGTAAACTGCATCAGGGGTGTCCAGACTTTTTTCAAAGAGGGCCAGATTGAACCATATCAAAATACCTAAGGTCCTTGCTCGCTTTCCAAAAATATTAATGTATTCAAAATACATTACAACATAATTATTTTTTTTTTACTTTTTTCACTTTAGCACAGTAACTGCAGCAGGATATCAAAAGAGTGAAAAATACAACGCCTTACTGCAGATTATTTACTGAAAATGTTCTTTCTTTAAAACATTTAAGTATAATACTGCATCTTTAAAACATGTCAGGTATTTTCCCTCAGTATTTCTGATGTCATTGTAAGTGGTGATCAATCAGTCTGGATCTCAAGCAGACCGAAAGGAAAACTTGCAATGTGTCTTAATGTATTCTTAAGAGTAACAGTGCAGGCCAATTATAATTTGTCGTGTGCCACATTTGGCCCTAGGGCCAGACATTGGACACCCCTGACCTTCATCATATAATCAGACATTATGTCAGAACACATGATATCACACAGTCTGTCAGAAAATTTGCCCAAGTTTATGTGAATCATCTCACGCAGTGTGACTTGTAATAATCTTACAAGAGTGCTGATATCGTCTGCTTAATACTCGTCTGTCCGGTTATTTCCACTGACAAACCAGAATGTGTTCAGCACAGTGATAAACATGAAGAGGAACAATGTGAAGTGCAGAACTAGTCTGTCATTTCACATTCTTTCAGGGGACCTTTAAATGTCAGAGACCTTTGGTTTAAATGTTTTTTAGTTAAAAGCTGCCAGCTTTGTGTGACAGATTTATTTATGCTAGCCTACAGTGTAATGTACCCTGCTCACAGCCAGTTTCAGGATATCTCTCTCTCTCTCTCTCTCTCTCTCTCTCTCTCTCTCTCTCTCTCTCTTGCTGTATCCTCAGATAGGATAGAAACATTATAGTTTAGGTTTCAAACATACAACATTTGGGCATCTCTGCTCAAATTATAGCTACTCATACAGTGGCTCTTGAACAGGCCTAGGTCATGATACTACCACCATCGTATTTCACAGATGGCATAAGGTTCATATTCTGCAATGCAGTGTTTTCCTTCCTCCAGACATAACATTTCTCATTTCAACCATTTAAAGTTCTAGTTTGGTCTCATCCATCCACGAAATGTTTTCCAATAGCCTTTTAGATGTCCATATGCTCCGTGATGGCAGCAGTGCTCTTTTTGGAGCTTAGTGACTTACTCCTTGTAACTCTGCCATGCACCCCATTGTTGTTTAGTATCCTCCTGATAGCGGACCCATAGACATTACCATTAGCCAGAGCTTTAGTTACTTAAAAGTTGCCCTAGGTTCATTTATGACCTGGTGGACTGTTACACAGCTTGCTCTTGGAGTTGCTCTTGGACATGTTTTCTGTCAGCCTTTTTTGGTTGACTGAGTACAATGTTCTTGAATTCCCTCAATTTGTACACATCTGTCTGACTGTGAATTAGTTATTGGTTAGGTCCAGACTCATTTAGATATGCTTTTGTAACCTTTTCGTTCTGATGTACAGGTACTGGACTACAACCAAGAAGTTCCAGGGTTCAAATCCCACCTCTGTCAAGCTGCCACTGGTGGGTCCGTGAGCATGACTCTTAAACCACAATTGCTTGGATTGTAAGACGTGAAGTGTTGTAAGTCAGTTGTAAGTCGCTCTGGATAAGGGCATCTGCTAAATGACCGAAATGGAAAGTAATGTAATGTGACAACATTTCTTTTAGTTAATCAGAAAGATCTTTTATTCATGCCATAAATGTGTTGTGCAGATCAGACTTTGATAGAGTTGTAAACCCTTGGATTTAAAACAACTTACTGTAATTTCACCTTCAATTTAACTGCTAACCCTAGAGGGTCACTCACAAGTATATAATATTTGTTAGGGTTCGCCCTGGGTTGCGGTTCGTTTTACATTTCGTTTTCATTCCGGTTCAACTTTTATCCCTGGTCCCTTAGTTAGTTTGTTTACGTTTTTGCCTAGTGCGACAGGCTGCTTGTGTGTGCTTCCTTTCACAGAGATCGATTGACTCAAGACTTGGCTTTGGGCAGCTCCTCACCTGTTCCTGATTTTGACCGCTGATTTCCACACTACTTAAGATCTTTGCAGAGAAAGAGGAGTTGCCAGATCGTTTTGCCACATTCCTGGTATCGTGGTTTGACAAGTATCTCTTACCATTAGCAACAGCGCCAGTTTTTTGTCTAGTGCTATCCAGTTCTGTGGTTTCTCTGGCCCTCATGGTTTCATTTGTTTTTCCTTGGCTGGATATTACCCTTCGTTCTCTTTGCTTTCAGTTGCTGGATTACCCCACTGTTCATCCCATTCGGCTGACATGCTCTGGTTCATCCTCCACACATTCGCTTGCCAATTCCTGGAAGCCACACACATGCAGCCGCTGCACGCTGTTCTATTCTGTTCTGCTCCATTCGCCCCAAGGGGGCAGATTCCCCCCGAGAATGGGGGTCCTTTCCAGCCCCGCTTCATTCTCCCCGCCTACCAGCAACACCTCCCTCCGTTATGCACCTTCCCGAGGTCACTGTACCCATGAAGGCCCTTCTTGACTCTGGGGCAGAGGAGAACTTGCTGGACCTAGCCACCTAATTGGGACACCCACTGGCCACCCTGGAAGCACCCTGATGTGTCTACACCCTGGATGGCAAGTTGCTAATGTAAATGACCCACCGTACCTTCCCCATAACTCTGGCTGTGTCTGGTAACCACCGGGAAGAGATCACCCTCTCCATTTTTCACTCACCCAAGGTTTCCCTGGTCCTCAAGCATCGCTGGCTGGAGTCCTTCCACAAGAGCTGTCTTCTCTCTGCTATGCCATCTCCGGGGGCTAGGTCTTGCACTTCGTGACCTGAGGAAATCCTTGACTTCTCCAAGGTGCCCTCGATCTACCATGACCTCCGGGAGGTTTTTTGCAAGGACCGTGCCCAAAGACTCCCAGCGCACTGCCCTTACGATTGTGCAATCGACCTGCTTCCTGGCACCCCTCTTCCCACCAGCCGGTTATTCAACCTCTCGTGCCATGGAGGGTTACATCTTGGAGTGCCTGACCTCTGGGTTCATTCGTCCCTCCACTTCACCCCTGGGGGCTGGGTTTTTCTTTGTTTCGAAGAATGATGCCACCCTCCGCCCGTGCATCGACTACCGGGGTTTGAACGGCATCACCAAACGTAACAAGTATCCATTACCCTTGATTTTGTCAGCCTTTGACCTCCTCCAAGTGGCGACTATATTCACTAATTTAGATCTTTGTAATGCCTATCACCTGGTATGAATAAAGGAGGGCGACGAATGGAAAACCGCATTTAACACACCTTTAGGACACTTTGAATACCAGGTAATGCCTTTTGGCCTTTCCAACGCCCCAGCTGTTTTCCAGGCTCTGATAAATAACATTCTTTGGGATTACCTGAATGGATTTACATTTGTTTACTTGGATGACATGTTGATTTTTTCCGGGACAAGGAAACCCATGTCAGGCACATCCACCAGGTCCTCACGAGACTCACAGAGTATCGTCTATTCGTAAAGGCCAAGAAGTGTGAATTCCATGTAGATTCCGTCACTTTTTTGGGCTGTATCATCCAAAGAGGGCGCATCAGGGCAGACGCCACCAAGAGTAAAGCAGTGGCAGAGTGCCCAACTTCTACCGCTGCTTTATCCGAGACTTCAGCAAGGTGGCGGCGCCACTGACCAAGCTCGCCTCCACCAAGGCCACTTCCAGTGGACCAACAATGCGGACCGGGCCTTCAAGAAGCTCAAGAACCTTTTCACTTCCTCACCAGTCCTCATGCAGCCGGATCCCAAATGGCAGGCAATTCATCATGTAGGTGGATGCGTCAGACTCCGATGTGGGCACAGTCCTCTCACAGCGAAATGGTCCGGATAACAAGCTGCACCCCTGCGCCTTCTTTTGCTGCTTCCTCTTCCCAGCAGAGGCCAATTATGATGTCAGCAACCAGGAGTTACTGGCAGTAAAACTGTCTGTTAAGGAGTGGAGGCATTGGCTTGAGGGTGCTGAGCAGCCGTTCATTGTCTGGACTGACCACAAGAATTTGGCATACATCAAGATGGCCAAGAGGCTGAACTCCCGACAGGCCCGATGGGTGCTGTTCTTCTCAAAGTTTGACTTCACCCTACGTACAGGCCCGGAACTTGAATATCAAACCCAATGCTGTCTCCCACCACTTCTCACCTGAGGAGTCCTGGGAGACCAACGATACCATCCTCCTGCCGGCCCGTCTGGTTTCTCGTCTGTCCTGGGAAGTCCAATGGGCAGTCGAAGAGGAGCAGGGTGAGGAACCCAACCACCGGCCAGTCTCCTGCAGCCTCTCCCCTGTCCCTGGGCGTCCCTGGTCACATATAGCGGTCAACTTCAACACAGGGCTCCCTGAGTCCTGCAACAAGATGATAAACCTTACTGTAATTGACAGAATCTCCAAGGCTGTCCGGCTAGTGGCCCTACCCAAACTTCCCACGGCACTAGAGACAGCCAAAGTCCTATTCAATCAAGTTTTGAAGATACACGACATCCCCATAGATATTGTCTAGGACTGGGGACCCCAGTTCACATCCTAGGTATGGAAGACATTTTATAAGAACATTGGTGCTTCTGTTAGCCTCACTTCCGGTTTCCATCCTCAGTCTAACAGGCAGGTCGAGAGAGCCAATCAGGAGATCTAAGCCTCTCTGTGCTGCCTGTCCACCCGAGACCCAACCAAATGGAGTTCCTACCTGGGCTGGGCAGAGTATGTTCAGAACACTCTGGTGAATGCCGCCACGGGCCTCTCTCCATGTGAAACCTCCCTAAGCTACCTACCACCACTCTTCGCCAGCCTGGAAACTGCCATAGCAGTCTCGTCAGTCCATCACCACCTGCACCACTGTCTGAAGACCTGAAGGACAGTCCGGACGGCGCTCCCCAAGGCCCGTGCTGATGCCCAACACTCTGCCAATTGCCCTCGGAGGCCTGCACCCAACTACACCCCAGGGCAGTCAGTCTGGCTCTTGGCACGGGACATCCCTCTTCGTGTAGAATTCAGGAAACTAGTGCCTTGTTTCATTGGTTCATTCCCCGTTGACAAGATAATCAATCCCACTTCTATCCGTCTTAAACTTTCGAATCATATGCGCATTAACCCCACTTTCCAAGTCTCCCAAGACTTGACTTTGGACTTTGACTTTGGCCTGTTCCTGATTTCTACCGCTGATTTCCACGTTACCTAAGGAGGTTACGCCGCCCAAGGAGGTTGGGTCCCTTTTTGAGTCTTGGTCCTCCCAAGGTTTCTTCCTAGAACTAGGGAGTTTTTCCTTGCCACTGTCGCCCTAGGCTTGCTCAATTTGGGATTGGACGTAGTTATTAGGAGATAATCTAAACTTGTAAAGTTGCTTTGAGACAATGCTCCATTGTAAAAAGCGCTATATAAATAAAAAATCTGACTTGACTTGACTTGACTAAGATCTTCACAGAGAATGAGGAGTCACTAGATCATTTTGCCACATTCCTGGTATCGTGTTTCAGCTAGTAGCTCTTAGCATTAGCGATAGCTCCAGTTTTTTGCCTAGAGCTATCTAGCTCTGTGTTTTACCTCTGGCTGGATATTACCCTTCGTTCTCTTTGTTTTCAGTTGCTGGATTACCCCACTATTCATCCCATTCGTCATGCATTCACCTCCCGGTTCCGGGAAGCCACACACTTGCAAGCACCACATGCTGTCAATTCCCCGCACCATGCCGCTACTTTCCTGGATTCCCTACCATGTGCACCTGGCCACTTTCATTTAGACTGATTTTTGGTTTGAAATTATTTCTTGTAATAAATCTCCATTCTTTCTTATGTCGTGGTTTGGCTGCTTATCTGCATCTTGGGTTCCAATTTGGTTTATCTTGGGAATGCCAGTGCAATCCTTAACAATATTGGATTGTTTTCCTCAATAAACAAATGGCCAAGTATAATATTTTGCCTAATTTGTTTACTGGGTTCTATTTATCTATTTGTAGGACTTGTATGAAATTTTTATGATATTTTAGGTCATATTTTTGCAGAAATATAGAAGATTCTAAAGCTTTCACAAACTTTCAAGCACCACTGTATCACATATTTCTACAATTTTAATGCACAAGTTGGGGCAGCATGATTTTAAATGACTTGGACTGAAGTTAAGTCAGGTGTAGACAGTTCCAGAGCGTCTGTGACTCTTCTTTCAGGCAGTTGTACATTACAAACATGTGTTTCGCTAAGAAGCTGACCAAAGATCTAAAAATAAAGATAACTGACTCAGGGGAAGATGTAAAAACGTAACTCGTTACTATTTCTACTCACCATCCAGCTCATGCCGCACAATGAAACGCACTCCAGGCTAATATGATAATGAGTGTTAGGTTTAAATCACACATTACACATTTGAATAAAACATTAGCCATGATTACATACGTTTGTGATTAAGACACGGTTTGACTTTTTTATATTCTTTGCAATGCTGACTATTAAAACACATGTCAAAACTTGAGGCAGATGGACTACAACAGGAGAGAAAAGTACTGCAGCTTTTGGTCAACGAACAGAAATTTGTATCTTCAATGAGCTCTGGCTCAGGAATAAATGTGAAAATTTCACTCTCAATATGCAGGTGGTGGGCTCAGAATGTAAACAGCATGAATCAACTGACCCAAGTCACTTTCTGTGAAAAGTTCCTGCTGCTGCTGGTATAATGGTATGCGTTCTTAATACTCATCAGGCCCCCTAATACCAACTGAGAAATGCCAGTCTATCTGTCTATTGTTTCTAACCATATGCATCCTTTCCGTCCCGCAATTTATTGTTTTCCTGTGGCTACCTCCAATGTGATAATTCATTCATTCATTCATTCATTCCAGTTCTTATCTGCTTAATCCTGAACAGGATCATGGAAAAGCTGGTGCCTAGCCGGCAGCACAAGGCGCAAGGCAGGAGCAACCCTGGACAGAGTGCCAATCCATTGTGTTGTGTAAAACACAAGTCATGTCAAACTATCTAGGCCAGAAAATGCATGATAACTGTAGACATTCTTGTGTAATCTATCATTTTAAATAGTTTAGCCTATGAGAACAGTCACATTACGAATCTCTGCCACTGTGCATTTAGCAGACGAAGGTGCTTTCATGTGGAAGCCTTATTCAAATACTGTTTAATCTTTACTGAGCTTACCCAGTGCAGTCTCATGTCAATGATGGGGTTAATGGTTAGGCCATGCATATTTTATAACCATAGGCACTTGCTCTGAGGCAGTTCTGAGCTGTTCTCTTTCTGTGCTAAGCATTCATTATCACCGATGATGAATTCACCCAGGCAGCAGGAATGCAGCAACGAACAGAATCCCATTGATGTCTGAACTACCACACACGATATGCTTGTTTCCATGCCAAGTCAGCAGAGCTGTATGGAGAGACATATAGGAGAAAACACACACACACACATACATATATATATATATATATATATATATATATATATATATATATATATATATAGCCATTGTCAATATCTAAGTTAAAAAAGTCAGATCAGATCTTTCTATCCATTTGGGAACATTTCCCCACAGTCCCCACAATGGTATATAAACATGACCCCCACACACACACACAAATGCACAGCTGGTACTGCTAAATACATGCTCCAGTTTTAAACTACTGGTTACTTCACTGTCTGTATTTCTGCTGTGCTATTTCAACTCCTGCCTTGCCTGCCTACTATTTAAATCTTGTTACCACAGTCTTTAACAGGGAGAGACCTTGGTGGTTTTCCCAATCCCTTTAACTGATCGAGGCAACATCAGGCATTGACAATATAACACATAGTCGGCACACAGTGGCGGTTCCAGTGGTCTCAATAAAACTGCCTTAGAGTGTGTCTTTGAATCAGCACTGGATTGCTTTATTATTTATTTCTGTGGCTAGTGGTAAGCATAGTAATATTTGATCTTACCATGATGATACATGAGAAAGACAAAACTTTAATAAAAGCAGTAATAGCTATGTTACTTTTGCAGATACGAATGAATACTCAAGAGGAACATAATGCATAAATGCACAAAAGTTGATGTATGGCTTATAAATTTTACTCAAGTATAAAGGTACATGCCACTAAATGTACTAATTTCAGGTTCTCATACTTTCCCCACTGACAGATATGTAATGTTGGATCATTTTCAATGGCTTTCGTTCTTCTCTACCTCCAGCCTTGGAATGGTTGTTGCAATTCCAGTCTAGGCATGGCTAGTATCGGTTGAGTGCACTGCACACACACACACACACTCACACACACACACACACACACACACACACACACACACACATATCTGTCACGGCCTCTGTTGCCATGGAAACTACTACATTCCAGTTGGTTAAGACCTGTGTCCTCTCTAATGATAGAGGACCGAACCAAATGATGCTGTTCTATAGGGGGGGATTTGTATAAATGATTCTCTCTTGTTCTGCATATTGAATACTCCGTGGCAGCAGAGCTTAGATGCTCATGAATGGCCTAGGTACATTATAATATTTTTTGTGTGTACTAATCTTCATTGCAAAATGCAAAGCTGCTGCTGGCTGTCGTAATCAGATTGCATGCCGTTAACAAGAAGGTACAGTATTAGCAGAGACATATTAGTGATGCAGACAGCACTCTCTAAGTGCATTGATTAAACATTCGATTTGGCAGATAATATACTGCAGGAAATTGGATTATGTTGTTATGTGGCGCAACAAACATTAGAGACCACTGCATAATGAGAATGGAACTGGATAACGTCACAAATTTCCAGATACACTGATAATCAGATCAATCCACACAATGCTACATCTGCCTAGTTTTGCAATTGTATAATTTAGTAGACACCTTGTGACTTGCCGCAGATCCATACTCCTTGGAATAGTAGACGTTCATTTCCTCCATTTTGGACCATGTGCCTTCTTGTGGACTGGTGTGAATTGTTCTTGTTTGTCAAAAAAAAACAAGCAAAACAAAAAAGGTGTAACTTTGAACTCTGTAATGTGAAATGGTTCAGAATGGTTCAGGGAGCCCTATGTGCATTATTACTTATTGGAAAGTTTTTACTTCATTCCAGTATTCTCAAAACATGTCTACGTTCAATGATGTCAGCATAATATAGTGGTTCAGGGGTGATTGGCCCTCTGTTTCTCTACATTTACATGTACAGCATTTAGCAGACGCCCTTATCCAGAGCGACTTACAATTGGTACAGTCTTACAATCCAAGCAAATGTGGGTTAAGGGCCTTGCTCAAGGACCCAACAGTGGCAGCTTGGCAGAGGCGGGATTTGAACCCTGGACCTTTTGGTCCATAGTCCAGTACCTTAACCGCTAGCTACCACAGTCCCACAATTTCTCTAATGTGAGCAGAATGTGTGGGTGTTTTTCTTCTCGTACTGAAAACTACAATAGGAAAAATATCCCATAATCAACCACTGAATAAAATAACAGTTAAGGTTACTCTGAGATTGGAGGATATTGTAGGCATAGGTAAGAGGCAATGGTAAGAACACCATACACTTTGGATATTTTCACAAAATACAGGTAGGTGGTTTTTAATGACCATCCGATCAATGGCCGTTTGCTTTAATTGCCGAGGTCTTAACATTATAATAAGTTATAATAGGAAATAAAAACTTTGCAGCCGCAGGCTAATCAACACTGCAGTTCTACAAGCAGAGGTGGGAGTCCATCATTTGTGTGTGTGTGTGTGTGTGTGTGTGTGTGTGTGTGTGTGTGTGTGTGTGTGTACGGGTCATGTGCTTGTTTGTTTCCTAGCTCATATCTGGACTAGAGATTTTTGTGCAGGTTACCCATGTGGATGAATTTCTGCTGCATGCTTGTATCAAGCTGTAAATGGTGTCCATAAGTGTATGTGCCTATTCTATTGTAAGTAGTACTGCTTTGTTTGTCCCCCCACTAAACTGCTTCACATTCACTCGCTGAGTCTCTGTTTCATCTGGCTGATCTTCCATGTTGTTCGTAATACAGTCATTTAATGCATTTTTGCTTCTGTCTAACAAAAGTATCGGGTCCATCATACCATCCTCTTAAATGTTACGGCTTTCCCCTAGACAATAGTACATTACTGTATTTTTTGGCCTTATTGTGAATTTCCTTAAATTACAGTAGGTTTAGCATGTGCATAGCAGTTTAGGCTTCAACTTTGACACATTTATGTATCGTTTGCAGGCAGTTTTCTTGTGAAAATATCCTTCACATTTACATTACAATAGCATACAAATACTATGTGACTAAGTTAATGTCTGGTCAAGGACCATTTCGGTCAACGACCTGTTTCACAGATTGTAATGCCATCATTAAACTGCGCATGCCTGTACTAAACCCACTATTAGCCGATATAGCGAGTTGGTGGTACAGGTAGTGGATTAGGGTATTAAAATAGCCAATGTGTTATACTTCAGATAGCAGGAAAACTCTTCTGCCTTGTTGCTCCTAAGGCTCAGAGTTAAGGGCCAGCTGCTACAAACAGGAGTTGTTAAGTTGTTAAGTGGGATGAAACAGGAAATGTATTTTGCCCTTCATATGCATTGGCATTGTAGTTATACACTGTGGATTAGTTTGACCTGAATTTCACTATAGCCTGTTTCACTTTGAAACTGCCTTTGCCCTACTTTTCCTTTATTCCTACTTCTATATCCCCACCCCTCCTCTTTGTCGGTTTCCTCCAGCCTTCCAGCCAACAGAAGGTAGTAACTTTCATTACGTGTGTATGTCTGTCCAGTATTAGCTGAGCTTCATACCCAGCCATCACCATGTCTTGAGATGTCTTGAGACATGTTGTAAGACACATTATGAAGATGTCTTAAGACATCTTGAGGCATGTCTGTAGATGTTATCCCTTCTTTTATTTTATAAATATTCCTTATTATTAATTTTTAATATTAATATACATACTACATTGATAATTGCAGATAAATAAATTGCTTCTATTTAGTAACCGATTTTCTTTTTTTACTACACTTCTAAGGTAATGTTGTGTATTTAAATATCATCAAAAAAAATTTTTTTTTTCTAATTTCATTTTTCAGATACCTTACTGACATTTTGTATGCGGTTGGCTCACACTGTTTTACAACTACTGTATTATATTTAATTTACAAGTTATATTTATTTAAATTAACTAAGTACATTTTTCATAGAGTCATCAAAATAATAAGGAACTTGTCAGATTTTATTATATTTTTTCATTTTGACACTTTCTCTTACTTAGTTTGTCAAGTTATATTACTAACAAAAATTAAGTAAATGTTGCAATTTTCATTTGCTAAATGTTACCAAATAAAATAACTTTCTCTACGCATTCATTAAAAAAAATTCACATAGCTAAAATACAAATTAAACTATTTATTTAACCAATATTAAACAACAATTAATCACCCACATTCAAACAGCAAAATAGTTAATTAACTTCAGTCCCTTTCACTTTTTCACATTTTACAATGTTGTGGCCTTGTGCTAAAATTGAAAAAACAAAAGAAAAGTTTTTCCCCATCATTCTGCACTCAAACCCCCATAATGAGAATGTAAAAACAGAATTTTTTTAATTTTTGCAAATGTATTAAAAAGGAAAAAATAAAAGTATGCATAGACATAAGTATTCAGACCCTTTGTTATGACACTTGAAATTTAGCTCTGGTTTCTTCCTATTACTCTTAACCATCTTTGCCATGTTTCTACACCTTGATTAGAGTCCACCTGTACTAAATTCAGTTGATTGGACATGATGTGGAAAGATTCACACCTGTCTATATAAGGCCACACAGCTAACAATGGATATCAGAGCAAAAACCAAGCCACAAGGAGGAAAGAACTGCCTGTATTGTGTGGAACCACAGATCTGATGAAGGCTACAAAAAAGTTCTGCTGCACTGAAAGTTCCCAAGAGCAGAAGAACAGAACAGAAGAAGTTTGGAACAACCAGGACTCTTCCTAGAGCTGGGCGCCACACTAAACTAAGTAATTGGGGGAGAAGAGCCTTGGAGACATAACCAAGAACCCAATAGTCACTCTGGCTGAGCTCCACAGATCCTGTGTGCAGATGGGAGAAACTTCCAAAAGTTCACCACTGCAGCACTCCACCAATCTGGGCTTTATGGCAGAGTGGCCAACAGAAGCCTCTTCTCTGTAAAAGACACATGGATGCCTGTCTATAGTTTGCAAAAAAAGCACCTAAAAGACTCTCAGACTTTGAGAAACAAGATTTTCTGGTCTGATGAAATTAAGATTGAACTTTTAGACCTCGATTCTAAGCACCATGTCTGAAGGAATCCAGGTACTGCTCATCACCTGCTCAATACCATCCCTACAGCGAAGCACAGTGGTGGCAGCATCATGCTGTGGGGGTGTTTTTCAACAGTTGGGACAGGAGACTGGTCAGAGTTGAGTGTAAGCTGAATGGAGCAAAGTACAGAGATATTCGTAATGAAACCCTGATCCAGAGTGCTTGGGAACTTGAAGGTTAATCTTCCAACAAGACAATGACCCTAAGCACAGAGCCAAGACAACATAGGAGTGGCTTTGGGACAAGTCTGTGGACGTTCTTGAGTGGTCCAGCCACTCAGTATAGACATTATGACAGTTAATTTAATATATTTTACTATATTATAATGCTCTTGTACAGAGTGTATATAACTCAGACTAAGCATCAAGTTAAACCTTGGTCAATTAACAGAGAACCTTTGCTGTCACCCTTCGTCACTAACATACATTGTGAAGTGAAAACTATAAACAAACAACACAAACATACATTGTATAGCTTGCACATTATTAAAGACTGCTGTTTAGCACTGTAAGTAACCGACCGCAGTAAAGTTGGCCTGCAGTTAATGATTCAGAGCTGTTTTCGTCTAGAATTCTCTGATGAAGTAACATTACACTGTAATTAATACTGCATTTGCCTCGTCCTGATTTGTGAATTTAGATGACGTCATCATCTAAATCGAAATCAGTCTGCATTTTATTTTAGGGCTTTACTTTCAAAAGCTTATAACTTCTAAAGGTGACCACTTAGATTACTGAAACCTGCAGCAAGGTGAACAGGCTGATTTGTGAAACTTTTCACAGTCTTAATTTTGTCTGTAAGTGGCTTGTATAAACCGTGAGTACGGAAAATGATAGCACACGAAATATCAATTCAACTGGGCATTAAACAGTCTAAGCAGGCCATATAACTGATAATATAGAGAATAAATACAGGTTGAAGTTAACCTCCATCAATTCTGAAAACTTTCACAGATATAATTTTGTCTACTAGGCAGTTATTTACATGCTGTCTATTAAGTGTAGGCATTATCTCATTTGTGAAAGCTTTCACAGATATAACTTTGTCTAATAAACATTTATTATGATGTTATTTATTACTTTATAGGCAAAATCTGCTTTGTGAAAGCTTTCACAGATATAATTTTGTCTAATAAATATTTAGTATGCTGTTATTTATTACTTTTAGGCATAATCTGATTTGTGAAAGCTTTCACAGATATAATTTTAAAAAATAACTATTTATTATGATGTTATTTATTACTTTTAGGCATAATCTGATTTGTGAAAGCTTTCACAGATATAATTTTAAAAAATAACTATTTATTATGATGTTATTTATTACTTTTAGGCATAATCTGATTTGTGAAAGCTTTCACAAATGGCATTCACAAAACTTTATCGCCTGTTGTCAAGAGGTCATAAGTTCAAATACCAGCAACACTGCAGCCCTCCACAAAAAAGGAGTCTGAGAATAGGAATCCCACCCTGATGTTATGGGGGGGGGGATTCCTAACCCTGCCGATGGAGGGAGGGGATGGGGGATGCAGACTAAAAATTCTGACAACATTTTTTGAGTAGTTTCAAGTTGCCAGTTCGTTTCACTGATATTTTTTGAGTCGCTCAACTCAAATGTGTTGTTGACCTCACCGAGATGAAGACAACAATGGCACTACTTCAGATTTAGGTATTTACTATTTGTTTAATATTTATTTAATTATTTATTTGAATCTAACAGCCTTTGTTTACACCAGTTTTCTGTTTTGGGGAAATTTTCCAAAACACTGAGGTTACTGATATTAAAATCAAATTCTTGTTATTGTAAAACTTTTTTGACGCGTGTTATTGTCTTATAGGATATAAATAACATTTGCCTGACCGACATCACAATGGACTTTAAACAACTCTTCCTAGTCATAATATTTTAAGTTCAAGTTTGTCACTTGTTTATTGTTAATTTAGTGTTAATTATTCTATTCAATGTGATACTCACTCATATGCAGTTTGATGAATAAGCAATTAATTTAGAGTTATCTATCATTTTAGTGATATGATTATGAGTAAGACAGTCGTATGAAACGTGTGGGCACCCCGATTAATTTCATGATTTTTCTTTATAATATTGGTTGTCCAGCTCGCAATTTCAGGTAAATATATCATTAGCAGATGGAAACACCGTGATATTGAGAAGTGAAATTAAGTTATAGCCGACCCCTCAGCGGAACTCAGCAGCGAGATGAAGTGTACAGAAGTACATGTGATCCTAAAACAAACAGTCCTATACGTTAAAGGGGCAGGTGCATAAAACTTTGGGCATTGTCATTTGATACCTTTAGCACTAATTTAATTTGGAACACTGTAAAATTTTGTGTTTGTAGCTTTAAGATGCTCCAAGTGTGTTTTATCTGATATTAAGTTTGAATGCTACATACAAAGTGAGAGTAGAAGTGGTAAGTGTGGCCATGTTGAAGGTTTTTATCCTTGTGTGTGTGTGTTGTGACACTTGTGGTTGACGCTGGTGTACTGGTTGGGTGATTTGTGGAGTTGCATATTGTAGACCAAACTGCTGTTTGTTTGCTGAATAAAAAAGTTGTTTGTTCAATCAACTGTAGGTGGAGTGGTATGTGAGTTGACGTTACTTATCTGTTTGTAATTGGTAGTGTGTGTATTTTTAGTTATGCTCTTCGCCCGTCCCGCTCCTCCGCTCCTCCTTCCCCGCTCTCGATCTAGAGGACTCACAATAAGTGAAGAAAGAGAACACAGTCAGCGAGGCGCTTCACGGTCCTGTGCACACAGGGTGTCTCGACCGGGCGCGACGTTCACCGAGACTCTCGACGCGTCCAGTCTGATTGCCTTCGGCCTCCTGCAGGCTAGTCCACTGACAGTCCTTCTGTTGACGACACTCGGCCCTGTTGTTCCCTTTTTGCATCTTCTCTGAAGAGTGGCAACATGGGACCCTCAAAACAACTCTCACATAGCCTGAAAACAAAGGTTGTTCAACTCATGGTTTCAGGGAAAGGGAAAGCTCTCTCCAGAGGTTTCAGCTGTCAGTTTTTTCCACTGTGAGGAACATAGGTGAGGCAATGGAAGACCACAGCACAGTTCTAGTTTAAGGAACTCCGAAGAGGCAGACCAGACCAAGGAAAATCTCAGATAAGGCAGAGGCGAAGGATGGTGAGAACAGTCATAGTCAAGCCACAGACCACCTCCAAAGACCTACAACCTCATCTTGCTGCAGATGGTGTCACTGTTCATCGTTTCAACTATACAGCGCACTTTTGCACAAGGAGAGGCTGTATGGGAGAGTAATGCAGAAGAGCCTTTTCTGCAGACACGCCACAAACAGAAGTCACTTGAGGTGTGCTACAGCACATTTTGGACAATCCAGCTTCATTTTTGGAATAAAGTCGCTGGGTACTGATGAAACTACAATTGAGTTATTTTGGACATAACAAGGAGCGGAAAAAGAAAACACAGCAATCCCAAGAACAAACACTTGCTACCCACATTCAAATTTGGTGGCGGTTCCATCATGCTGTGGGGACTGTGTGGCCAGTGCGGTACTAGGAATCGTTGTAAAGTTGAGGGTCGCATGGATTCCAGTTAATATCTCCAGATTCTTGAGAACAATGTTCAAGAATCAGTGACAAAGTTGCACCGAGGCCAATGACCCCAAACCCTGCTCAAAATCTACTAAGGCATTCATGCAGAGGAACCAGTACAACGTTCTGGAATGGCCATCTCAGTCCCCAGACATGAATATTACTGAAAATGTGGGCTGTCCATGCTCGGAAACCATCAAACCTGACTGAACTGGAGATGTTTCTATAGAAGAATGGCCCAAAGCACCTTCAACCAGAATCCAGACTGAAAGCTGTAGGAAGAGTTTAGCGGCTGTTATTTCTACAAAAGGAGGATCTACTAAATATTGATGTCATTTTTCTGTTGGGGTGCCCAAATGTATGCACCTGCCTAATTTTGTTTGAATAATTACTGCACACTTTCTGTAAATCCTATAAACTTCATTTCACTTCTCAAATATCACTGTGTTCATCTGCTACATGATATATTTAACTCAAGTTGCTGATCTGAACAACCAATGATTTATAAACTAAAATCATGAAAATTATCAGGGGTGCCCAAACTTTTTCATATGACTGTATGTTTTGAAGTTACAGCGTTTGTTTAGAGATTGTGGTAGCCTAGTGGGTAAGGTACTGGACTATGGACCACAAATCCCACCTGTGACAAGCTGCCACTGTTGGGTCCTTGAGCAAGACCCTTAACCCACAATTGCTTGGATTGTAAGACTGTACCAATTGTAAGTCGCTCTGGATAAGGGCGTCTGCTAAATGCTGCAAATGTAAAATGTAAAATTTTTAAGGCCTTCTCAACGTCACAGAGATGACAGAAGTCCAGAGAGAGTTATTGTGGAGTAAGAGCACAATCTGGGTTCAAACATGTCACTACATTTTGATGATTATTATGATTAAGTACCCTATCAGATAATCACACAAGGCTGCATGCTTCTTTTCTCGTATTGTATATATACACGTGTTCTTCCTCCAAATGAATGGGATTAAAGAATGGACAACATGTTGTGTTTTTCTTCTTATCCCCTGGCCAGCAACAGGACATTTCTCCTTACTTTATGGCTTAGACTAACGAGTAGAGAGTGAACCCAAATTGGAAGGTCTTCTGGGTCCTGATTAGAAAATCCATTCCTAACAAACAAATCCATTCCTAAAACTAGTTTAAACCAACTTCATGTTCTAACCTCTTTGTTCTGTGTTACAACTGATGACATTTACATAAACTAATACTTCTGGAAGGTTTAAGAATGTAGAAATTATTAGACTACTTTTAAAAAACGTACAATTAAAAAACGTATCACAATTAATAAAACATGGTATTAATATGAAAAAAGCCATAAAGTAATCTTGGTATAATCTTGGTAAAACGTCTTGGTATAACAAACAGTGATAGCTGGGTATGTTTGGTAGCTTCTGCTCTATCAAACTCAATTGCTTTAATGGGATTTCTCTCATTTACTAATAGCAATACAGGTGCATAGTGAAATGTAGTGTTTATACTCTTTAGCATTTTCCATGTTAAGCAGAGTGTTCTCTTACTGCTGTATTATTCTTAGCATTTATGGTACACGAGTTCATCTGTATAAGTGGACTACTGTGTGGGTTTTCTGTAGGTACTCCAGTTTCCAACCACATTCCATTTGGATCTAAAGTGTCCCAGTGTAAGTGAGTGAGTGAGAGTGTGTGTACATGTATACTGTCCATGGCACGGTTCCCGCCTTGCACTTTTTGCTGGCATTTAGGCTTTGCACCCCCCCACCCCCCACCCCACCACACACACACACACACACACACACACACACACACACACACACACACACACACACACACACACACACACACACACACACACACCTTAAGCGGGTATGTAAATTGAGTGATAATTTAGCTTAATAAATTAAATGGCTTAGGCAAAAGACAAGGAAGCATCTTTATGCAAATACACAAATTGGCTTTAAATGCGACTTGGTTTCTACCACATATTTACCACATATTTTTATTATTAGATAAGATAAAATCACTACCTGTGAGTTTATGTTTGCGACCTGATTTTTTCTTTCTAGCAGGTTACTGCTTATTACTGTAATAATAGGTAAACAAATTAAACCACCACTGCATAGCTGCACTGTGAACTTATATATGACCTTGCAGCAGAACAAATATATTTTTAAATATAATATAATTATATAATATAATATAATTTCAAAAGATATAATATGATAATTAGGGCCACTGATCCCAATTCGATTCGATTTCCGATTCGATTCAATAACGATTCAGTTAGGAATATTTCAGTTACAACACCAGGCTTTGGTTGGATATAAAAAGAGATTTACAGAGAACTAATGTTGTAATTGTACAAAGAATACTCAACCTACCATTATTAAAATGATTAGTGTTTACATGAAGAATGAACCTAACCCATCTGCGTTTGGCATGGCCACTTCACTCAAATGTTTGCGTTTGGGTAAACAACATGGTTCCGGA
This sequence comes from Ancistrus triradiatus, assembly GCA_025084515.1. Taxonomy (NCBI): domain Eukaryota; kingdom Metazoa; phylum Chordata; class Actinopteri; order Siluriformes; family Loricariidae; genus Ancistrus; species Ancistrus triradiatus. The sequence continues at coordinate 503,249 of JAJAGP010000255.1, read as the reverse complement.
ACATTAATAAGGCTTCAGAAGCTATCATTTTTAACAATGCTGTATGGACATGTAATCTCTCATGTAAAAGTTAATAGAGCCTCAGTTATTTTTTTGGCACAGGGAGAACCTGAAGGTAATTTTATCACAAATGCCTTCTCTAGTGGAGGTTGTTTGGCCAATGTTTCTGCTGCTTCAAAACTTCATGAAATGTCATGAAATCGCACCACTCTGCAGAGAGCTTTTACTTTGAAAGGACGGATGCAGAGCAAAACAAAAGTGGAGAGTGATGACGCCCAAGGTTGAAGGTGAAGAGAAGAGAGAAATGTAGATAAACTATGGTTAAGTTTAGATAGATTTTACAGTTGACAAGGACATTGGTGCTTAATGACTCCGAGCAATGTTCAGTTCATCATTGTGCCGCATTTTGGCATTACTACATTAAATTAAAGCCATAACTGAGACAACAGAAAGCCACAGTGGCTGCTGCCACTACTGAAAACAGTCCCGGCGGGAACACTGTTGGTGTCTGATATTTTTTGAATATCAGGGTGTTCTCGCTAAATGGTTTCTCAGATTTGTTGTATTCGCAGAAAATTTCACCTCCATGTTGCAGGGCTTACATACGACTTTGGTTTTGTCCAGCTTTTCCGTACAGTTGTGGTTGTTGAATCCAAAATGTAACCAGACATTTGCTTTCAGGTGCTGTGCGTGTTCACTTAAGCTCCAGCAATGCTTAACCTATGCAGGCTAGATCTCAGTGCACGAAAAAACAATGGGGTTAAAGATGTACGCATACACAGGGAAAAAAGGCTAATTCTAAATATCAGGTATATATGAATCGATATCTGGTCTTTCAAATGAAGATATTCACGCTCCAGTCATTGCTGTTAAAGAATGTATGCACAAAGGCAATGTTTTGCTGATGTAACAATATGAAATTGGTTATATAAACCTTCTCTTGCAGCTCTGTGAGCAGTCCTGCAGTCCAGCAAGCTTGCATGTCACCAAATAATGAGCCGCTCTCTTTAGTGCTATTCCATTCAAATCCCACATGTACTGTTTTCAGCATCAAAAGGACTACAAAGTGGTCGCTGTTGATATACAAACAATGTAATCTACTTACAGCATATACAGTCATTTTCCACCAGTGGACACTAATTGAGTCCAACAGGCTGAAGCGTCTCTTCAGTGTCTGTCTGAGCAGAAAGAGAGTCACCAGCCAAATGGAATCGCTTTGTTTCCATGGTTACTCTTACTTTCATTTGTTGCTTTAATTGCCCTAATTGTTATCCCTGTGCAACAACAAACCAAAATAAATCAGAGCGCTGCACAGATGTTTGGGGAGTGTTTCTCCTGCTGTCAATTTACTCTAGCTTTCTTCTCTCTTTGCGATTCCCTCAGACACAGCATTAGCCAGACGCCTCTATCTGCAAAAGCTGGAGGCAGAATTCCAACTAATAAAACGAAATTAAATTATTGAAATCACTAGTAGTGAGTGAAAAATACAGAGGAATGAATCTGAAAGGAGATTCCTGCATATTTCTTGCCTAATTTCCTCGTTTCTATCTCTTGTTTCTTTATAACAGAAGTCTAACTCTTCGTCTGTATTCCATGCTAACAAATTTTTTCATTTTATGAAGGAACAATTGTCTTAATTGGCAATCAGATGGAACAGTGGTCTGAAAAGCTAGCCCACCACCGCAGTGACCTGGGTTCAAGTCAAGATGCCTTATATCTTTACTAGGATCTACTTTGAGAGAGAAATGCCCACCATTCTAAGATTGTTTTAAAGAATTTCATCACTAGAAGCTACTCTTAGCACTAAGAATCTTTATACAGCCCCAGGTCAGTTTCCAGCTGTCTGTCGTGGGGGAATCCATGAAGTCGGAATTGAGCGGGTGTGCAGGCACAGATACACCCTGGACAGGTTACCAGTTTAGCCCAGGTTTCTGTAAACGCACCACTCAACCATCACATTACAGGCCCCATTAGTGATTTGAAACGTGCCTCTCAGTAACTGCAGCTGCCAGCAGCTGGCTCTAACCAGTGAGCCACTGGGACTGTCCCTTTTTTTTTTTAAGTGTAAATGTTTCCTGAAATAACAAGATTATTTTCCAAGACATCAAGATTTTGGCACATTGTTTTCTCAGTAGACGTTAATAAGTTCAACCCCTGGTTCAGCCACTGCTGCCACTTCTGGACCTTTTAGCAAGGCCCTTAACTTTTAGTTGCTGAATCAGAAAAATGACTCACAAAGAATGTGACTCACTGATTAGTCTGCTCCTTTGACCCCGCTGCACAAAATTGTGTTTTGCACTGTGATTTAGGTTTAGGTTGGCTTACACCTCATAGATTGAGATCTTAAATTATGTTTGTCATTGCCATGGTATATTTACACTAGTTAACACAAACTAACACGATTAACCAACATCTGCTTCAGAGATCCCCGGATCAAGCCCGAACTTGGACATTATTTTTTCATCATGGAAAGGCTGAAGATGTTAGATAGCTAGTAAGTTTTCATTTTAAATCAAAGTGGCTAAGTAGTGTACTTATATATTACTTGTGCTCTGGGTAGTGAAAAAAACTCCGAATATCCCTTCTCTTTTTTTGGTGGCATGATATTTATAATGTATAAAACAAGTTGACAGGGACACAACTAGTGGTCAACTGATCTTCTTCTTCTTCTTTCAGTTTCTCCCTTTCTCAGGGGTCGCCACAGCGAGTTAAACGTTTCCACCTCACCCTGTCCTCCACGTCCTCTACTCTCACCCCAACTCCCTGCATACTGTCATTTACCACAACCAAATAACTCCTCTTTGGTCTTCCTCTCCGTCTCTTGCCTGGCAGCTCCATCGCCAACATCCTCCTACCAATATATATCCACTATCCCTCCCTCTGCACATGTCCAAACCATCTCAGTCTTTCCTCTCGAATTTTTGTCTCCCAATTTTCCAACCCTGTGCTGTCCTCTGATGATCTCCATTCCTAATCCTGTCCACCCTAGATTCCCCGGTAAACACCCCAGGAAGGGACCAAAAAAAAAACCTAAAGAGATCCTCAACATCTTAAATTCTGCCACTCCCAGCTCTGCTTCCTGTCTCTTTGTCAGTGCCACTGTCTCTTAGCCATACAACAAGGCTGGCCTGACTACACTCTTTTATAAATCTTTCTTTCACTTTTGCTGCGACCCTTTTGTCACACAGCACTCCTGCACAACTCTTCTCCACCCACTCCATCCTGCCTGTACTCTTCTTCTTTACCTCCTTTCTACGCTCCCATTTCCTTGGACAGTTGATCCCCCAGTACCTAGCAGAATAGGGAACAGGAGGAGGAGGGAAAAGAGACAGTGAGTATGGAAAGATTAAAGGAGTGAAAGCTGGCCGCTGGGAAAGGATGGAGAGAGCATAGGGAGAAGACATGATCCCCAAGTACCTGAAACTCCTGGACCTTTGTGACCACCTGATCCCTGTAGCCTGACTGTTCCACCTGCCTCCTTTTCATTTACACACATGTATTCTGTCTTACTACAGTTGACTTTCATTCCTCTCCTTTCCAGATTATACCTCCACCTCACTCCTACAGCACATCTCACACCGCTGTCACGCCGTTATCATACATGTCCTGCACTAATCTAACGTACTGTTTTCAGCCACTCGAGACTTCCTTCATACACCACCACAGTTCTCCCTTGGCACCCTGTCATAAGCTTTCTCCAAATCCACAAAGACGCAGTGTAGCTCTTTCTGACCATCTCTATACTTCTCCATCAGCAGTCTCAAAGCAAAAATCGCATCCATGGTGCTCTTCCTTGGCATGAAACCATACTGTTGTTCACACACTGTCACCTCCTGTCTGAGCCTAGCTTCCACAACTTCTCTCCCAAATCTTCATTGTGTGGCTCATCAACTTTATGCCCCTGTAAGAGCCACCACTCTGTACATCCACCCTTCTGACTTAAAAATCGGTACAAGTAAACTTTTTCCTCCATTCCTCCGGCATATTCTCATTCACCAGAATTCCTTTGAATAATCTAGTCAAAAAACACCACTCCCAGCTCTCCTAGACTTTTCCATACCTCAACCGGTCTGTCATCAGGTCCCACTGCCTTTCAGTTCTTCATCCTTTTTCAAAGCTTCTTCCTCACTTCTTCCTTGCTAATCTTTGCTACATCCTGTTCCACAATTTCTACACCATCCAGCCTTCTTTCCCTTTCATTTCTACATTCATCAACTCCCAAAATACTCCCTTCCATCTTTTCCTCACCCTCTCCTCACCTGTCAGGTACATTTCCATTTCTATCTTGATCACCCTGACCTGCTGCACATCCTTTCCAGCTCTATCTCTCTGTCTCGCCAGCATATACAACTCCTTCTCTCCTTCCCTACTGTCTAACCTTTCATATAACTCATCGTAGGAGGGGCCTTCTGCTGTTGGGCCTGTGCTACCTCCCTCTTTGCCTTTGCCGCTCTCTCCTTGTACTCCTGCCTACTCCTCGTTAGTCCTGTCCCTGTCCCATTTTCTTCTTTGCTGACCTCTTTCTCTGAATAATCTCCTGCACTTCCTCATTCACCACCACCAGGTTTCCTTTTCCATCCTTGCCTGTCCAGAGACACACCCCGTACCTTTCTACCTGTCTGTCTAATTACTGTTGCTGCTACTACCCAGTCATCTGGAAGCTCTTCCTATCACCCAAAGCCTTTCTCAGCTCCTCGGCGAACTCCTTGCCTCTTACAACATTCTTCCTTTCTCAACTTCCACCATTTGGGTCTTCTGCTCTGCCTTTGTTCCTCTTCCTCTTCATCTTTCCTAAACACCAGAGCCATCCTGCACACCACCATCCGATGCTGCCCTAGCTAACACTCTCCCCGCCCACTACCTTACAATCACCAATCTCTTTTAAGCAACCTCTTTCTACACAGGATGTAGTCTACCGTGTGCCTCCTCCCTCCACTCTTATAAGTCACCCTATGCTCCTCCTTCTTTTGGAAATATGTGTTAACCACAGCCATTTCCATCCTCTTTGCAAAATCCACCACCATCTGTCCTTCTAGGTTCCAGTGTTGTGCGTGAACGAGTTCAAAAGAACGCGTTCATTGGAAACACGCTCATTTTTTCGTGAACGTTGAACTGAACGCAACACAGTTTTTAAATAAAGAACTTGAACGGGAATTAGTTCACATTAATGGTTCATGAACGCGGCAGACATCACTGTAAATGAACGTTGGAATTTTTGTTTTCCATTGAAAACTTGGTGACATCTGTTTTCTCTTTTGAAACGCAACGAGAGAAAGTTCCTCCCTCACTGTATTTCTCGCTGGTGCCGCTTAAATCATGTATCACCAGACAGAAATGGTTTTGACATTGTGTGCCGCAATGCATTGGCGGGAAACGTAGTGTCGCGGCTGAGAATAGTTAACATACGGCTAGTTAATAACATCTGGCTTTCCCGCACAACGTTACCCGTGGATGAATTGCCAGCAGAGCGGGGTAGCCATAAGCAACGCCGCGTTTCACAATTGGCAGTTGCCATGAGCAAATGTTCTACAATGAGCAGTTTCAAAGAACGTTATAGTGATTTTCTAGCTTTGTAGGTGTGAAAAAAGTATTTATTTGAATATCTCACGACAAAAAAAGTAAAATGAACTGGAACTTTGAAAACTAGTTCAGAACTAAAATTGTGACTTTTGAACTGAACTGTTCACTTTGAGCATTTATGAACTGAAACTTGAACTAGTTCAGAAAAGCTGTGAACTGGCACAACACTTGCTAGGTTCCTATCCTTAATCCTAATCTCCTTTATTTACCTTTATTACCTTCACCAACATGACCATGAAATCTGCCACCAATCACCAGTCTCTCCTCCCTGGGAATGCTCTCAACCACTTCATATTAACTCCCCCCAGAATCTCTCTTTCTCCTCTAATTCACAGCCAACTTGTGGTGCATAGCCATTAACAACATTCACCATTACACCCTCAATTTCCAGCTTCAGACATATTATCCTATCTGACACCCTTTTCACCTTAATGACATTCTTTACATAGTCCTCCTTAGAACAGTTTAAACCCTGCACCAATGCATCGAGCCTTGCTACCCTTCCACTTTGCCTCCTGCACACACAAAACATCGACCTTTCTCCTCTGCATCATATCAGCCAGCTCTTTACCTTTCCCTGTCATCGTCCCTACATTTAGGGTTGCTACCCTCAGTGCTATAATCTGGCCCCTCCTGATTTCTCTCTGTCTCCTCACACGCTTCCCTCCTCTTCGTCTTCGGCAAACAGTAGTCCAATTTCCGCTGGTACCATTTGCTACCAGTACCAGTAGCGGTCGTTGTTAACCCGGACCGAGACCGATCCGGTATGGTGAAATTATTATGAACTCGCATACTAGATTTGGCAAATGTTTTACACCGGATGCCCTTCCTGACGCAACCCTCACCATTTATCTGGGCTTGGGACCGGCACTAGAAATACCCTGCCTGAGCAATCTAGCAGCTGGTTTAACTAGTGGTCGACTGATATGGGTGTTAAATGGCCGGTGCCAATTCCGATATTTAGAGAGCAGCATAATCGATGGCCGATATATAATGTCGAAGTAAATCTAATAACAATAAATGAGACACAAAATTACTGAATCCCAGTTTATGAGCTTTACATTCTAATGGGTCATACTCATTTCCCCCTCTATTTTTGAAAATTGGCCTCATAAGTGCAGATATTGGCCAACCAGTTACCATATGCTGTGCAATGCAGTGCAGCATACTCAACACGGGAAAGTAATCATCCAAGACTACATTTTTGTCCATGCTTGAGGCAGGTCTTGACACCTTACGATCATTAGCACTCTGATCAGCCCTCACCTCCTCCCTGTCTGGTGACAAGTATATTTGCATGTGAAGTAAGCCTTCAGACAGGCCTCTCCCTTTCTGCCAATGAAATGCTAGCATACTAGAATTCATAGACACTATGAGGACTTCTTGGAATGATCTAATATGACCTTTTGCTCAAATATTGGTAGAGAGAATTCTATACTCCCAAAATATTGCTATGGACATGTCCCTACCATCTATATGCAAAGTTGATCTCAAGAAAATCATCTTGAGATCTCAAGAACCTAAGATCTGGAGAAAACAAACAAACTAATCAGTGCAAAACTGAATAAAATATGTGAATCATGTCCATTTAGGGCTTGTGCGTAAATGGGTTGTTGCCATGGAAGTTATTCTGAGAATTTCTGTCACAGTTCATTGTACTGAGAAAGGAAAAGAAAATCTGTTTACACAAACCTCATTTTATAATGGTAGTCCAACAGCAGCGGATGGAGCATATGTCCAAAACATGAATCCTTCAATGAAGGGTATAATTCTGTGTAATTCCATGGGGTGATTTCTCAGGATTTGTGGTTATGCATTATCAAAACAGAGGTATACAAATTAAAAGTAGCTTTGTTTCAACCTGAACAAAAGTGAATACCTTGAAAAGTAAATAATTATCCACTTTTGCTTTGCTTTGCTGGAAAGAGGTGACCAGGATTGCTTTTTTCTGTAATGCACTATTTTTGTAAAAACACAAATTACCTAAGAATAATTGTTAGTCATTCTCTCATTGGTCTCACCTTAAGAACGTCTTCAGTTGAATTCCTCTTTTCTGTATAAGGCAAAGTATCCCATTTTACACCACTTGTCCTGGTCAGGGTTGCAGAGGGGTCCAAGAGCCGAGGGATTTGAACCATGGTCATCAAGAACTACTGTTTCCAGCAGTTACTTACCTCAGAACTACAAGAGTGGCACTTTATACTTAATACAATAGAGTCCTTAATGTTCTTATATTGAATCTGCCATAATGGGTGTCCACTGATATTATTATTGTATAATGTGGTGGATTGAGGTGGCGCAGTGGTTAACGTACTGGACTATTAACCTGAAGGTTCAGAAATCTGGTCCCATCACTACCAGGTTGTCACTGCTTGTTGGATTTTTATTCATAGAAATATCATCTGAGGGCAGTATTACACACAGCTGGGTATGTGAGGCAACCAATTAGAACACGCATTGCTTGGAAAGCAACATTTAAATTTAGTCATTTTAGAAGATGCCCTTATCCAGAGTGACTTACAACTTGTACAGTTTTACAATCCAAGGAATTGTGAGTTAAGGGTCTTGCTCAAGGACACAACAATAGAGCGTGGCATACAGTGGGGCAAAAACGTACTTAGTCAGCCACTGATTGTGCAAGTTCTCCTACTTAGAAAGATGAGAGAGGTCTGTAATTTTCATCATAGGTACACTTCAACTATGAGAGACAAAATCACAACAAAAATCCAGGAAATCACATTGTAGGATTTTTAAAGAATTTAATTGTAAATCATGGTGGAAAATAAGTATTTGGTCATCCACAAACAAGCAAGATTTTTGGCTTTCACAGACCTGTAACTTCTTCTTTAGGAAGCTCTTCTGTCCTCCACTTGTTACCTGTATTAAACTCAAGATCAAAGAGCTGTCAAAGGACACCAGGAAGAAAATTGTAGACATGCACCAGGCTGGAAAGAGTGAATCTACAATAGGCAAGCAGGTTGGTGTGAATAAATCAACTGTGGGAGCAATTGTAAGAAAGTGGAAGACATATGAGGCCATTGATAATCTCCCTTGATCTGGGGCTCCATGCAAGATCTCATCCCATGGGATCAAAATGATCATGAGGACGATGAGCAAAAATCCCAGAACTACACAGAGGGACCTGATGAATGACCCCCAGAGAGCTGGGACCAAAGTAACAAAGGCTACCATCAGTAACACACTACGCCAAGAAGGACTCAGATCCTGCAGTGCCAGGCGTGTCCCCCTGCTTAAGCCAGTACATGTCCAGGCCCGTCTGACGTTTGCCAGAGAGCATATGGATGATCCAGAAGAGGACTGGGAGAATATCATGTGGTCAGATGAAACCAAAACAGAACATTTTGGTAAAAACTTAACTCGCCGTGTTTGGAGGAAGAAGAATGCTGAGTTGCGCCATACCTACTGTGAAGCATGGGGGTGGAAACCTCATGCTTTGGGGCTGTCTTTCTGCAGAGGGGACAGGACGACTGAGTCCATGTTAAGGGAAGAACGAACGGGGCCATGATCGTGAGATTTTAAGCCAAAACCTTCCTCAGTGAGAGCATTGAACGATGGAACATGGCTGGGTCTTCCAGCGTGACAATGAATACCAGAAAGCAAAACACCACCAACACACAACAAACAGAAAAAGAGAAAGAACCAACAAACAGAAAAAACGAACAGACCACACCCAACCACTGCCCCCACCACAGCACCCCCCCCCACAAGCCCGCCCGCCCTCCCCCGACCCCCCACCCCCCCCCCCCTACGCCGCCCCCCACCCACTCCCCCCGCCACCCGCCACCCCCCGCCACCCCCACGCCGCTCCGCGAGGGGCCGGGGGGCGGCGAGCCCCACCCGGGCCCGGCCCCCCACCGCGCCCCGCACCAATGGCCCCCCCGAGCCGCGGACTGTGCGCCAGCCACGCGCCCCCCCCGAGACGGGCCCCCCGCCCACCCCCGGCCCCGGGGGACCCCCGGCCGATCGCCCCCCCAGGGGGGGGCCCAGGGCCCCCCCCACCGGCCCCCCCCCCACCGTCCTTGGCCGCGTGACCTCCAAAGGGCCGCGGATCCGCCCGCCGCGCCGTAAGCCCCACGGCCGACCCTGGGGGCAGCCCGGGACGCCGCACCCCCGCAGCAACCCGCGGCGGTTCCCCAGCGGCCAGGAACCCACCCCCGCCCGAGGCAGACCACCCGTCCCCAGGCCCATCCAAAGGGCGACCCAGCGCCGACCAGCATGCGGGCCGGCCATGCCCGAGAGGCACCGTCTCGCCGGGCCCAGGCAGGCGACGCCCCACCACGTCCCCCACCGTACATCACGCAGAACGTCTCGGGCGTGCGAATACGGCGCCCGTGGACGAACCGTACTGCGCACGCCAGGGGTTGCCGACCAGCCGGACCAGCCCCCGGCCGAGGCAACCCAACCAGCCAGCCAACAAGCCCCCACGCCCGGGACCCGCCCCCCTACTAGCCCCCGCCGCCCGCGCGCGACGCCTGCACGCGCAACAAGCCGGGACCCCACCCGCCTGGGCCCCGCCGAACCCCCCGCCCCCCCCCAGCCGGGCCCCAGCTGTGACACCGGTTCACCGGGGGGGTCTGCGGCGGACCCACGCCGGTACAGCGCCGTGCGGCCGGTCACCCCCCTCGTCGGCCCCCCACCCCACCCCCTTGGGTCCTACCGCGAGACGACCCGACAGCAGGGGACCAGGAGGCAGCCGCAGCCCCGGGCACCCCCGCGACCCACCAACTTGACCGCCGCCGGCCCCCCCGAACCCCCCGCCGCGTAGGCAGGCCCAAAAGCCACCCCGAAGGCCGGCCCCTCACATGAGAGCGCGGTAAGAGCAAAAACCAACAACTACCGCTAAACAAACACACCAAAACTCACCAATAGGTCTGACCTAATGTCGCGGCCCCTCCACAATCCGCCCCCCCAGCACCCGGACCGGGCCCCCCCCCCCGGGCGGTCCATTCACCCCACCTCACGGCGGCCGCCCCGACCGGCCACCCCCCCGCCCCCTCACCCGGGGGGGCCCGCCGTCGGGCCCCCCCCGCCGCCGGCTTTCCGGCGCCATCGAGGGAAGACGTCCCCCCGAGCAACGAGCGTACCAAGATCAAACCAATCCAAAACCAAAAAAAACGAAACCAAACAAGGATAAAGAAGTTCGCAACACCCTGGTTCGCCAACAGGCCAGCACCCTCCGCCACGCGGACAAAGGCCCGGCCCCCCGCCAAGCCACACACCACAATCCGCCCGCCCCGAACCAGCGACCGCCCTGCGTACCCGAACCTCACGGGCCCCCCCACAACCCCCGTGTGGGGGCGGCCTCCCCGCGCGCCCGCACACCGGGCCCCTCCCGGCCCCCCCCGCCTACCGCGCGCCCCCCCCGGGGGAGGCCCGGGGGAAACCCAGCCCGAGATAAGGCGCCCCCCCCGCCCCGGCGCGTCGCCGGGGGGCCAAGCCGCGCCCCCCTACCCGAGGGGCACGCAACGCCCCCCGCCCGCCCCACCCCCGTCCTCGTTCCCGAACCTACCCAAGGTCGGCGGCTAGCCGTCGGAATCCCCCCCCGGCCCGACCGCGGGCGCCCAAACGCGCAGCACGCGAGCGTCGGAGAGCTGACCAAAGCACCGTCCCCGCCGCACCACCCGACAAGCGCCCCCCACCGCGCCGCGCCCCTCCCCTCCATGGGCACGGCAAGGTGGGGAGACCGGCCAGGGAGCCCCTTACACAGGCGAGCATCGCCCAACACGAATCCGGCGGGGAAGTCCCTGTGGGGCGCCAACCAACCCCCCACCGGTCCCACAGCGACCCAAGCGCCAACCCTCCCCCCCATTCCCTGAGGGAGCGGGGCTACGCGGCCGCGCCCCGCCCACTTAGGACAGCACACGCGCCCACCGCCGGGGACCGCCGCTGCGCCCCCCCCCTACATCAGCACCCCAGCGCCCAGCCCCCCGCCGAACGGGACCCCGCGGGGGCCCCCTGCCCCCTGCGCCGGGCCCAGAAGATCTCCCCCCGGCCCAGCAGCACCCCACGAGCTGGAAGAAGCACCCGAACCGCCGGCCCACGCCCCACCACTCCGCCCCTCGCGCCAGTCGCCCGAGCCAGCGGCCCCGAAGCCGGCGCCCCTCACCCCGAGCCCGGTACGTTTCCCCCCGCTGCCGGCACCCCACTCACCTCTCTTGGTCCCCCCCTTCTTGGCTCTGTGAAAAGTATTTCAAGGTCCGGGATTGGCTAAGCCGTCTCCCAGCCTCTCCCCACATAGAAAATTTGTGGAGGGAGTTGAAAGTCCGTGTTGCCCCCAATCAATCATCACTGCTCTAGATTAGATCTGCATGGAGGAATGGGCCAAAATACCAGCTAACAAGTGTGTGCAAACCTGGTGAAGACTTACAGAAAACATTTGACCTCTGTCATTGCCAACAAAGGCTATGTTGCAAAGTATTGGAGTTGAACCAAATTTATTGACCAAATACTTATTTTCCACCATGATTTACAATTAAATTCTTTAAAAATCCTACAATGTGATTTCCTGGATTTTTATCTCATTTTGTCAAGTCCAAGTCAAGTCAGATTTATTTATATAGCGCTTTTTACAATGGAGCATTGTCTCAAAGCAACTTTACAAGTTTAGATTATCTCCTAATAATAACTACGTCCATCCCAAATTGAGCGAGCCTAGGGCGACAGTGGGCAAGGAAAAACCTCCCTAGTTCTAGGAAGAAACCTTGGGAGGAACCAAGGACTCAAAAAGGGACCCAACCTCCTTGGGCGGCGTAGATGATACACATAAGGCGAACTAAAGTCATGGAGTCAAAGTTTCGAATAGAATGTGAAGTATGCCACATCGACATTAAGTTGGCCGGGGTAGATGATAATCTACGAGCGAACTAAAGTCATGGAAGTCAAAGTTCCCGAATAGAATGTGAAGTATGCACATCGACATTAAGTGGCCCGGGTATGATGATAAATCTAAGAGCGAACTAAAGTCATGGAGTCATGGTCGAATAAAAGTGTGAATTTATGCACAGTGGAGCTCCATCAGATGTACCTCATGTGTGGGGCCGGAAACTGCCCCCGAACACAGCTCGGAGAGAAAACAGAAAATGTAATTAGTATTGATTTAAGAGCACAGTGTCTATTAACAATCACTGATTGCCATGTCAATCACTGATGCCAAGTGTAGATGAGACCCGGCAGCATTAGCTATAGCAGGCCATAGCTAGAAAGCTAGAAAGAGGAGAACTGGAAGGAAACAACAGCCAGACAAGAGGGATCACATGAGACAATTGGCAACCCCACGAGCGGGGCGGGTGGGAGGCAGCAGACCCAGCAGACAGCAACCCCACGTCTCTGATCACCATAAGACTCTTTTATGATGACTATGAAACCCCCAGCTCTGCCCTTATTCTAAGGCAAGGTTGGCATGAGTCAAGATCACGAGGACCGAAGCCCAGTTCAGCCAGACCGCCCACCAGGCGACACTCCGGCAAGCGGGCAATGCGGACAAGGCAGGTGTAGTTGGCGGCCAAGGACGCATGAGGGGGCTTCAGAGGGACTCCGGCCTCTATTCTCAGTCAACCCAAACCATGCAACCCTGGTCTAAATCTAGTCAAAAGCCTGCGTAAATAAGTATGTCTTTAGCCTAGACTTAAACTTTGACACGTGTGTCTGATTCTCGAACGAAAGTGGGAAGTTTGGTATTCCATAGTTGGGGGGCCATGTATGAGAAAGCCTTTCCCCCCCCCTAGCTGTGACTTTTTTAATTCTATAGGAACTAAAAGAAGTCCTGCACCCTGCGAACGAAAGTAGACGAGTTGGATTGTAAAACTCTAAGAGTTCACTCAGATAATGTGGGGCCAGGCCATGTAAGAGCTTTATAAGTTACAACCCGACACCCCCACCCAGTATCAGCGCTCATTCCCCCCCCACCCTGCCACCAACTTGCTGCCCCGACCATTTGACTGGCACCCCCCTACCCCCCACCAAGCCTGCCCCCACCCCGTGATGATAGACAGGAGTGATATACCACCACTCAACCACTTTTCTAGTTCGAGTTACCGCCCAACTCGGGCAGCCACTGGCCCTCCCCCCCACCACGACGCCCCACCACCCCACCCAGCTGCATTCTTCTGAACTAAACTGACACCCGTTTATTTATAGATTTACTAGAGCATCCAGTAAGTAAGGCGTTACAGAATCCAACCTTGAGGTTATAAACGCATGAACAAGTTTTTTTCTGCATCATTAAAAGAGAGGATATTCTAAAGTTTAGCGATATTACGTAATTGAAAGAAAGCATTCCGAGTGATTGCTGCTAATGTGCGCATCAAAAGGAGAAGATCTGAATCAAGTGTGACCCCTAAGTTTTTTACAGACGGGACTGGGCAATACTGGACAGCCATCTAGATTTAGGATAGAATGTAGCTACGTCCTTCATCTCCAGCCTTGGGTCCACTAATAGCACCGCTCAGTTTTTTAATCTGAGTTAAGTAAGAAGAAATTAAATAACATCCAATCGTTTATTTTTCCTTTACACAGTCCCTCGATTTTGCTTGATTGTAAGGCTGTCAAGTAGGTTTGGCGGATATGTACAGCTGTGGTATCATCTTGCATAGCAGTGGAACTAATGCCATGCTTACGAATAAACGAGCCTAGGGCAGCATGTACAGAGAGAATAAAAAGCGGGCCATACCCAAGCATTGACCCCTGAGGCACGCAATACTTCAACTTTTGATGAGCTTAGATCTTAGATTAGTTATATGAACAAAACTGGTACCGGTCAGTTAAGTAGGATTCTAAACCAAGAAAGTGCTGATCCTTAATACCTACAACAGTATTTTCTAGTCTGTTTTTAGTAAACACACATATCTATAGTGTCAAATGCTGCACTTAAATCTAACAGAATAAGAAAAGAAACACATCCCTTATCTGAGGACATTAACAAGTCATTTAGTACCCTAATTAATGCTGTTTCAGTACTATGATGGGGCCTGAAGCCAGATTGAAATGTTTCATAAATTTCATTCCTTTGGAGGTAACTGCAGAGCTGCTGATAGACGGCTTTTTCTAAGATTTTGGACAGAAACGGTAGATTTGAAATTGGTCTATAATTAGATATCACACAAGGGTCAAGATTGGGTTTTTAATCAATGGTTTGATGACGGCAGGCTTAAAGGATTTCGGCACATAACCAAAGCTAAGGGATGAATTTAAAATAACTAACACTGGCTCTATAATACTAGGTATTACTTGTTTGAGTAAACAGGTAGGAATTAGATCTAATAAACATGTTGATGACTTAAACGAGCTGATAAGTGTGGATAGTTCAGTAATAGTAATTAGGGTAAAAGATTCTAATCTTGATTTACAGCTCATTAAACAGATGTCTTCACTAGTGCTGCATCTGGAAGGTTGCTGAACAGTTTGGTGATGTGATGAGCATCGAGCTTGATGCCTACTGTTTTCTATCTTATCATTAAAGAAAGTCATGAAATCATTACTGTTAAAATTACACAGAACGGGAGAGTCACTTTCTATAGGGTTTTTTGTTAATTTGGAAACTGTATTAAAGAGAAATCTTAGATTATTCTTATTTTTCTCTATGACTGAGGAGAATTATGCAGCTTTAGCTTTAGTAAGGGCATGCTTATACTCTGCCATGCTGTCCCTCCAAGCAATCTTAAACACCTCCAATTTACTATGTCTCCACTTGCGCTCTAGATGCCGTGTTCTTTGCTTTAAGGTATGGGTGTGGTCATTATACCATGGTGCTAGCCTTTTTTTCCCCTAATGTGTTTGACCCTAGCAGGAGCAATCATATCCAGGAATGAGCAAAACACACATTCTAATTGGTCATTTACACACTCAAGATGATTGATCTCCGTAGGTGTATTAAATTTCAAGTTTGGTATGTTTTTAATAAACGCAGCTGGAGTAGCAGATGAGATAGTGCGCTTGGTGTGATAACGAGGCAGAAGGATTTTATTTATTAGTGATAGCTCAAATACTAAAAGATAGTGATCTGAAATCGAATCACTTTGTGGGAAAATATCAAGGTTATCTATATTGATACCAAATGTTAATATTAGATCTAATGTATGATTACAGCGGTGGGTTGGTCCCATCACATTCTGAGTGATGCCCATGGATTCTAAGATGGACTCGAAAGCAATTTTAAGTTGAACCTGCTCATTCTCAAAGTGAATATTGAAATCACCTACAATTAAAGCCTTATCTGTTGACAGTACTAAGCAGGAAAGATAGTTAGCAAATTCCTGAAGAAATTCTGAATAGGGACAAGGAGGATGGTAAATGGTGATAAGCTGAAAAGAGTATGGTTTTGACTTCCATAACAATGGATCAGTCACATTAAAAATTAGTATTTCAAAAGAATTAGCCTTGTAATGGGATTTAGTTATAACACCTAGCTCTTTGTCAAAAATTGTGGCTATGCCTCCCCCCCGACCATTAGGACGAGGGCGGTGAGCATGACTGTATCCAGGAGGTGAGCCTTCATTTAAGGCTAAATATTCATCAGGTCTAATCCAAGTTTCAGTGAGACAGAGAGCGTGTAAGCATTTATCAGTGATCATTTCATTTACAATCACTGCTTTGTTTGTAAGTGATCTAATGTTATGTTATCCTAGCTTTAGTCTAATGTTGTTATTTCTTTGGCTTTTCTGTGTTTATACAAATGAGGTTATTAAAACAGACTTTTTGAGAGCGTTTACATTTAGGGCAGATGCGGGTAACAGACACAGTTTCAGTAATATGGGTTCTGGGTGACGGTGCATGGCTACCAGCAGACAGTTGGTTAAGCTGGTCTGTCTGCTGCCTGACCCCTGCTCTGGATAGTCAGCCCCTAACCAATCGGGATATAAGACTATGGGCAATGTTGCAGGAGATGAGAGCAGCACCCTCCCGAGTGGGATGGACACCGTCCCATCTTAAAAGGCCAGGCTTACCCTCAAAGGCTGTCCAGTTGTCTATATAGCCCACGTTGTTTTCAGAGCACCACTTGGACAGCCAGCAGTTCAGTGGACCATAACCACCTGCTGTAGGCTTGGTCACCTCGCCGCATTGGGATGGGGCCAGAGCAGACTACAGCATCGGACATCGCCTTCGCCATTTTGTCTCTCATAGTTGAAGTGTACCTATGATGAAAATTACAGACCTCTCTCATCTTTCTAAGTAGGAAAACTTGCACAATCAGTGGCTGACTAAATACTTTTTGGCCCCACTGTAGGTGTGATTTGAGGTCTAGTCCAGTATCTTAACCAGTCATCCCTCAAATGGATGAGAAAACTGCTAAATAAAAAGGTATGTGCTTGCAGCAAAAGCAAGCTGACACATTGTTGCTTGCTATTGAAGCTCTGAGTATTTTACTCTGCATTAAAAGTTATTATAACCACACCCTCTACATGTTCTGGTCACCTGACAGAACCAATTAGTTACTCTGGGTGAGGTCATCTGCTTAATGCCGTTAATATCAATATTTTAACAGCAACCACTTCTGTATTCCCTTAAATGCTGAAAGTATGTATGACTTTATTGGACTAGATTATACCAGAATGAACCATTTCCCTATTTATATACGACACAGTGTATGTTCAGCGACTGTGTCAACCTAATGACACACCAGAAACAAAACAACTAGCTTTTAACTCTCCTATAACCTTCAACATGCAGCTTAGTTTAGAATTACACCAGAAATACTACATAGGTTATTTTCAGTGATGTAAAATGAGGTGTGAAAATTGCATGTTTCACTGCAGCTGTATATACAGCAACAGGGCAGTGGTGTGTGATTCCTTTACAAATATGTATTCATGTTTTAGCCTGCTGTGTTACAGTTTTCTACAGCACGCTCTAACCTTATATGAGATGCTATGTTACAGCTGCATCTAGAGTAATGCTGTTTTCTTGGTGAGGGTCATACTGAAAACAAGAATAACAGCTAACAAAGGAATACAACAGCACACTCTATAATGCTTGAGCTCATCTAGACTAGTGTGTTGTAGAAAGTAATGAGAAAGCACGGATGAGAAAACAGGTTCTAACAGTGTCTCACTATCAGATATAGAGAGCAGAGAGACCATGACCATGTACGGGCTCAGGGCTCTTTTTACAGCACTCTGGGAAAAAAAAAACATCACAGTCTGAGAGACGATCCCAATCGCCAAGCCTAACTCACGTAATCCTACCAGTCCTACCTCTTAAATGCTGTAAATGTATTTCACACACCACGACCAACTCCACCAACACACAAGAAGACTCAAGTATACTAAACTTTGTTATACTTCAGTGCGATAAGATGTACTTGTGGCCACACAACAATTAATTTTGTACCTGTATTTTTCCTTGAACAAAAATAGTACAAAAGCCTAACTTTAGCTGGCCAATAGAGGGTTGGAGTTTTTTTTTCTGAATGACGTTAGAGATATGTATCAGCTATTACAGCTATTACAATTTTGAACAAGACGTTAGGTTTATATTGTCTTTGCTTGTTCAAATGATAACAGCTAAAATTATGACATTGCTTTTCAGCACACAATATCGGTTCTTATGTGGAAATATTAAATATCAGTGGCAGAAGCAAACAATGTAGTGATCCAAACCAACCAACTATGTCTTTCTCTAATGACATCGAGTCTCCCAGTTTGCTGAAGTGAATATTTTTTTAATTAGTAACATCTGCTTGAATTAATAAGTCAAATTAATCTGTAAATCTGATTAATTTGAGCTTGACTGAACTACAACTTCATTGTTAGTGTTGCTTTTAGGTTCATTTGTCGTCATTGTTGATATTACAATATTGGTGTTACAGGACCAGTTCAGCTTGCTGTCCAGCCACAGCCAAAGGTACTTATAGAAATCCACCACCTCCACCTCAACCCCCTCGATCAGGACCGATCGTGGTGTTGGGCTGGATCTCCCAAAGTCAATGACTAGCTCTTTGGTCTTTGTGGTGTTAAGCTGCAGATGGTTCCTGTTACACCACACAGCAAAGTCCCTCACCAGGCTTCTATACTCCTCCTTGCTGTCATCTTTGATGCACCCCACAATGGCTGTCAATAAATAGCTTGTCAGTAAATTTAGAAATTTTTGGATCAAAAGTTTATCAGGATCAGCTTTTTCAGCTGTCTTAGTCATGAGCCTTGTGAGGAGCAATGGGTGTAGAAGAGGGGAGGTATTACCTTGTTAACGTCAGGGCAAGAGGAAACATATTATAACCTGCAGGATCAATGAGACTGACAGGAAAATCAAACTCGCCCAAAATAAGATGGTGCATTAATACACACTGGCCTAAACTGATATGTTTTTGTAGTATTGTGTGGTGAGTGCTGTGGTTACATTTAGTTTTGTGTAAAGGTCATCGTACCCATGTGGAGGAATTCAAAACACAACTGAAAAACTGAACTGAAAACATCAAGCACGTAAGAGGTATGACATGGGGATTTGATGAATATATGATGTGTTGTCCAGCATAGAGGCACAGATGAGACCCATTGCACGGGTAAAATATACTCATTGACAAAAAAATAAATAAATCAAATAACGCACCCAAATAGAAATGTCGGAATGCTGCAAATCTCTGCATGAACTTATGTCGCGGACAGATATGTAAATGATTACAGGTATGGTCTGATTAGACACTTGGTCTTGGCACAGGAGGGTGTAAAAGTGCTTCCCTTTGTCTAGTTCTTTTCTATAAAAAAGCTCTCAGAGGCCATTTGGATACTGGATAGTTTGGATAGTGTATCTCTTGGATAGTGTACATGTTGGTTGGAGATTGTGACTATTAGACATGCCTCTACAATGCACTCAAAGACATTTTCCCCACCTGACAGACTTTGAGAGGGGCACGTGCACATGGTGAACAGGCTTAGACGGACTACCAGTAGAGAGGATTTTTTGATCCACTGACCACCGACAAGCACGAGCAGCTCCCGCAGTTTCATTGTCCACCATCCAGACACAGGTAGCACCTTCACTACACACCAAAGTCTCTGTCCGGCCCATTTCCAAGGACTTAGCAGAAGGAAATTTGTCACAGCCCATTACATGTCCTGACATTGACAGTCAGCCACCATCAGCTTTGTTTGCAGGGATCCTGAAAAAGAAACCTGGACTGCTAAGGACTGGAACTGTATCATTTTTAGTGATGAATCCAGTTCCTGTTTAGCATCTGGCAATGGTCAGGTTCAAGTATGGAGGCCTCATAGTGAGTGCTTCAATATTGCATCTGCTGTGGGGTGACACACTGCCCCAAATGCTGTTGTGATGATCTGAGGAGCCATCGCTTACGACAGTCAGTCACCCCTCGTAGTTAAACCAGCGACACTAGCAGCTCAGGGATATGTGCAGGACATCCTGCTGCCATATGTGTTATCTCTCATGACAGGGCTTCCAGCTGGTATTATTCAGCAGGATAATACTTGCCCAAGCACAAGGATCAACACTTCCTTGGCCTGACTAGACACCAGGTTTATCGCCAATCTAGCATTTAAGTGACCAACTGGGATGCCAGCTTTGGCAACCTATGAGTGTGCAGGATCTACAGGCCCAGCTGCAACATCTGTCGGCAGATGTTGCAATTCCCAACCATATCACGTCTTGGATCCAGGCTAGAGGCAGCCTAACAGGGTACTAGAGCCTCCAATTGTACAGTTTTCCACAATAAACGTATCCTTTCACTCTATTATTGTAATGACTTACATATATTATCATTACTGCCACCCATATAAAGTTTCACTCAATTCCAACAACTCCTTCTTGGTGGGTTTTTTATTCCAATCATTCTGTGAATACAGTTTATGTCTTTGCATATCACACCGCATTCATCTGCGACCTTCATCTCTAGGAAAGCCACACTACATCAAGATTCATGATTTTTCTAAAATGAACAACTTTTTTTAACTAACAAGAAATCTTTGGGAGCTTGGTTGGCGCAGTGGCAACTTAACCAGGATTCCACAGATAACCAGGAACCGTGTATAATCCTAGGTTCCATTATCAATTTACATAGGCTTTCATGCACATAATCCATTATCAGAGACCCTGAATGTTCTGGACACCACATGTTTACCTGGAGCAATACCTTAAAGGATCACTACTCACAATAACACTATTTGTAGTGCAGTAAGAATCTTTGCAAATGGCACGTAGGTATAAATCAGATTTGACCTTCGTTCTTTAATGCACAGTCAGACCCTTTCCTCTCTTTACTTGTGCACACTGTATATATTGGTCTTAGTTGCTGTCAGTTGCATCTGCATGTAACCTGAACAGGCGGAACCCCCTGGCTGATTAGATGTTTGCGTTAACGAGCAGTCGAACAGGTGTGCCTAATAAAGTGCCTAGTATGTATGTCACAGAATTCATGATTATGTCAATGTCAGGGATGGGTAGGGTCACTGGTGAAGATGTTATATTAATAAGTGCATGCTATTTCAACACATTATAAGCATTTTTAATTTTGTGCACGGGAATTTTATTGACGATATCCGTTAATGCAGCGCTATTGTAAATCTGCCAACCAATCGGTCAGCTGACTGGAGCGAACAAGAGGAAACTGCGGCTTCCGGCGTCTCTCTCCGCAGCTGGATAACGGATGGAAAGCAGGAGAACAACAACACTGCACAGCAGCACGAGAGCTCAGCCTGCGGACTTTCCAGTATGTATCTGACTGCATCAGGACGCAGAACCGCACAACACAGGAGGGAAGCGCTGCATAGCTTTAAACAGCCATGATTGCAGGCTAATTTCGGAGGTAAGAGACGCGTCCATGTCGGTCGGACGAAGCTCGTAAGCGGTGCTGCTTTGTTGTGTGGATACACGAGCACTGAAAATGGAAGTCGGTCTGCAGCCGTCCGTGCTGTGTTGCTGTTTGTATCGTGTTCACTTAACCCGCTGGTGAATACCGTTAGGACTGCACGTTTACAGTTCCTGCCCAAACAATGGATGCAAATGAACGGGTTGACTTGGCGCTTTAACCGTGTCGGTTTGGAGCGTTTAGTCTGGACAGCATCGTGACTTCTGATGTTCTTGTCTGCAGGGCATCATTTGATTTGAAATGTCGAAGTTGCATCCTCTTAACTCCTAATTCTGCGAAGCACGCACGTTTTACTACAAACTGCTGATGTTTGTGCGCACGCTGCCGTTTCGCTTGCATATTGCTACACAATACTCGTATGTACGCTCGCTGGCCACTTTATTAGGTACACCTTCCTTGTATTCTTCGCTACAGAGATTTAACCAGGTGCTAAAAACTTTCCTCGGAGATTTGGTCCGTACTGCCATGATGGCTTCACGCATTTGCTGCAGCATGTTCGGCTGCACATCCTGAATGAGAAGCTTCCATTCCACCACATCTCAAATGTGCACTGTTGGATTGAGAAGGCCATTTGAATACAACTCGAACGTGGTGCGTTATCCTGCTAGATGTAGCCTCGAAAGATGGGACACTGGTCATAAAGGGTCATGGTCAGAAACAATACTAAGGCAGACCGTGGTATTTAAACGATGATCAATAGGTATTAAGGGACCCAAAGTGTTCCAAGAAAATATCCCACACACATTACACCACCACCTTCGACTGTTGATACAAGGCAGGATGGATCCATGCTTTCCTGTTGTTCTTGGCAAATTCTGATCCTCACACTGTCGAAATCAAGGCTCATCAAACCAGGCAACATTTCCTAATGTTCTCATGTCCAAATTTGGTGAGATTGTGAGAGTTGTAGCCCCAGTTGTTTGTTCTTAGCTGGCAGGAATGGCACCCGATGTGGTGTTCTGTTGTTCTAACTGCTGTTCAGAAATGCTTTTATGCATAGTTCATGCTTTGTCAAGTCAAGTCAGATTTATTTATATAGCGCTTTTTACAATGGAGCATTGTCTCAAAGCAACTTTACAAGTTTAGATTATCTCCTAACAACTACGCCCAATCCCAAATTGAGCAAGCCTAGGGCGACAGTGGCAAGGAAAAACTCCCTAGTTCTAGGAAGAAACCTTGGGAGGACCAAGACTCAAAAAGGGACCCAACCTCCTTGGGCGGCGTAGATTATAAATATAAGAGCGAACTAAAGTCATGGAGCTTTGTGTGGTTATTTGAGTTACCTTTAGTTACCTGAGAACTGCTGCTCACTGGATGTTTGCTCTTTTCTGACCATTCTCTGGAAACCCTAGTGATGGCTGTGTGAAAATCCCAGTAGATCAGCAGTTTCTGAAATACTCGGACCAACATGATGCATCCAAAGTCACAAACGCATTTCTTTCCCATGCTTGGTTTGAACTTTAGCAGGTCGTCTTGACCATGTCTACATGGTTAAATGCATTGATTTATTGCCATGCGATTGGCTGGTTAGACATTAGCGTTAACAAGCAGTCGAAGAGGTGTACCTAATGAAGTGTCTGGTCTCTGTACATCTGTTCCATTCCTATGAAATAACCATACATGCACTGCTGTAACATCCATGCAGGCAATGCTCGTGTATGCACTGCTGTTACTCATGCACCACACTCATTTATGCTCTGCAGTCATGCACACAATACATGTGCATGCTGTTGCATTTGCACAAACCTGATTTAACACTAGTGTGTGATCTGATGTTGCAGATGTATTTGTATGACACATGCTGTAAATAATGCTGCAAATCATGTTCGTACAAGCAGCTCTGTCTGAGTGGATGCATCGCTACACCACACACAGCCAAACTTTGCTAAATGACCTTGGCAATGTCGTGAGAACAATGGAAAGAGCAAGTCAAGAAACATTTAGACGTCTTTCTTGTCTTGTTGCGTGGGAGTTAGGTGTGTGTGTGTGTGTGTGTGTGTGTGTGTGTGTGTGTGTGTGTGTAAGTAAGTCAGTCTTCATTCAGTTGCATAACCATAACACCAAGGCTTGAAGGAACACGACTGATTAAGCTCTGGATTTTTCTACAGCTGACTTGGTTTATGATCCAAAAAGTCCATTAAGTGGGGAAAAAACACTTCTGACTCTGAAATGGTGCCTAAGCTTTCATGCTTCATTTTCTTTTAATATACCAGTCAGGAAATGAGCAGCTCAGACACTCAAGAAAGTAGGAAATCGACAACACGTATACAATTTGAACAGGAGGAACCCAGAGATTTGCGTGACATGAATGCATCCCCAATATTGTATTTTGTAGTTTTAGTAACGAATCAACCGATGATGGCAAAAATCATTATTAGTAAACAGTCATTTGTAGCCTATGTGCTCTTCATGTACCCCCAAGCAGGGTGGGGTATTTTGTAGATCAAAAGCTGCAGCTGTTTGTCATTAAAATCAAAAAGTACTTGAGATTAGCATCAGGAAATTACAGCAGGAAAAAAGAAACATAAAAGGTTGGCATGGCCTAGTTCTGTTTCACCAAAACACATCTGTGTTTAGTTTCTAAATGTGAAGGGCTGTACTTGTGGAATTCTTCAGTTGGTTTGCTGCTGAGAAGATCTTAGGTGAACTTCTGTGGTAAAAGTTGCCAGTCAAAGTTTTTTCCATTATTTTATTGTGATAATATTCATCCAAGGAATGCACCATGGATGGCGGAAGAGGAAAATAATTTGTTTCAGGGCAAATATGAGCCATTTGCCCTGTCATGCAGTTGCGTGGTTAGGACTAATTATTAACAGGAGTCTTTGTGAGGGAAGCACCGTCAAGCTTGATTGAACTTGGCAATGTGGTGTCTAAGCCTGTCACTGGGTGAGTTCAGATGGTTCAGACAGATATTCGGTAGTCTGTAGTTTAGGAGGGACGTGTCCTTATAGAATTGAGATGATACTGTCAAACATGGGGCAGCTGGGTAATGAGCTGAGGTATTTCATTTGAAGCAAAAGAATAAATTGTAGTATTGTGTCAGATTATAGCAGCCACTCTAAATATGCATTTTAAGCGTTAATTTGTCTTTGAGTTTCTGATATATAGGTCTCTCCCCATTCAAAGAGACAGGAGTCTGGTCTTGTATGGCTGGGAATAACTGCCTGGTGCCATTACCAAGATGGCGGCTGAGTGTACAGACTTGTAACGACTTTGCTGTTATTCATCGCAGACTGGCCTTCATGCGCTTCACATCACAGAGACAATCGTCAGTGCACGGACCATTTCTAAAATTGACATGAATAGAAGCTGTACACGTACATGCATGTTTATGTACTTTGTAAATGTGATCGTACGATTGCACGGGCTTTTTTTGTTTTTTGTCTCTTGCCAAAAAACGCCATGAAACAGACATTGGTGAGATATGTTTAGACTGTATATTATTAGTAAAGGAAATAGTTTAATTCACTGACTTTCCATACCCACTTAACTCAGTATAGGGTTGCGTGGCCAGAGATAAGCAGCTGCGTGAGGCACAAGGTGGGAACCATCACTGGCGTGTAAGCACACGTGCACGCGCTCACAATGAGGCACTTAAAGGAGGCACATTATACCCCCTTTCAACATGTTAACACACTCCCTGGGGTCTTAACAAAACGTCTCTGACATGCTTAGGTCAGAATACCAAAAGCATCACCCTGTCTAACCAGTGCATTGTAGAATGTTCAGTTTTCAGTGCATGTTGCCTTGAATGATAATGAAACACTGCTGACCCATCAGTGATTCACAACATCATAGCTGTGTCTGAAATGGTTTACTTACTTATCCATTTATATCCTAAGCTTAATTTGATATGAAAAGGAAATTTAAACATTCACATTAAATGGCGGTTTATAGAGTTCAAGCTGTCAGCTTAATTTCACTGTACACCCTTAATGTGACACGATTCAGTTTCTGTGTGAGGAGTCAACTCCAACTGAGATTCGCTGGTGGTTTCTAGGGAATTGAATCACAGAATCGCCACTTGTGGGACTGACTTGTGCGTATTCAAACTTTGCACGTGGATGTATTTATAGAAAAAACATAGAAATTGGACATGTTAATAACTAATTACAAGCTATCTGACTTGCTATGAGATGTAAGCTGCCTTGCCTCACAGGGGATACTTATTCAGGTGTTTTTTCTGAATGTAGCTGATGTTGTCATAAATTGTCCCCTCACTTCTTCTGCCTTTTGAGGCAGGTGGCTGGTGTACTGATTGTGCAGCCCACAACAGAGTAGTTCCTGTGCTTAGCTCTCAGCTTCAACGTAATGCTAATGGATCCAAACAGTTCTCAAGACACGGGTGTCACTCAAATGGGATAGCTTAAGGGTGTACTCGCACTAGGCACGGTTGCCTGAACCGGGCCAGAGTCCGAATGGGGAGGGGGGACAAACGCGCTCTGGCCCGCACTCACACTAGTCTCACACAGAAACGCGCTCCGGCGCGCTTTCGTCATCACCATGCACGCTCGCGCAGCACACTTCATGGTTGTACATATGATCGGGTAATCACATACGTTTATGCCGTTCTTTGCTTTCGTTTTGTGCGCGCTGTGCAGCTGCCTTCGTAAGCACCAGATGCCGAAAAATAGCTCATCAGTACATTTATTATAAGGCTTATTAGAGCCGTGTGTCAGCGCGCAAAAAGAAACAAAGTCACATAGTAAGTACAAGCATAGAGTCCGCTGTACAGCCGAAATACAGCGCATCGCATAATCAATGCACCTTATTATAAAGCTTATTCGGGCTGTGAGTCGGCGCCAACAAATAGAAATAAAAAAGCATGTATAAGTATGAGCATAGAATGCGATGTGCAGCGCGAGAAGCCAGAACACAGCTCGCTGCGTTATCAATACACTTATTATAAGGCTTATTAGCGCGAACAAATAGAAATACAAAAGCCACGTAAAATTGTAAGTATAGAATGCGACGTGCAGCGCGAGAAGCCGCATAATCAATGCACCTTCTTATAAGGCTTATTAGGGCTGTGTGTCAGCACAAACATAGAGAAATAAAAAAGCCCTGTATAAGCAGAGTCTGATGTGCAGCATAAGAAGTTGGAACACAATGGCTGCATTATGAATTATGCATTATTATCAATGCACTTATTATAAGACGTATTAGGGCTGTGTGTCAGCGCGAACAAAACGAAACCAAAGAAAGACACAGAAGTATGTTATTACCCGATCACATATGTGTAATAATGAAGTGTGCTGTCCTGTGTGGGCGCGTTTGTGATGACGAAAGCGCGCCGGAGTGCGATTGCACTCACACTGCAAACGTACCGTGCTGGAGTCCAGCGAACCGCGCTGCGGCCCACCTATTTCAAGCGGGCCCCAGTGCGATTCGTGAACCGGCCCCGGCGCGTTTGGGAGCACTCACACTAGCCAAACGAACTGAATTGCCTAGAATTGCCCGTTCGAATTGCCTAGTGTGAGTACACCCTTATTCTATTGACCAGAAGTGTGACAGTTGAATCTGTGCTACAGCTGAACAGTTGTTTGAAATTGTCAGCAAACAAAAAATGCCCGGGTTTTTTAGTCTTTTTAGTGTCAAGATGCCCAAACATTTGTGCACAAGCACTGAAAATTTGAGTTTTACATGGCATGTCCTAGAGATGCACCGATCGGTGACCGGATTAGGCCAGTTTTCAGCGTGATTGGCCGCGACCGGTGATCAGCTAATCAGTCACGGTTCTGTGCCGGTCATAAATGGCCCCATCTGCACAAATACAGCCACACATGAAAAATACACTGCTTTCACGAACATTCATTTTCAAATCTGCTTTAAACACAGTTCCAGCTTTAAACTGGTTGTATTTGTTTATGAGACAGATCAGTGCTGACACATGCTAATGACGAGGAAGGGTTGGATTTCAGTTATGCTCCAGTGCTACTACTTGGTGCGCTAAAGAGTATCTTCCTGTATAGCACAGTATTAGTGAAGGAGCAGTGATGCAGTGCCATTTAAGTTGCAGTTATGTCTTCAGTGTTCTAGCTCTTTACAATAGGAGAAAGTAAGCCATGGAAGAAACTCAGAAACCACTCAATGATCATAAGACATTTAAAATGGCCACTGAATAGAAGTTTAACAAGGTTGAAGCTAGCTCTGCTGAGAGTACAGCCAGTGCTGGTGTACTTTAGCAGTGAAGAAGTTTCCATTAAAAGAAAAGTTGAACAAAAACTGATCTGTATGCTGTCATTTCTAATTCTTGGACAGAAAAAAAAATTGAAGCTGCCGGTCGTATGTTAAAGAAACAGAAACTTTAAGGGACTACAGTTGACCTAATGCATGTCTTTGGAATGTGGGAGGAAGCCGGAATCCGTGGAGGAAACCCACACGGAGAAGGAAACTCTACACAGGCAGTGACTATGGCTTGATTATGTCCTGACTCTACATGACGTATTCAAGCCCTAGGGTTTACAACCCAGAAGCACCCAATAAATAGTAGGATACTGGTGAAAATCCAACACCTCACTGATTGGAGGTTTGAATGTATTGTGTCCCAAGCCACAGTGACGTAGCAGGCAACGAAAAAGCCAACAGAGCGGCACGCAATGCCCCAGTTACACAACATCAAAAACATATTTTAAAAAAAAGGAATTGGTTTCATTTAGCAACGGTTTCTGATTATATAAAAGGCAGTTTGCCTGAATCTGTCGCAGTACTGATACATCGGCTCAGCCACTCCTACTAACCATAACCGTGCATGTTATCAAAGCAGTAAAACACAGCTGAGCTCTATTTTTAGTTTCATTCTGTGTGGAAACGGCAGAGCATGCAGCTGTCACAGATCTCCTCCTGCAGGTATTACTAATATTCTGTGTATTGTTCAGATATGTACTTATTTTTGGAGCACCTATTAGGGTTGAGCTCTGGTCTCTGAAGGTTGAAGCTAGGATATGATTGAAATTCAAACCACCGATGCAAATAATGGCATGCATTAATACATAATGTCGTGAGCCGCTAATAAAAATTTTAACATGAGCTGATTTTAACACTGCTCCTTTTGCAGTGCAGCTCCTGTGATCTTTTTTGTTAACCAGAAAATGCAAGGACCCTCCTGTATTCTTTATGATTGACAAAATGATTTAGAATTTTGTTTTTGTGGTAAGCAGATGAATCAGTGTGGAGTGATGACATTTCCGATGTGATTATTTAATGTGAGATTCAGAAAGTTTACACTGTATTACAATAAATAAAGGATAAACTAAAGAGTTCAACGTTTACTGGTCCAGACTGAATTTCTACTGTCCTGAACAAGTCTTTTTTTAAAATGTATTATTATTATTTTATTTTATTTTATTTTATTATTTATTTATTTCAATTGTGTGTTTGTTTTTTTTTTTTGTATTTTTTATTTTTTTTTACACTTTTGGACTAATGTAAATTCAGAATTCAGTTCATGTGTATAAGGAGCTTTAAACTTACAGTTAATGCTCAGCCTTTCCATGTTTGTTTTCTAGTTCCAACATTCAGAATGGGGCTCGATGGTATGGTTATTTTTTTTGGTTCTGCGATCAGATTTCTGTTTGTATATTAATTGGTTGATAAAAGCTCACAATGAAGTTTTTGTGTTGAACAATTTATGCCCGGCATTTAGAATAAGAGTATTTTACTGCATTCAGTGGCTTACAGTATGTATGATTTACCCTCTTGGTTGGTGTACGTTGCTTCTTGTGTGGGGTGAGTTGCAATTCAGCATCTTTGCTTGTACTTGTACCCTTAGACTAACTGGTAAAGTTCACTTATCAAGGCTGTAATAAAGTACAATTTGAGTGACTTTGCAGTAATTGATATTTGTGTGGCCCACACCACAAAGCTAAAGCTAATGAGAGAATTGTTTCTGAATGCTGTCATTTATAATTCTTAGACAGAAAGACAATCGGACGGTTGTATAGCTAAACAATTGGAAACTGGAATCTGCCAAGAAAATTGCAATCAGTCCGTCTCTAATAATAACTGAGTTTTCCGTGAGGGAATGACGCTATGGACTCAGTTTGCTACGTTCATACTGAATCAGCATTTTCCTGTGCTTCTTCCTTTGATGTCATTTGTGAACAGATAACATTTGTTTGTTCTGATGAGATGCATGATGAGGAGTGAAATATTCAAGTGAACTGACTTTAGCTTTGGTTACATTGTTTTAGAACATTGTACACCCACATATGTGAACTTGGCCTAATCGGACGTGTTCTTTTTCATGCTGCTGCTGTCCCAACACTGCATTTTACTTGGCCTGGGCATTTGGGGGGGGTAGTTACTGTTGAATCCTGAACTATGACTTTATTTTAGAAAGGTAATTTCACTCTACCTAAGAAGGATGACTGCAGCATTTTGCTCATTGTAAACGTTGATGCAAGGTAGGGGACCTTGATTCATAAAACATGGTGTAAGACTTAATTAATACAGAGGGAGGTAATAACTGTTATGGTTCTTGCAGGCCATGGTGCACACAACTGCCTGTTGGCTGATGAGTATCATTAACTATCTGTGGCTGATTTTTGACTGTCTTTGCACTGTGTGCATACTAATGAAGGCAATTGGTCCTTGGCAGGTCCTGTCAGTGGCGATGATGTTGAATTGCAAGTGGAGAGTTATCTAATTGGATGTCTAGTGAATAAGTTCTAGAGACCAGAAACCTGTGCTAGAAACAAAAAGAGAGATTCACAGAATACTCCATAAAAAAAAAATAAAAAAATAGCAGGGGCAGCTGGCGTGTGCCTGGCTCTGTGCTAGCTTTAGCTTTTGCCTCTTTGACTTTGTGTGCTTTGTCAAACTCTGCATATTCAGTGAGGTGATGTTGTTTTAAACGTCTTATTAAATCCGTTATTACCATGGCTTTTGGAGTTCTTATTCCACGGTTTCATTTCGCATTTTTCGGACCATAAGGCGCACTTAAAATCCTTTAATTTTCTCAAAAATCGACAGTGCGCCTTAAAATGCGGTGCGCCTAATGTATGAATTAATGCTGGTTGTGCTTTCTGACCTAGAACCGATTGTAGATGGTACACGGCGCTCATAAATCTGTCAAATGTTTTAGCCACGGCCCTTGGTAAGTTACGAAGGCTTAAGGCAAACGTAGTGCGCAGCATCGCGGAGTCATACGGTATGTGCTTCAGCATTAGGGTACGTGCATTCATTCATTCATTTTCGAAGCGGATTTCCAACACAGCGCTATCAGTCACGCAGTACAACATGGACATAGAGCAGCTGTGGAGAGAATTCAACATTAACGAATCAATGGTACGGAAGTGGAGGAAGCAAGAAGACGCCCTGCACCAGGTAAAGAAGAGCAAACTGAGCTTCCGACGGAACTTAAGAGTTTTGTTTCATCTAATGCGCCTTATAACCCGGTGCGCTTTATGTATGAAAATAGATCCGTTAGCAGCCGATCGTTGATATTGCGTCTTATAACCCGTTGCGCTTTATAGCCCGAAAAATACGGTATTTTTGCTCCAGTAAGACACACCCCAAATTCAGTGGGTTAGTCATTGCTCTGAACTCTAGAGTTACTGTTTTCATCATGTGGTTGTTCTATTGTATCTCTAATCTCACTTTATAATCCATTTCTGTGTTCTGTTCTTTAATCTGACAGAGCCTTTCCCAGCTGCATTTTATGCTACCTGGATAGTTAGTGAACTTTCCCCAGCATTCTGTTTGGCGACTTCGTTCTACTCTGCATTCAGCAGCACTTCTAATGGTGAAAAGTATATTCTATAGTTTGGCCTATTCTATAATCTAGCCTATTTGTTAAGCTGTGTTTATGCTATGCTATGCTATGTATGAAGGTATATGAAAAATGCATACCATTATAGGAAATACCGGTATACTGCCCAGCACTAGGTAGGGGTGTACCATATTGACATACAACATTGATATTGTAAATCTTCTAGGATTTTGTTGATATCAATAATTATACCATACTTTGGCAGTATATGTCTTGAGTCTAAAGTATTCAAAAGTTGTTTGAACATGTTCCACTCAACTGCCTGAATTGCCATCGTGTCTTAAAAACAATATCTGTAAAAGTTGCCGCTCGATGGTTGTAGTTGGGGGCAGATTCACCTCATGTGCAGAAAGATTTAACTGAATGCTTTACTAAACTTCATAAGACAAGGAATCTAAGAGGGAAGAATATATCCAATTGTATTTTATTTGTAATGATGTGACCTGTAATAATAAGCAATTTCAG
The DNA here is from genome assembly GCA_025084515.1 of Ancistrus triradiatus. Taxonomy (NCBI): domain Eukaryota; kingdom Metazoa; phylum Chordata; class Actinopteri; order Siluriformes; family Loricariidae; genus Ancistrus; species Ancistrus triradiatus. The sequence goes on along the minus strand of JAJAGP010000255.1, from coordinate 471,600 downwards.
AGTTGTTCAGGAAGCTAATCATTACCCTTGACCTGAGAGCAACTTTAGCAAAGTTAACGCCCCTAGTTTATATGGCACATGGTTTATTTTATTTATTTGGCACAAAATTAAAGAATATTGGGTTTTGTTACCATTTTTGAGGGTGTTTTTATTTATTTATATATATATATATATATATATAAAACACCGCATATTGTGCTGTACAATACAGTAGTTCCTGTCTTTGTATCTTTTTATAACATTTGACGCAGTTGCCGATAACAATGTTAGTTTTCTGCCCTCAAGACTACGATTCTCTTTTCTGTCAGCAGGTGTCACAACAGTTTTTGTACTAGTTTTCTGTCATTCAGACATGAATTAGATGTACAGTAGTACCTCTGTTCTCGAGCAACTCTGAACTCCTTGAATTCGGTTTTCGCCCATTTTCATTAAAAAAACTTGTTTCAGTTCTTGTCGTTTGCTCGGTACTTGGCCACTTGCTAAAACTTGTTCGAGTCAAGCCGAGATTCACGATTCCGTACACATTTGTACTGTACAGTTCACGATTCAGGTTCACAATAGCCCTCACTGAAGATCTTGAGATTTTTATCGTGTTTTTTTTTTTTTTTATGTATTTTATTTATTTATTTATTTTACATTTACAGTACAGTATTGTTAGAGTAAAAAAGAGTCCATGGATCCTAAAAAGGTTAGTTTATAAGGGTCAACCGAAAGCAAAACAGGAACCGAGTGCTCCAGAAAACAATCTTCAGTTAGCTTAGTAACTATGCTAGCTCCCACAGTTAATCAATAGAGTAAGTGTTTTTCTTTTACTTTTCACTTTCAGTCCATTATACACTAAATTACATTTTCAACTCTTTATTATAAAATTATCTTTGTTTTAATAATTCCGGCCAACTGTAGGTTAATGTGTTTTAAACATCAACATACTAACCGTTACTTTTCATAGTATCCTATCCATGTCTCCTCTATGATGCAGTATAGACTGCTCTACCAAACATTCATTAAACTCATCAGTTCATGATGCATTTAACTTTTGATGGATTTGTCAGAACATATCCCCATTGTAAATCAGGGAGCACTTGTACAATACAACTTTATTAGTAAGTATACATAAAATACTTAAATATATACTTGTACTTTATATACTTAAATAATTTATAATCCGAGTAGGTGCCTTTCAAAGATCGACTTATTCATTTCTTCGATTCACTAAAATAGTTATTTTAGACCATTTAAAACTATTTTTTTTAACTTGAAATTACTATGCTCTTGCTGTTACAGATATAAAGTTACCATGATAAAAGTCCGTACTGTGATAGAACCTTTTGTCAATAATACCCACCCTAATGTACTGTATCTTATGTTTAAGCTTCTCATGTATTTATTTTGAAGATCCTACTGGTTGGCTGTTGTTTGCTTTGTTTTGCAACATGGCGGGCAAGCACACGGCTTAATCAGTTACATTCTTGCCTGCCTTCAGCTGTTCATTTTGTAGAGCAGCTTTGACTGCGGGTTAAGTCAGGTAACAGGAAATGATCATGGTTGCCACAAGTTCTTTGCGTGTGAGCTCCTAAAAATTGCATAAGTGTGGCTGAACACTTGACAGCATTGTGCCAGACTGTCGGTGACATTTGTATAAAAGTATCACAAGGCAACTCCCATACATGCTGTAACATGAACAGAAGTGGTTGTTTGAATGAATGTGAAAAACATGTTTTGGCGCCAGCCTGATCAGTCATTCACTTTTTGTCTATTGCATTACGAGCTGATCTGGGGAAGTGTGGATACAAATGCAACCTCAGTTATGACACATTTCTATTGTAAGAATGCTTGTCTCCAAGGAACAGGCAGCCATGCCATTGAATGTTATTTCGTGACATTCTTTATTAAAGTAGTTTTTTGTTTTTTATCTCAATCTACTGTAGCATGCACAGCTCTGCTGCTACTGTTAAGACTGCTGGTTACTTGCACAGTAGGGATGAGAGATGACTCTTGTACAAATCAGATTATGGATTAGTTTGTGCCTTGATGCCAAAGCTTTAGTTGTTGACTCCCTGTCTAGAGGTTTAGGTATTGTGGGCGAATAACTGTCAGATGTACAATATATTTGCGCATACACATTGTTTACCGATGATGATGGTGATGATGATAATGATGATCCCATTATCAAGACGTTTACATATCCAGAGTGCCTTGCAGCTGGTAGTTTTACACTAACCAATCCAGTAATTTTGGGTTATGGCCTTGACACTACCAACAGTGGCAACTTGATAATGCTGGGGCTTGAACCCTGGACCTTCCAGATAATAGTCCAATACCTTAACGTCTACATCACAAGATTTTATCACAACATTTGCACTTTCTTTTTAATTCCATTCAAAAATGTGCATCAAACCTAAAAATTCAGAATAGTCTATCTCACAATTTGTACGTTTTAATGCCATTCATTTAACGCCACAGATATTACAATGTGAACAAATTGCCTAGAAGTCACTGCTAGGGCTGACACAATTTCAGCTTGACGAGGTGGATTTACCTACTTGAAGCATCGGTAGAGCAGTCAAAAGACAGCCAAGTCCTCGGACAAGAACGCTGTTATTGGCGTACAACATCCGCTAAACGGCGTCAAATACATTGGTTACAAGATCAACTTGTCGGTCCGATGTCCATTTCCGTGTTTATATTCGGTGTGATGAGGTTATTAATTAGAATGTTTTTTTTTTTTTTGTTTGTTTGTTTTTTGTCTTCCCTCCTTCAGCGTAATGTCTGATTTTATTTATTTTTAGCAATTATGTTTGTTTTATTTTCGAATTCATCTGGCTCCATGAAATTATTGCATGATGCATTTGAAAAGAGGACGTTTTATTTTACAAAAAGGGAATGTAGTTGATATTGAAACCGTACTATAAATGGGCTATTCCATACCTTGTTTCCTCTCTTAACTGTCCTGTATTCACATAAGATTAATAAGTTTTATATAATTTATAGCTTTGTGTCTCATAAATGCTATTTTGAATACATTGATTATAAAAGCCCCATTCATGCCTTCACATCTCATTTAATCACCTGCCATTTGACCCAAAAGGTTATTATACTGAATGTCATTCCAATAATGCACAGCCCAAACCTCCTCCCAATTAGACTATCATTACTATTGCACATTTGAATGGTTTGGTTGAAACCGTAATTCCTAAATCATACCACGAATTGCATATTGTTATATTCCTTCTATTCTACAGCTACTATTCACCTGCTATTCTTTGCCTGTTTTTTGTGGAAAGTGGTCAGTGACAGATATTTGGCTATCTGGTGGTTTTATTTGTTGTAGTAAAACATGTAAACCCTATCATTTGTATACTGTAAAGTCTGTTTTGCAAAATGGTGGTCTAGCACACGGCTTAATCAGTTACATTCATGCCTGCCTTCAGCTAGTAATTTTGTAGAGCTTTCACTGAAGTATATGGGTGAAGTCAGGTAACAGGAAATGATCATGGTTGACCCAAGTTCTCTGTGTGGTTGTTTTGGGTTTTTTATTTGTTGTAATAAAACATGTAAACCCTATCATTTGTATGCTGTAAGGTCTGTCGCTGTCCCATCATGCAACCTGAATAAAATAATAATAATAATAAGGTGATCTTAATCTGATTTCTGCAGCTACCTCATTCTTCAAGTTGTCATGTAAACAGTATACTCCGATACCTAATGTTTTGTGGAGACTCGAACATAGTATATGCTTGAGGAAATGAAGAATTTCATTATTTAATTGCCGTATTTTTCGGGCTATAAAGCACACCGGGTTATAAGGCCCGATATCAGTGATCGGCTGCTAACGGGTATATTTTCATACATAAAGCGCACCGGGTTATAAGACGCATGAAATGAAACAAAACTCTTAAGTTCCGTCTGAAGCTCAGTTTGGTCTTTATCTGGCGCAGGGCGTCTTCTTGCTTCCTCCACTTCCGTACCATTGATTCGTTAATGTTGGACTTCTCTCGCAGCTGCTCTATGCCCATGTTGTACTGCGTGACTGATAGCCGTTGTGTTTGAAATCCGCTTCGAAAATGAATGAATGAATGCACTACCCTAATGCTGAGCACATACCGTATTACTCCGCGTGCTGCGCACAACGTTGGCCGTAAGCTTCGTAACCTACCAAGGCCGTGCTAAAACATTTTGACAGATTTATGAGCGCCGTGTACCATCTACAATCGGTTCTAGGTCAGAAAGCACAACCAGAATTAATTCATACATTAGACGCACCGCATTTTAAGGCGCACTGTCGATTTTTGAGAAAGTTAAAGGATTTTAAGTGCGCCTTATGGTCCGAAAAATACGGTATTAAAGTTTGAAGTACACATCACATCCTTCTGTGAGATTGTTGGCTGTTTGCAAAGTAGAAATCCAATTATTGCCTGAGCCATGTAAATCCTTTATCTGATAAGTTCATGTAAACTCATTTGAACAGATTACTGACAATGAGTGTGTTTAACATGCATTTAATAATCGGAACAGTTATTTCTGGAGTAATCTGATTATTCAAGTGATCATTTATACAGCGTACTCTGATCTTGAAATCTGATTAAAGAGAGCTGGATTTATCCCAGTAATCATGTTTCTCATAGCATGTATACCAGTTACCCGATTTTCAATTGGTTTTATGTCTGTGCATGTGCTCAAACCTAACCAAGGTGGTTGCCAGGGCCACTTATTCTAAAGACTTGGCTTTATTTGGGAGCTTTTTCCATTGACAGTGGAAATTTGAAATTTTTATTGAGTCCTTATTGAGGCCATATTCCTAATTGAAATCAGATTGTTGCATCTCTGCTAAGAATGATGTGCATGCTTTTGTACTGACAAATGATTAAAATATTCAGTTGTGTTAATATTCGTTTTGTGTTAATAATGTTTAAAATCACGTTTTGCTTCTTCAACTTTGTCACAGAAGAAATTATTTTTCCATTTAAAAAGCAGTACATGGCCACGAGACAGTTTAAGCTTTAAGCAACAGAATGCATTTTATTTTTAAACTTTGTTTTTATCATGTCTTGTCTTGGTTGCTGCAGGACAACAATTCCTTGCTAATTCATAGACGGAGCATTGCTGAGGAGTAGCGTTCCTAATGTTTGCTAAATTTATATGGAACAGTCATGTGCAAGTGGTTACGAAAATGTGATTAAGGCCATCAAAAAACTGAAATTAAAATGTCATAACATGAACATTTACATAGTAATGTTCTTTCTTGTAGATACAGTTTATATGCTTACCTAGTCCTTCTGAAGGGGAGGAGTTCACTCTACAGGCAAGGTTTTTTTATTTATTTATTATTAATTGTAAGATAGTCATTGACAAAAACATCTCACAAAAGAGGAGTCCAAAGGAGGACCTTTTATGTGAAGGAGGGCCTGGACCTTGGTCATTACTGCTTAATCTTTGTTTGTTTTTTAAATTAATTTCTCCTGTATTTTGATGACAGCCAGGTGTTGCATGCTGGAAGAACAGCAAGGTGTTACATTTAACACTAACTGTTTAATTCAAACTTCTAACTTGTTTTAATGGTTGTGTGCTTGTTGGAAATGTCATGTTGTGCTAGAAGCCAGTAGTTGAAAGACCTTTTCGTGTCCTGTGGCATGTTAAGCTCCAGTCCTATCCTTCATTGCAATTCAAACAATGGTCACTTCAGAGATGTTATCATACCCTTTATAGCTTCAAGGTGGTTATTTGCCCTCCATTTCCCTGTCCTATGAGTAAGATGTTCTGAGATTAACAGGAGTGCAGCATGGGGGAATACTCTCTTGCTCACGGAGAGAAATTTGAGATAATGACTACAAAGGACGTGCTATGAGGCAGCCAGTTTCAAGGTAAACTTATCTGTGCTCACTGAAAGTTAAAGATGGGTTTCTCACAAACTGAATGCACTTCAATGGCATGCAAAGGAAGGTAAATGGATTCTGACTACCATCTTGTAAACATCTATTGTGATCATGACATGGTGCGTCAGTTGCAGGCTTCGTTATTTTTTTGTGTGTTTGAGGCGAATGGAAACTTGATGTGGTTTGGTTTTGACTTGCAAGCTGAAGCTTCATCTGTGGGTTACTTTTGTATGTCTGGCTGTGGCTTATGCACTGATCCATACTACAGATTGTTTCCCAAAGGTTCTGCTGATACCTTGGTTTTGCTCAACTATATTTAATACACATGGATGGGTGTATTGAAACATCAAAATTTAAATTATGTAATACATACTGGGTAACATGCAGAGCTACAATAAAATGATTCATAAAATAACTAGTAAACCTAACATGTCATTTCATTATCAATTTCTTTCCTCTGTAATCTCACTCTAGCATTAGTTATGATTAAGGGCTAGAAATCCAATAGAGCGAGCTTAGTAATCAGATTTATCAATGCATGTACCATGGGGATACATTCCGACAAATCCAACGTAAACTGAATTTATCGTAAATCGAGGCACACTTTACACATTTAGTACTGTACGTGACTGTGGCTTTTCCTTACTATAGTTCCCAGCGCTCATCGCTCTCGCCACGTGACTCCCTACGTCACGCAGTGTGGGAGAGTACTGCTTGTACTGCGCATCGCTTGCTTCGGATAATGCCAGAGTAAGGTTTCTGCAGAATGTGTATTTTTATATTATTTTAAGTCGGGCTATCGTAAAACAGGGAGTACAGGTATACCCTTACTCTGATTTGAGTCGGTTTTCTCAGTCTGTGTGAGCATGCAAATGTAGACCAGAAGTGGCTGGCAGAATCAAACATGGTTGCCAGGTCCGCTTATTCTAAGACACTTTGCTTCTTTTTAGCTTGTTTCTATAGACATGGTTGCTTCTTTCTCTTGTGGGATCTGGCAACCCTGGAATTAAACAAGTCAAGTCAGATTTATTTATATAGCGCTTTTTACAATGGAGCATTGTCTCAAAGCAACTTTACAAGTTTAGATTATCTACTAATGGCTACTACCAATCCCAAATTGAGCAAGCCTAGGGCGACAGTGGCAAGGAAAAACTCCCTAAGAAACCTTGGGAGGACCAGACTCAAAGGGACCCAACCTCCTTGGGAGGCGTAGATGATAAATGTAAGAATGAAACTCCTTTATCTAAACTAATAAGTCATGGAGTCATAGTTCAAGTAAAATGTAAAATATGCACATCGGCATTAAGTAGTCCGATACAGGATCTTGAGTCTAAGCACGAAAGTCCTTGCTGGCACTTCGTCCCCAGGTAACCGAAGGAGGGTGAGAGTTTCTGCCCTCTGGAGTGGGCCAGGTATGATGGGACTGGAGCTGATGACAGAAGCAGCTTGAGTGAGGCTAAAGCAGATGAACATCATGTGTGGAGCAGGAACTATTACAGGAACACAGCTCGAAGAGAAAACAGAAAATGTAATAAGTTATTGATTAAGAACACAGTGTCTATTAACGATCACTGATGCCAAGTGTAGCATGAGACCCCGGCAGCTTTAGCTATAGCAGCATAGCTAGAAAAAGGAGAACTGGAAGGTAACACAGCCAAGAGGGATCACGAGACATCGGAAACCCCACGGGAGGCAGAAGACAGCAACTCAACGTCTCTGATCACCGTAAGGCTCTTTGACTATGAACCCCCAGCTCTGCCCTTAGTCTAAGGCAAGGATGCACGAGTCAAGATCAAGAGGACCGAAGCCCAGTTCAACCAGACACTAAAGGACAAGGCAGGCAGGCCAGACATGACTCCAGACTCCGGCCCCAGTGACCCAAGCCATGCACCCTGGTCTAAATCTAGTCAAAAACCTGCGTAAATAAGTATGTCTTTAGCCTAGACTTAAAAATTTGGAGAGTGTCTGAGTCTCGAACTAAAGTGGGACGTTTATTCCATAGTTGAGGGGCCATGTATATGAGAGCCTTTTACCCCTGCTGTGACTGCCCCCTGCGAACGAAGTAGACGAGCTGGATTGTAAGACTCCAAGAGTTCACTCGGATAATGTGGGGCCAGGCCATGTAGAGCTTTATTAGTTATAAGCAGTATTTTGTTCTCCGCATCTGTGAAACGTCTACCAAACACTTTTGGGGAGACACTGAAACGCAGTATATGCTCGAGGAAATAAAAAATTTTATTATTGAATTATTAAAGTTTGAAGTTTGTCATATCCTTCCCTGAGACTATTGGCTGATTGCAAAGTAGAAATCCGATTACTGTCTTGAGTCATGTAAACCCAGAGCTTTCCCATCATCTTATTACTCAAGTGCATGTAAACTCATTGAGGGCATTTACATGCACTTAATAACCCGATCAATGTTGGATTTCTGCAGTTATCTGATTATTCAAGTCGTCATGTATACAGCATCCTCCAATTTATAAACAAGATTAAGAAATCCGATACAGAACTGGATTTTACTCCAGTAATCGGAGTACTCATAGCATGTATACCCGTTACCTGAATTCAGTCGCCTTTGCCAATCTGTGTTTGTGCGCAGAGCGGCTAGCGGAAAGAACCATGTTTGCCAGGTCTGCTTATTTTTAGAGATTTCGCTTCCTTTGGGCTTATTTACATAGACCAGGTGGGGATTTTCTTGTAGGATCTGACAACCCTGGAATTGAATGCAGCACCTGCTAAACGGCTATCGATCACTTTGCAGAGATTCTAAAACACCATATATGCTCAAGAAAAGGAAGAATTCGATCATTTAATATTGAAAATAAAAGTTCACGTCACATCTTTCTGTAAGATTACTGGCTGGTTGCCAAGTAGAAAGCCGATTATTGCCGGAGTTATGCAAACCTGGAGGTTTCCCATTATCTGATTACTCAAGTGCTTGTATGCTTGCTGATTGGATAACTGACAAAATCTGATTGTCTGCATTTATCGGATTATACATAACACCTCAGGGCTATGATACTTATACTGTCACCTACCTTCTCATCTGAGAGAAGGTCCATTACTTGTATAGTGTTATTTTATTACTATTTTATTTCTCTTTACTTTTAGTACGTCTACCTCGCCATCACATTTAAGGGCCATCCACCATGCCAGTATTTGCTGATTCGCACTATATCTATGTATCTGTTGTGTTTCGTTTATCTCTCTTCATTTTTCATCTTCTTTACTTCTGTATCTAGTAATTATTCTTGTTCTTATCATTGCACTGGAAGTAGCCCGGCAGCGTTTCATTGTACTGTGGACCCCTGTACTAGTATAATGACAAGGTTGAATTGAATTATTAAATACATGTAAACACACTCAGGGGCTCCTAAACCAGAGCTTCAGAGCAGCAACGGCACATGCGCCAACTCCTACCCTGGTTATAAATAGAATGGAAACCACAACCAACCTGCACACTTGTGCCCTGGAACATTTACCCTGCCAGTTAATTCATAAGTCATAAACTGCAATAGGACCTTCATGTTAATGCATTGTTTCCAGAGTTTTTTTCCATTTCCTGTACATTCTTGGGCATGCAAATTTAGTAGTTTATTTATGGTGTAAATTATTAATTTCCTTTGATCTACTTCCCATAAGACATACTTCCATAGAATACTATCCACTTGTTGCACAATTAAGAACATGGAAGGTAATGAGTAATCCATGATCTCGTCTGTTAAGTATTTAGCAACAATCTACCAACAGGTGTTCAAATGAGTCCACACTTCTGCTGTTGAACTGAATGCACCTGCGCCGACATTGAGCAATATGGCAAAAACAAACATTTTAAAATACTTTTTAAAGTTTGCCAGCTATATTGTTTATTTTATTGCTACTATCTACTGTTGATTAGGGGAAGCTTCACCTCCAGATATGATTGGCTGAGGGAGTGGCTGCTAGTCACATGATCACCCCAGCACTGCAACAGCGATCCTTACCCAGCAATAGACCGTTCCCTGTGTTCTTAGCAAAATAGTTTGTGGCATTTTTCTCCCCTGAACAAACGGCACTGATATCTTATCACACTTAGACATTCTGAAAATTTTTCTTTCGCTTTTTTCTTATCAGTTTGAGCCAGCGACTTGTCTTGCCCAGGACATGGGTGAGATGAGATAACACCTCGTGCGTGACTCTTATGAGACTTCGGGGAGCTGGGGGGGAGCTGGGGGGGGGGGGGGGAAACTCAGCTTGAAGGCATTCATAGATGTGCACTTATTTTTATAGTAAATTTCAGTTGTAGTCTTTATACAAAACTATCGTTTGTCAATCAAAGGAAAACAGAAGTATTTCCCACAGAATTAGTTTCTCTTTGTGGTGGTAAACTGATGCAGCAGGAGAGGGGGTCTAAATAATGTTGTGTATATGAAGTGCCCAACTGCAAATATTTGAATTGGCCAGTATTGAGATTACTGACTTTTGTGTGAGAGCTCAAAGTCTATGTTAAAGATGAGACAAATGAGTAATGAGAACTGTCTTTGCAAGGCAGCACAACGAAGTTTAATGACGCTCTGAAACAGAACTGATTCCAAAATTACAAGAACTGGGTACCTGTTAAATTTCAATTCCACTTATCGGTTCCTACTATTGCATTTATTATTGAAATACACAATTAGTGCAAAAATGCACCTTAAAACAGGAACTTCTCTGCCAGGACAGGTGCATCATACGTCATCACGTGGTTTGTTTTGAGGACTGTGGTAGCCTAGCGGTTAAGGTACTGGATGTCCAGGGTTCAAATCCCACCTCTGCCAAGTTGCCACTGTTGGGTCCTTGAGCAAGACCCTTAACCCACAATTGCTTGGATTGTAAGACTGTATCAGTTGTAAGTCGCTCTGGATAAGGGCGTCTGCTAAATGCTGTAAATGTAAATGTTTTAATACACCCCACTGGAGCTTTAGCAGAAGATGGACATTCAAAAGTTTGTGTCCACTTTGAGAGAAAACGAAAAGGCTAAATGCCATATGTGTAGAAAGTTGTTCTGTTATAAAGGAGGCTGCACCTCCAACATGACAAAACGTCCAAGGCACCAGCATGATATTGAGCTTCGTTAGTGTACCCTTTTCAAACGTCTGCAGCTCATTCACTTATCCGCTTAAGCTTGAACAGGGCTGGTGCCTACCCAGTAGTCTAGTCCAGGTACCAATCCATCGCAGGGCAGATGCACTCTCACACTCATGCATACACTGGGGTCACATAATCATTTAAAGCATGTTTTTGGACTGTGGTGAGGAAACTGGAGTACCCAGAGTAAACCCACACAGACACTGGGAGGACATGCAGACTCCACACACAAATGACCCAGACTTATCCACCTGGGATCAAACCCTTGACCTTCTTGCTGTCAGGTGACACTGCTACCCACCGAGCCACCATGCCACCCCTGTCTGCAGCTCTCCTAGCTCAAGTTCTTAGTTAGCCAGGAGAGTCTAAAACGCTTAAGGTGAACAAAGCTTAATGTGGTTAAACGTCCTGATCAGTGACACAGGAAAACCTCTCATTTACTAGTGATTAAGTAATGTCTACTGCTAAAATGACAAACCTGTGATCCAAAAGCAAAGTAATCATTTTCATAATCACTTTTATGTTAAGCTTTTTTCTTTCCATTTAAATCCATTTTAAGTACTTTATGTAAAAATGGTTACTTTCTTTTTGGCACAGATGTTGTCATTTCAGCAGTAGAGAGTACTTCTGAGCAGTAGTAACTGAGAGAGGTTTGGTGTTCCTAGGTCACTGCTTGGGTACATTAAACCATGTTAAACTTTTACTTATTATGGGTTTAAATGGGAAGGGGAAAAAGTTTCAATGAATATATAATAAAGGTATTCTTTATACATAAACATTTGTTTCTCCATTTTGGAACTGAAACTTGGAATCAATAAGAACCGGAATGGTTAAGTAGAATTGGTAACATTCAAAAGGTACCCTAATTAATGAGCAGTTGCATGGCTGTACCTAAACATGGCTAGTAGGTATAATTCATGACGTTTGTGTTAATCTAATACATGAAAGATACCCAAATCCACAAATATAAAAATCACACTGGCTTCAAATTAACAATAAATAAGCACAACATAAGAAAAAGTAACCTAATTTCTTGGTTTAAAAATAAGGAGGGCCTGGCAACCAACGTTTATATACACCTGGTTTTAGGGAGGTTGGAAAAACTGCTCCTAAAACTGATCATATATATATATATATATATATATATATATATATATATATATATATATATATATATATATATATATATATATATATATATATATATATATATATATATACTCCTGTTGCTTCAAAAGTCAATTAAGCTTTGTTCAAAGAATTGTAATAAATATTTGGATTCACTTGGAGCAAAATGATTGTATTACCCATTATGATGCACTTCTAAATAAACTAATCTATCAGTCCTAATCCCACAAAGCATTTTCGGAAGTTTTTACATGACATTTATTAAACCTATAACTGGTTGTCGTGCCATGGTTTTATTTTATTGTTTTTTTCTTTTTAATCCATCTATATTGCCAAGATTACCTGTTCACTTGATGTTACAAGACAGGATTAGAGTCTTTCTTCAAATTTGCACTCTGGCTGACGTGTTTACGGCCTCTGTTCATAAATGACTAGGCAGAACTGTTTGCTTTACCTGTGGGTTGTGTGTATGTGTCTCACACACACACACACACACACTTGCTCCAAATAATGAAGCAAGCTGGAATTAGTGGCTTGGGTGGGATACAGTGCTTAGTCCAGATATAGGCTAAACCCAGATCTTGTCATTATAGGCCTAGCTCTGTGTTGCACTGCTGGATTTATGGTAATCACTTAGCTGTGTGTTAGAGCCAGTTGTACTATAATAAGCCCTCATTTTCAACCAGTGTGTGGTTTAATGGAGGCTTTTTAAGGCTGTGTTTGGGTGGTGATTGTGGTGGTGGAAAGAGAGGAGGTGTATTGTGTAGATCAGACCGTTTATGTGGGGCACGAAGAATTCTCTTCTGGATAAAACAGATACACAGTGGAAATGTGAGCGGAAACTCGAGGTCAAGGATCCTGTCTAACAGATGGAACTGCGCTTGAGAGTAGAGGTTGTGGTTGATGGACAATGCCATTTTAAGGGATGCATGTTTGAACTTGTACGTGAAATATTTCCTGATGAGTACACACTTTTGATTTTGTCTGAAGAGAGGTTTAGGTCAGAAAACATCGGGGTTTTTTTCTTGTTAAATGGGCCGTGTGGACAAACGTATTGGGACACACCCCTCTTGATCACTGTATTCAAAGGTTTCCTTCAGTCCCATTGCTGTAGGTGTATAAAATCAAGTGCCTAGCTATGCAATCTGGCTTACTAACTTTTGCGAAAGAATGAGAGCTCACTGAATTAGAACATAGTTCTGTAATAGTATTCCACCATTGCAGCAAGTTGGTTCATGAAATTTCTTCCCTCCTAGGTATTCCACAAACAACTGTCAGTGATATTATTGAAAGTGGCAGACCATGTGAAGTTGCAGAGTGACAGAGGTGGACAGTAACTAATGACATTTACTCATGCTACTGTGATTGAGTAGTTTGTGTGTGTGTGTTCTTTTACTTAAGTTTGTTCTGTTTGAAGTATTGTACTTCACCTCATTTTACATCATATAGAAATCTGTAAATAAATAAGGGGAAAGAAAGTGCCCTGGAGATGATTCCAGTGAATGATGGGCAGGAGAACAAACTGGCACTTAAATCATAAAGATGGAGACAGGTAAGTCCGATACCAGTGGTGCAGGCCCAGCTGTCAGCAAAACCCTGTCGAATTGTGCTGAAGTTGAACTCCAAAGCAAATAAATTGAATCCCTGGCCATATTTAAAGGCCCTCTTTGCCTTCAAGTGCAAGAAATGCAACAGCCTTCTTATAGACCTTCAGTCGTGGTATTGCTTAGTGTTTATTGGGATGGTCTGCCCGAAAATGATGCAGTGTACCTCCCTAGACTTTTGTGTTGGTTGACATGTTTTATTTTGTATTTTATTTTATCTTGCACTTCAATTTGTAAAGTGGATTGAATTAAAAACAAGTAGCTGAAATATTTTTATCCCCTTGTCCTTTTTGCACTACACAGGAGAGACCAACCTCCCACTGTTTAAAAAAGCAAAAGTAACTTACTCTGAGTAAGTTTTCTGAGCTACTTTCTTACTTGAGTAGGTTATTAGACTGGTAATTTTACGTGTACTTGAGTAATATTTCATTAGAGTAATACTACTTTTACTTGAATGGAATATATTAGTATTCTTTCCACCTCTGTGGAATAGTGGTCACCGAGTGCTGAGCATAAAAGTCACCAATAAGTTCCAAACCTCCTCTGGTATTAACATCAGCACAAAAAAATGTCTGCCAGGAGCTTCATGGCATGGGTTTTCATGGCAGAGTAGCTGCATACAAGCCTTGCATCACCAAGCACCATTCCAAGCATTGACTGGAGCAGTGGAACTGTTTTTTGTGACGAATCACGCTTCTCTGGCAGTCTGATGGATGAGTCTGGGTTTTGGTGAATGCTAGAACGTTACTTGCTTCACTGCACTGTGCCAACTGTGAAGTTTGGAAGAGGATGGGGTTGTTTCAGGTGTACCCCTTAGTTGAGGCCCCTTGGTTCCAGGAATCTTAATGCTCCAGCACACCAAGACATTTTGGCTTTCATCTTTGTGGGAACAGTTTGGCTTTTTTTTTTTTTTTCCTTTTCCCCCTATTCTGGCATGACTGTGCCCCAGTACACAAAGCAAGGTCCATAAAGGCATGGTTGGGTGAATTTGGTGTGGAAGAACTTGACTGTCCTTTACAGAGCCCTGACTTCAACCCCATTCAACACCTTTGGGATGAACCAGAACAGAGATTGTGAGCCAGGCCTTCTCGTCCAACATCTGTGACAACGTTACCGACCTCACAAATACTCTTATGGATGAATGTTCAAAAATTCCCAGAGACGCACTCTCGTCTTCTAGAAAGACTTCCCAGAAAAGTGGGAGCTGTTATTTCTGCGAAGGGGGGACCAGCCTCATATTTATGCCTATGGATTTATAATGGCGTGTCATAACAGCTCCTATAGGTGTAATTTGTTGGTGTCCGAGTACTTTTGTCCATTTTGTGTATGTATGGATTTAGGATGGCATGTCTGTGTATGCCCATATTTATTCATATAACACCCATAATTATTGTTCATGAATAACAATACATATAAAAATATCCTTCTTTGCCAGACAATCCACACAATACTTTAAGAATTGTTCGTGTCACAATCTTTAATAGCATCAACTTCCATATGATTGAGTCACCTGTATTGGTTGCAAAAAGTCAGCTCTCGAATAATTGGCTCGGAAATAAATGGTTGTTAAAAAGATCCCTTATGTGTAATTACAGTAATTTAGTAACAAAAACACTTGTCAGATTTAGTACTTTGCGCAGCCTCTTTGTCAACCAATGAAATGCAATAATGTAACTGCACTGTCGGATTACTCCAAGGTTGGGCTTGGCTCTGTATGGTGGTTTCATGGCTGCCCTGTGCTTGTGCTTGTGCTTGTGGGTGTGTTGATGTGTCTGTGTCATAACACCTTGTGTTGTATTTCACTCCATTACCTTTTAGATCCACCTGTATTTAAGATGTGCAAAAGCCCCGAGGTGACATTGCGTAGTTGTTATTAGTATTAGTCTTGTTTCTGTTTATGTAAATGCCTCTTGGCTTCTCAAGGCCACCTGTGTTGCAAGCGCTGAACCTGCTGTAATGCTTGTGAATGTTGGAGCTGCAGATCCCATCTTGTGGTCTGTCCTCTTCAACTAACCTGCTGGGTTTTTATGATTTGTAGGTCAGCGTCTGTGATGGCTGTGTCAAAAGCTTTCTCCATGGTAACTGATCCAGTTTTTCCCTGGGTTTTGATGTTTTTTAAATGCATTTTTATATATTTAGTCATTGATTTGAACAAAAAAACAACAACAAAAAAAACTAAGTACACAGATGGAGATGTCTAATTGCTGCAAAACTCAGCGTGTAGCCATGTCTCTGGGAGATATGAAAATGATTACAGGTGTGGTCTGATTAGACCACAAGATGGCATAAACTTGCATACCCTGCTGCACTATAAAAAGGCTCTCGGAGGCCATTTTTGGTAGTGTGCTTCTCGGTGAGTGATTGTTTAAACTGCCGTTCACAGCCAGCCACTGTCGCCTTCGTTTGCAGTGGCATCGGGAACGAGAAACCTGAATTGCTATGGACTGGAATCCGTATCGTATCATCATTAGCAATGAATTCAGGTTCTGTTTGGGATCCGAGGATGGTTGGGTTTTGATATGAATGCCTCATGGTGAGTGCTTCAATCCTGCCTTTGCTGTGGAGTGACACCCTGCCTCAGCTGCTGATGTGATGATCTAGGGAGCCATGACATATGACAGTCTGTCGTCCTTAGTAGTGATATGAGGCACACTAACAAATCAGTGATATGTACAGGATACACGGCGGCCACGTGTGTTGCCTTTTATGGCAGGGATTCCAACTGGCATTTTCAGCAGGATAATGCTCACCCACACAACAATCTGGAATGTCTCTGCCAGATTGCAACACTTCTATGGCCTGCTCGGTTGGCAGATTTATCGTCAGTCGAGCATTTATAGGACCAGCTGGGTTGCCAGCTTGGGTAGTGTACGAGTGTGGAGGATCTACAAGTGCAGCTGTGGGCAAATGTGCCACATGATACCTTACGGGACCTGTATACCTCTATTTACCCAACTGTATCTCATCTTGTATTCAGGCTAGAGGTGACCTACCAGGGTACTAGAGCCTACTTTCAGTTGTACGATTGTCCCCGATAAACATTTGCTCTCGCTCCAATATTGTAATCACTTACATAAATCATTACATTAACACAAAGTTCCACTGGATTCCAGTGGGGGATGGGGTTATATAGGTGTGTAGCTTACTCTACTATCATCAGGAGTACTGTATTTTCCGGGCTATAAAGCGCACCGGGTTATAAGGCACAATATCAACGATCGGCTGCTAACGGGTATATGTTCATACATAAAGTGCACCGGGTTATAAGACGCATTAAGTGAAACAAAACTCTTAAGTTCCCTCAGAAGCTCAGTTTGGTCTTTACCTGGCGCAGGGCGTCTTCTTGCTTCCTCCACTTCCGTACCATTGATTCGTTAATGCTGAATTCTCTCACAGCTGCTCTATGTCCATGTTGTACTGCGTGACTGATAGCGTTGTGTTTGAAATCTGCTTCGAAAATGAATGAATGAATGAATGCACGTACCCTAATGCTGAAGCACATACCGTATTACTCCTCTTTGCTGCGCACTACAGTGGCTGTAAGCTTCGTAACCTACCAAGGCTGCGCTAAAACATTTTGACAGATTTATGAGCGGCGTGTACCATCTACAATCGGTTCTAGGTCAGAGAGCACAACCAGAATTAATTCATACATTAGACGCATCGCATTTTAAGGGGCACTGTCGATTTTTGAGAAAGTTAAAAGATTTTAAGTGCGCCTTATGTTCCGAAAAATACGGTACATAGAATATAATGCATATTATTTGCTTTATATTCTTACATATGAGAGGGTGACGATGCTCCGTTGCCCAAAAAAAAGTAGGGGGTGCTGGCTTGTGCTTTGCTCTGTGCTCTCGCTAACTTTAGCTATAGCCTCTTTCCCTTTGTTTTCTCTGTGAAACTCATGTTCAGCCGGGCGATGCTGTTTAAACGTCTTATTTGTTATTCCGAGTTGATCCTTCACGGCTTATTTCCGCCATGTATGTAATCCAAACGGCACGCTGTGAAGAGCTTTCATGGCGAAGACATGGTTGTGTTCAAAATGGATCCCTGTCCACTTGTTAGTCAGTAATGTGGTATTTAGGGCCCCTACTCGAAACACAACCGGAACCTATAACGCTTCCTTCTCATCAGCAAAAAAAACTCTTAAACAAGTGTCTTAAACTGTCGAGTGGTCAAAACTTTACAGACTTATGAATTAAAGTTAGTAAAAGCACTGTTAGTAAAAGCCCAGTGCGGTTCATGCGTGGTGTACCGGCACAGAATCGGTTATCTGAAGCTGGTTGAAGCCAATAACGCTAAAACTATCCGAAAGTCTCCCCCTCCCTCTCTCCCCCTCCCTCTCTCCCTCTCTCCCCCTCCCTCTCTCTCTCTCTCTCTCTCTCTCTCTCTCTCTCTCTCTCTCTCCCTCTCTCCCTCCCTCTCTCCCTCTCTCCCTCCTCTCCCTTCTCTCCCTGCTCTCTCTCTCTCTCTCTCTCTCTCTCTCTCTCTTCTGGTATGTATGTCTGTGTATAGATATCTCTATATATATAGACATTATATATAGGTATAGAGTATATAGATATATATCTCTCTCTCTCTCCTCTCTCTCTCTCTCTCTCTATCTCTCTCTCGTCTCCTATATATATATATATATATATATATATATATATACACACACACACACAGTGATGCTTGAAAGTTTGTGAACTCTTTAGAATTTTCTATTTCTGCATAAATATGACCGAAAACATCTTCAGATTTTCACACAAGTCCTAAAAGTAAAACCCAGTTAAACAAATGAGACAAATATTATATTTAATTTATTTATTGAGGAAAATGATCCAGTATTACATATTGGTCAGTGGTAAAAGTATGTTAACCTTTTCACACTGACTTGGAGGAATTTTAGCATATTCCTCCATACAGAATAGCTTCAACTCTGGGATGTCATGAGCGGTTAATGTGAGAGAGGCCTTCAGTTGCTTAGAAGTTACTGTGGTGCCCTTTGTGACCTCGCCAACTATTACATGCCTTGCTCTTGGAGTGATCTTTATTGATCGACCACTCCTGGGGAGGGTAACAATGGTCTTGAATTTCCTCCATTTGTACACCATCTGTCTGACTGTGGGTTGGTGTCCAAACACTTTAGAGATGGTTTTGTAACCTTTTCCAGCCTGATGAACTCCTTTTCTGAGATCCTCAGAAATCTCCTTTGTTCGTGCCCTGATGCATGTCCACAAACATGTTGACTTTGATAGATCTTTAAATAAAACAGGGTGCCCACTCCCACCTGATTGTCATCCCATTGATTGCAAACACCTGACTCTAATTTCACCTTCAAATTAACTGCTAATCCTAGAGGTTCACTTACTTTTGTCACTCACTAATATGTAATATTGGCTCATTTTTCTCAATAAGTAAATCACCAAGTATAATATTTGTCTCATTTGTTTAACTGGGTTCTCTTTATCCACTTTTAGGACTTGTGTGAAAATCTGATGATGTTTTAGGTCATTTATGCAGAGATATAGAATTATAGAATATCCTAAAGAGTTCACAAACTTTCAAGCACGTGTATGTGTGTGTCGCTGAAATGGCCACGGACGCTGATAGTGACATTAATTAAACAAACTGTTTTTGCCATGTTTGCCTACTGTTGCTGTTGCTTACATAGGAGAGTAATAAAGATTAGATGAACAATCCTGCCATATACATTTCATTTCCTCTAAGACAGCATTTCTGCTTAAGTAGTGAGTCCTCCTAGACATAATGGCCTGGTGTGTGTAACTGCTGACCTGCACAAGTGAACTTCCTGAGAATTTGATTCTGCCAAGCCTGATGCAGTATTTTGAAACGCAGGCACAATGAGAGTCTGTTATCTGTTTGTTTTTGGTGTTGCACTGTCAGAACAGTGGTCATATTTCCCCTTCTACCATTGGGCTCGGTGTAGTATTTTCGTGCATTTTTATAGCATTGCTGTGCATCACCTGTGTATACACGAAAAGCAGGATTACAGTGGTACCTTGGTACTTGCCATTAATTCCTTCCAGAAGGCTCCAAGTTCAGAGCAAATTTTTCCAATAAGGATTAATATAAATTGAATTAATTCATTCCAGATTAATATTTTTTAATGTTGTCTGTACTGTATAATTGCAGAGTCTATTAGACATGTTTAAAACACTTGCATTAACCTACAGTTGGTCAAAATAATTAACACAAAGCTTATTTTATAATGAAGTATTGAAAAATCTCATATAATTTAGTGAATAATGTATTTACAGTGAAAAGCAAAATGCTTACTCTATCGGTGAACTGTTGCTCAGCTACAGCCCAGAATATGCAGCGGCTCTCGCGGTTTTCCTTTTGGTTAGCTGTTATCACTAACCTTTTTTGGGGACTTATTTGCATTAATAATACTGTATTATAGATGTAAAAATAAAGAAAAACATGAGAAACACAGCAGAGGTCTGCACTGAGCGAAAGCTATTGTGAGACTGAATCGTTATCCGATGTGTCGACTGAAATGAATGGCTCGACTCGAAGTTTAAGCAAGTTTGTCGAGTGCCGAACAAACTAAGTGCCAAGATACCGTATTTTTCGGACCATAAAGCGCACCGGATTATAAGACGCAATATCAACGATCGGCTGCTAACGGATCTATTTTCATACATAAAGCGCACCGGGTTATAAGACGCATTAAATGAAACAAAACTCTTAAGTTCCGTCGGAAGCTCAGTTTGGTCTTTACCTGGCGCAGGGCGTCTTCTTGCTTCCTCCACTTCCGTACCATTGATTCGTTAATGTTGAATTCTCTCACAGCTGCTCTATGTCCATGTTGTACTGCGTGACTGATAGCGTTGTGTTTGAAATCTGCTTCGAAAATAAATAAATAAATGAAGGCACACACCGTAATGCTGAAGCACATACCGTATTACTCCTCTATGCTGCGCACTACGGTCGTCGTGAGCTTCGTAATTTACCAAGACCATGCTGAAACATTTTGACAGATTTATGAGCGCCGTGTACCTTCTACAATCGGTTGTAGGTCAGAAAGCATAACCAGAATTAATTCATACATTAGACGCACCGCATTTTAAGGCGCACTGTCGATTTTTGAGAAAGTTAAAGTGCGCCTTATGGTCCGAAAAATACGGTAATTTTTTTTCCTCATCAAAACTCATAGGGAACCGAATTCTGTGGCGAGATCTGCTGTACCACTGTACTTTGGTGAACTCGGGAGTTATTTCTGCAGTTCTATGGCTGGTAGTATAGCATATTCCTGCTATCAAGTATTAATTTGTGCATTTCTCCAACACACACTCAACGAGCACTTCATTAAGTGCACAACAACATACCGAACTCTGTAACTCCTAACTTAAAAGACATTTCTTCCCATGGTTATGCTTTGAAGTTGTGCATGAATCTACTAATTAGATATGTGAATGCCGCTGTAATTAAGTTGTCATTGAAGTCTTTGTTCTTGTGCTTTCATATGAAGAGGTGCATAAAGAATACAAGCGTAATCTTCTTGATGACATCTCATAAGGGTGGTGATCCCTTTGTCAGTAAGAATATAGTCAGAACTATCTTTAGGCGAGTAACAAATTAGTGGTGTGCAAAATTGACAAATGATATCTCTCTCGCTCTTCTGGGATTTTCCTGATAATAATATTTAGATGATACTTTATATCCTTGACAAATGTGTATGTAAAAGTCTTACATTTTATCTTGCTCATGTTAATGGGATATTAATTGTTTCTTTTTATTAGTTGTTTGATTTATATTACCAATTAGTCAATGAATCTAAATTTAAGTTATAGTTAAATTTTTAAACGTTATTTGTTGTGTTTATTGTATTGTGTACACAAAGAAATGTTCACAAATTCCATTCAAAAAGATGACTATGGAACCAAAATGTATCTCTACATTCTGAAAATGGCACGTTTTTCTTTTGTGAATTATTTGAAGACCGTATACAGTATTATGCAAAACTCATTTAATGCTTCTGTGCATACCTTTGGGTACCTGGGATGCCAGTTAATACCCAACTATAAATTCCAGTAATTTTCTGTGGGATGTCTGGTTCTGAAAACATGGCTGTCAACAAGCCATTCAGATTTAGATCTCCTTAATGTGTATTCATAGATATAGCAACTTATTAGTGACAGTACTCTTAAGTTCAAGGTGCTATACTGTAGTTGTTTAGTAGTTATGTACCGATTTGAATATGTGTTTATCTTGTGCGATGACTAATAAAATATTAACAGACAGGTGTCTGCAGTTTTCCATAAGTACTTTGGTAAGTAAATCAGCTTGATCTCACTGGTGTGTGTAGTGTAAATGATTGAGGGGAATATGTGCAATGTGTCACTGCTCACCGGGATTGTTAGGAGACTGATATAGCAGCGTGATGGCCTTGGGGAAGAAGCTGTTTCTCAGTCTGGAGGTGCAGGCATAAATTCTCCTGTAATGTCTTCCGGATGACAGGAGTGCAAAATGGTGGTCGCAAGGTTGAGTGGGGTCTTGGCATATGGTAGCTTTCGTCAGACCGGGAGAAATGTAGATCTCCTCTAGAGCTGGGAGATGAGAAACCGGTGGTGTTGTAATACTGGCATACCGCACTGCGGTGCAGCTTGGTCACCAAGGTGTTACTCACAGCTGTTGGGGTAAAGTGGCTTTTTCAGAAAGGAAACTCATTGCTGTGCTCTTTCTACCAAAGAAGTGGTGATGACAGGTTTTTTGACATCCAGTTCTAAATCCATAGGAATTAATGAGTTTGGTTCCCCCTTTGCAGCTATGACCGCTTCTGCTGTTCTGGGAAGGCTTTCTACAAGATTCTGGATTGTGTTTGTGGGAATATTTGCCCTGATGTTGGACACCTGATGTTGGACGAGAGGTACTAGCTCACAAGCTCGGTTCTGGTTCAGCCCAAAGGTGTTGAATGGGTTGGTGGGAAGGGTTGAAGTTTGGGCTCTGTGCAGGCCAGTCAAGTTCTACGCTAAATTCACCCAATCATGCCTTTATGGACCTTGCTTTGTGCAGAAAAGGGCCTTCCCCAAACTGTTTCCACAAAGTTGCAAGCATACAATTGTCCAAAACGTATTGGTATTCTGGAGCATTAAGACTTTCTTTCACTGGAACCAAGGAGCCGATGGTGACATGCTTTTACACCACTCTGTCCGATGCTTGGCATTGTGCTTGGTGATGCAAGGCTTGCAGCTGCACGGCCATGGAAACCCATGCCACAAAGCCCCTGGTGCACACATGGTTTTTCAATCCTCTTCATTCAGTGAGCTCTTTAGGGTGACATTCTTTCACAACTGTTTGTAAAGGCTGACTGTATGGCTAGGTGCTTGATTTTATACACCTGTGGCAGTGGGACCGAGTGAACACCTGTATTCGGTGATTGCTTCCCAGGTGGGACAGATCAATATGAAGGGCAATGAAGGTGGCATCGTTTGTGGATCTGTTTGTTCTAGAATCATACTGCTGGGTTGTGTGTGGCTAGGATAATGGTTTTAATGTGGGACAAAAATAATCACTTAAAGCACTCCATGGCAGTGGGGGTGAGGGCTACCAGGTGATAGTTATTAAGGCTTTTGATGGCTGTTTGTTGGCACAGTGACAGTGATGACTGAGTTCATGCACCTGGGAACAACAGCTTGAGACAGGCAGATATTAAAGGTATTGGTGAATACTTCTGCCAGCTCAGCCAGTCAGTCTTTCAGCACGTGTCCAGGTATGCCATCTGGGCCTGCTGATTTCCATGCATTAACCCTACTCAGCACACCTCTCACGTACTTTGTTCTGAGTGTGAGTGCCTGGTCAGCTGTTGCAGATGGAGCTCCCAGGACTGCTCCGTTCACGTCATTAAAATGAGCCAAAAACATAGTTCGGCTCATTGCCAAGTGCAGTGTTATGTTGGATAGATGGGTATATATATGTTTTTTTTTGTAGTCAGTAATAGCTAGAGACGCTCCGTTCTGACTTTTTTGGTTCCGATGCTTATACATAAACATTCCGATGGCCCTGTTGAATTAATAAATGTTATACATCACCATGTGGGAGAGAGCGTTAAGACCTCAGAATTGACTGAAACATTACCAATTTTACCCCCTCTCTCTACCCAACTTTAATTTTATGGATTTTATTTTCCCAACAACTCTGTTTTGGGTTTCTAACTGTTTTTCTTGAAGAAACTAACTACAATTAAACAAATAATAGCAAAAAGGTTAACTTTGGATTTAATGAAATTGCTGCTATATCATTTGGCAACATCCCAATTTTATATAAATGAAAGTTGTGAAAACAAGTAAGGGAAAGTTGCATATGTATAACACATTAGCAGAGCAATTTGTAACTTAAACAATTTGATTTCAACAAACCTGAGGTCCTGCGGGTGATGATGTTTTAAACATCTCATTAAGTGTGTTGTTCCAAACGTTTTTGGAGACGTTCCTCCACATGTTTTCATCATTCAAAACAAACAGCAATCGGTGAAGTAGTACTACTTCCATCCTGAAGTCATGGCTGTGTCTGAAATAAGGCTACGGCCCTACTCCCTACACCCTACTTATTGCGCTATATAGGACTAGGGAGACTACTTAGAAGCACTTGAAACACAACTGAAATCAAATACTTCCTCATCATGAACACGCACCAGCCCTGGTCTCATAAACAAACCTGTGAGCGCTCCATACAAGAACTGACTTCTGAATTAAAGTTGAGGCCTTTTCACACGGAGTCCGAAACTGACAACGCTGTTCGCGACGCTGTGTAAAATATTAGAACAGAGCCGGTTCTAGTTTCTGCATTGTTCGGATACGTTAAAATCAGGCTGACAAACCAGAGCTCGGTTGTCAGGCAGAACAGCTCATCCTGAGCACAAAAGCAGAGCACAAGAGCTTATAGGACAAGCAACACGCTGACTATAAAACCATGGATATTACAGAAAATATCTGGTTTAATATTGCTGAAAGGCTGGAGAAACCTCACAGTGACCGTATGGAACAGTTTTCTTTATCTAATTGCATATTCTAATCTGTTCATACCCACAAAAAACAAACTAGAGCTTCCTGCACTAATCCTAGCTCATGTTTTAGTTTTTTTAAGTTGACGATGTGAAAAAGACATGGCGAGACGCATTAAGAGAAGGGGAATTAAAGAAAGCAAAAGTGGACAGGGAGTTTTCAGACTTCGTTTTTTTTCTTGCATAAAAACAGACTCTGTGTGAAAAGACCTTTGTGTTTGTGTAGCTGATGCTCACTGCACAATGTAAATGTTATTGTTATTCCTCAATTCTGTGATTCTGTCCGTGTTGTCCGCATCGAGGAAATCATGGGGCCATAGAAATGCCTCCATGCAGCTGACTCTTTGGCTCGCTTGATCTTGTTGTTGTTGTTTGTAAGTCAAGTTTTCCATCATGCTGCACACACGCTGATGATGTATGGGATAGCATGCGTCACACACAAATTAAAGTGAATGGATAGGCCTGAGTATCCGATACCTGATCCAGCTAATTTTGTTAATATTGGGGACTGATATTGGATCCCTAGTAATAAGTTGAATGCCTTACCAGATGCATCTGGCATCTGGGTTTTTAAAGATTTTCTTGATCTGCTTCCTACGTTCATCCTTGGTTTTCCTGGTACCTTTTTTCAAAATGACACTACATTCCCGTAGGGCTCAGGGTCACCGTATTTGAAGGCAGCATTGCCAATTATGACAGATTTTGACATCCCTGTTCGTCCACGAGTTCTGGTTTGGAAACATTGTGCTTCTTGACAGCTGTTGTATGTAGAATAGCACTGAGAATGTGTATTCCTCCTCATCAATTTGCATTCCACATTGCTTTTCAAACATGTCCCATCTTGTGTGCTCAAAAGTATCTTGTAGTTGAGTCATGGCTCCCTCAGGCCAGATCATAAGACCCGTTTGTCGTTTCAGCCCTGTGGCAATAGGGCACCAGCCATTATGATGGCGCAAACAGAGAGGACCACCTCTGATCTTAACGGAGTACTTTGTTCAGCCTGCTCTTTAAATTGAGTGGCCTGCTAGCACTATATAGCTGTGTCTGAGATCGGGGGCTTCGATCACAGGTTTTCCTAGAAGATCAGAGCAGGACAGCAGTCATTGATTGGCTTCTTTGTAGTCATCCTCAATAAAATATCGTCCATTTTGTTCAGAAGACCCACTGGCTAGGAAGGTGCCCAGTATGGAGGGTTTGTGCAGTTTATTTCTTAGTCTAGGCTTGCTTTCATTGTCTGTCCCTTGGCTGCTGCAGCAAATTCCAGTCAAGGTGTGATCCACAGAGCTGCCAGTGTTCTGATTAGCTTGGCAGCAATGCTCTCAAAAACTTGGAAAGCAGGTTTCTAGCAACTCATTTTGATTTTTAGAAGTTCTTGATGGCTGTACACACCTGGGGAAAACAAAATTGCAAAATATTAAGCATTTAATGAGCATTTAATCTCAGCAAATATTTATTTAAGCAATTATTTATTCAATATTTTTTAAAATCACAATGACAAAAAACACACTTTGTGTACAACAAGACTATGCCAGTTTCACTGTAGCAACAAGCAGTGTTGAGCAAATTGTGGTATTTTCGTAGTTCTTGCTAATTTCCTGACAAATTATTGTTAGCAGCTGTTGGGGCAATTTTTTTTTTTTTTTTGTCCAGGTGTGTCGTACCCTTTGCAGATGTTTGGGATAATTACTAGTAATGAAAATGAATTACATTTACATGTACTTACTAATCCAATCATAGACATTTCTGCAGTTATCTGATTCAAGTTGTCATGTATACAGCCTACTCCGATCTACAAATCGCATTAAGAAGTCCAGTAAAGAGAGCTGCATTTTACTCCAGTAATCAGATTTCTCATAGCATGTCATGTATACCAGTTACCTGATTTCTATATGACATGGTTGCTAGGTCTGCCCATTCTAAAGACTTGGCTTTATTTGGCCTCTTGTTTCCAGTGACACTTTTGTTTTTATCATGGGATCTGGCAACCCCGGAATTAAACATGCCATGGAATTAAAGGCAGCGAAACACTTTGGCAATTTAAAACACATTTCGGTCTAACACCATTTCAATGTCGATTTTAAGAGAGTAGGGTGACCGATGGCTGATGTATGCCGATACCACAATTTCTTTTTTTTTTTTTGTTTCGGAACTGATAATACTAATAACAATAAATGAGACACCACATTGCTGAACTTAAATGAACATTTTATAAGCTAGAAGTGCACTGTCTGTTTGCACAGTCTTTGTTATTAAAAAAAAAATCTAACTACAACATGTATTACCAGATAACAGCATCACATTCTTCCTGGGGAAAAAAATCTAAATGTGTAAATAAAATAATAATAAAAAATGGTGTTAGAGTAGTGCAGAGGGTAGGAGCATATTTTTTGTTTTAATCCCAGTTCCAGTTAAAAGCAGTAAGTTGTAATGCTGGAAAGTTTTTCTCTTCTCATAAATGGCCCCACCCACATGATCTCTGCATCTCTTCATGTTTAGTCACTCAGTACTCCCCGTTTGAGCTGCAAGATCTAATCCACTAAACAGTTTGTTACACATTTCTGTGAGCTTGGCTGGTTGCAAAGTAGAAATCTAATTAGTCCTGTAAACCCAGAGGTTTCCCATTATCTGATTACCCAAGTGCATGTATGCTCGTAGGTCTGATTACTGATGAAATCTGATTTTCTGCGGTTATTGGGTTAAGAGCATGTAAACACATTCATTTTGTTATTCAGCAGGTGTTTATACCCAGAGCGACTTGCAGCTGAAACAGTCTTAAAATGTACAATTGTGGTTTCAGGGCTTACACAAGGCTCCAACAGTTCCACTTTGGCAATGCTAGGACTTGAACCCTGTACCTTCTGTTCCAAAGTCCTATACACTTATTCACTTATTTTGCTATGTCTTTGAATAAGCAGGAAAGGTGTAGTATAGGAAAAACATAAGAAGAACACCTGAATAAAGTACAGAATGTAATAAACCGACCAATGTGTGGAGTCAGAAGATATTTATAATGCATATTTAAAACAGCTTGAATGTTGCGTAATAAAGAAATTCAGTCTGTGCTGGTTTCCACGGGGTTGTTTTTAGAGCACATTTGTCATTTTAAATGCTCAGGTGTCCTATTATTTTGGAAAGTACATCAGAGTTCTGTTTATTTACCTTACAAAAGCTTATATTTATTTACCTTTATATCGGGTTTATGCACATTGCTCTTGGTGATAGCTGCTTTACTGTGACAAGTGATTATTTAGTAGACTTCCCTTTTAATTTAACCAAGTGACTAAGAACATGCTAATGATGGCAGTGTGGCATTTTTAAAAATAATTCTGCACAAAAAAGCCTCAGCTTGAAATATCATTGGTTTTTTGGGGTTTTTTTAAGACTTGTAGTGAATCTGGCTACATAGTTTTTTTTGGTAAACTCTAAATTCTAAATCTGAAGTCGAAATGTGATTTACTTGAGTGTCAAGTGTTGCGTTATGCTGCTTTCATTTTGTCGAGGGTCACTGGTGCCTGTATGGCCAATTTACACTTACAATGAGTCTGCCAGCTGTTGGAAATGGCAGTGTCTGAGTCTTGCAAAAATGTGACAGCTGATGCATCAATGGGGAAAAAGGTGTGTACATGGTGTGTTATATCCACTTAATAATCAGATAATGGCAGAAAATCAGAGTTTGTCAGCAAGACTGTCATAGTCTGATTTCTTTAAGAAATCAGTAAGACAGCTGGATTTTATTTCAGTAATCGGTTTTCTTAAAGAATGTATCCCCATAGTCTGATTTCTGTCATGTTTCTCAGTTCGTGCATGCATGCAGAGCAGCTAGCAGAAAAGAATGTGGTTGCCAGGTCAGCTTATTTTTACAGATTTGGCTTCTTTTTTGGGCTTATTTACACTCGCAGGATCTGGCAACCCTGCATTAAACGCACCACCTGCTAAATGACTATCAAAGACTTTGTAGAGACTATGAAATGCAGCATCTACTCAAGAAAATGAAGAATTTGATTATGTAATATTTAAAATTGAAATCTCTGTGAGATTGGCTAGTTGCAAAGTAGAGATCCAATTATTGCCTGATTACTCGTGTGCATGTATACTTCTTGATCGGATTACTGACAATTAGATTTTCTGCATTTATCGAATAAATAAGTGCATGTAAACACACACTTGCCTTTACATGCACTTGGGGAATCAGATAATAGGAAATCTCTGGGGTTGATGATTACAGGAAGTGGATTTCTACTTTACAACTTCAAACTGTAATTCTTCATTTCTTCAAACATGTACTGCGTGCACCATTTAATTCCAAGGTTATTTTTCGCCCCTACGAGCATTGCTGAGCTCTGAGTATAACTACATCACCGAACAGCAAACTGGGTAAAGCTCGCTAGCCAGGTAGCATAACGTACACCACGGCCTAGAAACAGTGTGTTAGCTGGGAAAGGCTTCGTCAGATTAAAGAAAAGGACACAGAAATGGATTATAAAGCGAGAACTCTTGAGTCTGGTCTAGAGTAAATGATTGACTCACAGAATTCAAGGCATGTCTTACCGGATTGCACAATTAAAAACTGTTCACATTCGGCAACTGTTTCACGCATTCTGATTTGTGTAATTTTGTGGGGCGACGCAAAACCTTATAGTAATTAAAGCCTTCATTATGTAAATGCATAACTGGTTCGGTCGGTCTTGGCGTGATCGGCTTTAGCCGGGCTCATATAACCAATTCTGTGCCGGTCAACCACACATGAACAGCACACGTTTAAGTCTGTTTGCTGACATGATGAGGAGGAAGCGTTCTAGATTTCAGTTGTGTATTGAGTGCTACTTTGCAAGTCAACTAGATGGTCTCCCTAAATACTGCATTACTGATGATGGACTAGGGACACTACTAAGGTTAGTTATCCATTTTGAACACAACCATGTCACAGGCATGGAAATGTTTGCAGCATGCTGTTTTGATTACATACATGGCGGAAATAAACTGTGAAGGATCAACTCAACCGAAAATGATCGGAATAACGGATTTAATAAGATGTTTAAAACAGCATCACCCCTCTGAATATGCTGAGTTTGACAAAGTTAGAGGCTCAGAACCATATATATATATATATATATATATATGGTTCTGAGCCTCTAACTTTGTCAATATATATATGTGTGTGTGTGTGTGTGTGTGTATGTATGTATATACATACACGTGTGGTAGGGATGCACCGATACCGGTATCGGGTATCGGCTCCGATACCACCTCCCCATGCAGTACTCGTACTCGTAAAAAGTACCCCGATACCACGCACCGATACCACTTTTACGTCAGCGCGACGCTGCTCCGCCTCCAATTAAACAAGCAGCTGGCGGGAGCCAGAGAAATCAGCCATGTCAGTAGTGTGGGCTTATTTCACAGTGAACGAGGAAGACAAATCTAAAGCGGACTGCAAACTGTGCTCATCTAAGTTGTCTAGAGGAGGGAAAAAGACTAACTCTTTTAACACCAGTAATCTGATAAGCATCTGAAATACCACCACGACCGTGAGTACAAAGACTTTTGTAACTGTGCAAAACAACAACCAACGCTGCAGCAAACTTTTGAGAGGAAAGAGAAAATGTCCAGAGACAACCCACGTGCTATCAAAATAACTCAGGCTATTATAGAGTACATCGCCCTGAGTGACCAGCCACTGTCGGAGGTTGAAAACATAGGATTTCTGCATCTTCTCAGTGTCCTGGAGCCAAGATATAACGTCCCAAGCCGCCATTACATGACTGACACGGAGCTACCCAAACTACATGACTTTATGAAGAAACACATTCGTAACCTGATACAAAAACCCTCCGCTGTTAGTTTCACCACTGATATTAGGACTAGTAGCGTTAGCCCGGTGTCGCTAATTAGCTTAACAGCACAGTGGATAGACGATAACTTCACGTTACAAAGAGTCATCCTACATGCAAAACAGTTTAGGGGGTCACACACAAGCCAAGCCATCGCGGGGGTATTTGATGACATGCTGCAGACGTGGAACATGCCTAAACAATCTGTCCATGTTGTGCTTCGCGACAATGCTAAAAACATGTTTAAAGCCATGAATGACGCTGGACTCCCAAGCCTGCCGTCGCACATACTCTCCAGATGACCGTTCACGAGGGAATTTTAGCACAAAGGAGTGTTTCTGATGCTGTCAAAGAAAGCAAAGGTAATGCACTGTCTTCCACATTTTATGTTAATACATTTAATATTTTATTTTATTATATTTTACAAGTAATTTGTGGCCTTGTTCAAGAATTATACAGAGAATGTGAATAAAAACTCTCATTCCAAATAGTTATCTTTGTTTTTAAGTGGAATGTGTCACAATTATGGCTTAATGTAGGAAGGTTCACGATATCAGGTGTCATGGTATCAGAAAATAATGATATTAATAAGTACTTGGTATCGGTATCGGTATCGGCAAGTACTCAAATTCAAGTACTCGTACTGGTATCGGTTTGCAAAAAAGTGTATCGGTGCATCCCTAAACGTGTTTGTGGTGTGTGTGTGTGTTGTGTGTGTGTGTGTGTGTGTGTGTGTGTGGTGTGTGTATATGTATATATATATATATATATATATATATATCAGCTCTATATATATATATATATATATATATATAATATATATATTATATATATATATATATATTATATATTATATATATCTATATCTATATATATAATATATATATATATATATATATATATATTATATATTCTCTATATATATATATGTATGTGTGTGTGTGTACATAATATGGTATACACCGTGGTCACCCTCACAGATCCAGAGATCCTCGGTTCGATATCAACCAATGCATGTAAGCAAGTCCTCTGCTATTCTCCCACTTTTCAAAGACACGCATTAGGTTAATAGGCCACTCTACACTGGGCCCTGTATGAATGTGATCTGACTAGTGTCATAACCATTTAACCTTGCTACTGTCATGAACAGTTGCTGGTCCTGATGCAATTGTAAAGGAACAAATAAAACAAAAATGCAAGCATTGTTGTTGGTGGTCAGTTAAATTTTGTTAGATTTTTTTTTTTCGTAGCATCAGTATTTTCAGTCTGTATTATTACAATCTTTAAAAAAAGATTAATGTGATCTGTGAAGTTGGTGTGCTGCTGTGTAATTCGGTCTCTGCTTCACGTACTGCATTGCACCACACTTGAACCTGTTTGTGAAAGAAACAGACTCTGGCTTGTTTGTCCCGTATCTATTCCCTACTGGTGTCCGTTATTCCCCTCCACACCCCTATATGGCTTCAGAAGCTACCAAGACCTTCTTCTTCTTTCGGTTTTTCTCCTTTACCAGGGGGTCACCACAGCGAGTTAAACGTTTCCACCTCACCCTGTCCTCACGTCCTCTACTCTCACCCCAACTCCCTGCATATCTTCATTTACCACAACCAAATAACTCCTCTTTGGTCTTCCTCTCCGTCTCTTGCCTGGCAGCTCCATCTCCAACATCCTCCTACCAATATATCCACTATCCCTCCTCTGCACATGTCCAAACCACCTCAGTCTTCCCTCTCGAATTTTGTCTCCCAATTTTCCAACCTGTGCTGTCCCTCTGAAGATCTCATTCCTAATCCTGTCCACCCTAGACACTCCTAAAGAGAACCTCAACATCTTAAGTTCTGCCACCTCCAGCTCTGCTTCCTGTCTCTTTTTCAGTTCCACTGTTTCTAAGCCATACAACAAGGCTGGTCTCACTACTCTCTTATAAATCTTTCCTTTCACTTTTGCCTGCAACCTTTTTGTCACAACAGCACTCCTGACACTCTACAAAGACCACTTCTCTTAAAAAAAATCACATTCAATTTTGTCAGTTAATTGCTGTATCCCTAATAGGCTGCACAAAACAAGCCCGGATATTAGCTTTTTAAATCCATCCCGCATGTTTTGTCCTGTTGATGAAGAACTAGTGTTTGTCTCCAAAAGTAACACCAATCTATCATAACACTATCCTACATAGGAATTAATACATGCAGTAGCCAACAAGTTACAGATGAGGTTATGGTCCCAGTCCTAAATACAGGAGTTTTCCCCAGTATCCAGTGTTTACCACCATATATTATTCCATTACGATTTGATTTTTCAGACCAAATGGGATGAATAATGTATGTGTGCAGGAATGGGCTTGTTTTGCTAAGGGAGGTTGTGAATTCGCGGCTATAAAGCTGATAACTTTTCACAAGCCTGCTGCTCTCCCACCCTCCAAGCAGGAAGTTACTACTTCATCCCCCCCAGTGTTATTTGCTCATTCTCTCCTGCCTTTCACACTGAAAAGTATACCTGATCCATTTCATCTTCACTGTCCATGCTTTGTTTTGGTGAGGCTGGTAGTTATACTATCTGTATTTCTTAAACGTGTTTGACTGCATGGTTTTTTGTCATGTTGCATTCTTAATGTCTTCCAATAATCTGGGTATTGCCAGAAATGAATTTATGATTACCTTACCGTATTTTCCGGAGCATAAAGCGCACCGGATTATAAGACGCAAATATCAACGATCGGCTGCTAACGGGTATATTTTCATACATAAAGCGCACCGGATTATAAGACGCATGAAATTAAACAAAACTCTTAAGTTCCCTCAGAGCTCAGTTTGGTCTTTACCTGGCGCAGGGCGTCTTCTTGCTTCCTCCACTTCCGTATCATTGATTCGTTAATGTTGAATTCTCTCGCAGCTGCTCTATGTCCATGTTGTACTGCATGACTGATAGCGTTGTGTTTGAAATCCGCTTCGGAAATGAATGAATGAATGCACGTACCCTAATGCTGAAGCACATACCGTATTACTCCGCGATGCTGCGCACTACGGTTGCCTTAAGCTTCGTAACCTACCAAGACCGTGCTAAAACATTTTGACAGATTTATGAGCGCCGTGTACCATCTACAATCGGTTCTAGGTCAGAAAGCACAACCAGAATTAATTCATACATTAGACGCACCGCATTTTAAGGCGCACTGTCGATTTTTGAGAAAGTTAAAGGATTTTAAGTGCGCCTTATGGTCCGAAAAATACGGTACCTCAGGTTTAACCACTGAATTAAATGAAATAATGTGTTTGTGTGTACACAAGTATATCAAAGAATTTCAGTCCAACTTACGTTTCCCCTATTTTTTTCTAGTTGAAGTTACTGAACAGTCAGTTGTGTGCATTTGTTTTTTTTGCTGATTTTCAATTCACAGTAATAAAACATCAGTAGGTGCTTTTGCACAACTAACAGTTCTAATGACTAATTTGGGAAGTATAATTCCCCTGTGGAACTCCCCAGAGAACTACATTTATTCCAGGGACTTTTTGCTATGAGTTTTGCAATGCCAGTAGGAATGCTGTGTGATGCTGAAGTGACGGATTCGAGTTTTCGCTTAGATGACTCTCTTGCGTTGTTACCTCCTCCATTGTGTGTAGGTTCAGTAAATGCTGGAGTTCATTATCTGTCCGTTTTTCCCCCCCAATACCCCCCCCCCCCCACCCCCCCCCCCCCCCTTTAAAGCGAAGAACTGCTGTTTATAAGGCTACTTGCATATGGACCGATCACTATGTACTTGCATCACTATGTCTGGACCAATTGCCACATGCTTACTTGTTATCTTTCTAAGAACTACAGTTGTTACCAGTCCCTGCAGTGTGAACAAGCGAGAAAGGGGGCACTTTCTCCAGCAGTTCTAAGAACTATCCAAAAGTTCCTTTGGTGAGAAAGCACCTAATTAGCACTGCACCAAAATAAAATTTCTTGGCTGAAACAGACACTGAAATTCTAAACACTTTTGAAGCAGGTGGAGAAAAGCCACATGTACAGTGTTTAAATAGCATCTTTAATGGAGAATGCCAGGGAGGCCCTTACAGAAACTTGTTTGTGAGAGCAGTGAAACATCTGTGAATGTGGAACAGTAAATCACAGAGATACTACAGTGGCACCTCGGTACTCATCGTTTCATTTCATTACAGAAGCCACATTGAGTGGCGAAAATTTTTTTTTTCTTCATATAAGGAGTAATGTAAATTGAATTGATCTGTTCCAGACCCCAGAAAATCCACATTTTATAAGGCGTTGTATGCATTGATGGAGTTGTATTATACAGGTTATTCTTACTTTTTGTATTAGGTGTATTATACAGGTTGTGCTTATTTTATAATAAAGTGTCATGAAATGTATTGTTCACTTTCAATATGTTATTCAAAAACCAAAATGCTTAGTCCATTGGTGAATCAGGGCACTGCTGCACAGTTGGCTGCCCGGATGTCTAGCCTATGTGGGAGAGTATTGTACTGCACAGTGATTCAGCCCCACACATGATGTTCCATCAACTGCAGCTCCACTCGAGCTGCTTCCGTCATCAGCTCCAGCCCCATCATACCCGGGCCACTTAATGCCGATGTGCATACTTCACATTTTATTCGAACTTTGACTCCATGACTTTAGTTTTGCTCTTAGATTTATCATCTACGCCACCCAAGGAGGTTGGGTCCCTTTTTGAGTCTTGGTCCTCCCAAGGTTTCTTCCTATAACGCTCAGGGAGTTTTTCCTTGCCACTGTCGCCCTAGGCTTGCTCAATTTGGGATTGGATGTAGTTATTAGGAGATAATCTAAACTTGTAAAGTTGCTTTGAGACAATGCTCCATTGTAAAAAGCGCTATAGAAATAGATCTGACTTGACTTGACTTCTCACTGTTTTCCTATCGGTTGGCTGTTATCATTAACCTTCTTATGACCCATGGTGACTTATTTGCACTAAGAATACAGCACTGTAGATGTAAATATAAATTCTAAAAAAAACACTACAAAAGCAGATCTGCAATGAACGAGAACTATTGTGAGACTGACAGCTGCTCCTATGTTTTGGCTGGAGTGAGTCGCATGCCTCGAATCATTCAAATTTTAAACAAGTGCACTGAGTGCCAAGACACATTTTTCTCAAACTGTCGAGAATCGAATGTTACCACCCTGTCTAGGGGAAAGGTCGCAACATGTATAATTTTGGTTATGTAATATCTAATATGTATTTTCTAATAATGAAAAGCTGGACTAGGGTTCGGTTGGCAAGGGAAACGAGTATCAAAAACAGACAGATGAAATGAAGGCTTACATCAGCAAGATCAGTTTGCATAGTGAAAGGTGCTGTAACACTGCTTAGGATGATGGGGGAAATATTTACAAAGGAATGATGTGACACCGTTGTACGTCAGACAGCTTTTTCTCAAACACTGCGTACACACACAACCTCTCAGGGAGAAATAACAGAAACGAGAGGAACTAGCATAGGCCAACCAACATTACAGAATTATAACGAGCCTCTGTTATACACTGGTCTCGAATCCGAACACACAAACAAGAATCTGAGTGTACAGCAAGGAGCATTGAGGAGTGAGGCTGTGCAATGAACGACAAGTAGTTGTTCACTCGAATCGGTTGAGTGTCGAGGTATGTCTGTATTTAAAATCCATCCACAGGCTTTGAGGTTGCCCATTTCAAGCTTTTGTTCCTTTAAGCTCTGTTTGACCACTATCGGAGTTCATCAAGGTATGAAGCTTGTGCTAAGTGGGCTATACATGCTGTATGTTTGGAGGTGTTCCTCTTTCTCAAGTCAAGATTTTTTTTATATAGCACTTTTTACAGTGGAGCATTGATTCAAAGCAGCAGTACTTTTTAGATCATCTTGTAATATCTAGGGCAAATCCCAAATTGAGCAAGCCTAGAGTGACAATGGCAAGGAAAAACTCCCTAAACATTAAAAACAAGAAACCTTGGGAGGACCAAGACTCAAAAAGGAACCCATCCTCCTTGGGTGGCTTAGATGAGAAATGTAGTAATAGTTCAAAAACAGAAACTAAGTAAATATTAACAGATAAATAACTACTGAATATAATGTAAAACGATCGAGACATCAGCTACCCACCTCCCCAGCAAACAAAGAACCTGAGTGGTCACACTTGGGAGACAAGACAGCAATCCCACATGCCAGATCACCACAAGACTCTTTGACTATGAACCCCCAGCTCTGCCCTTGGATAAAGTCAAGATCAAGAGGACTGAAGCCCAGCCCAGCCGAACCACCCACTCCTAGCCAAAGGTCAAGGCATGACAAGCCAGACAGGCCAAACATGATCCCAGACTCTGTTCACTTGAGTAGCAGTGAAATAACCAGAATGAAAAGAAGTGCCTCTGACAAAACTGAAGCAAAGTGGTATGGATGCAAAATGATAATGGAGTATTTAAAGAATGTGAGGCTCTGTAGAATTTTATGGATGATGTTCAGAATTTGTCGCAGGCTTGGACATGCTGTAGGTTATAGAACTGGGTTCTGGAATGGCTGTGCTTGTGACCGTAGCAACATGCCCTTGAATACCTCTGCAGCTACACCCATTACCAGCATGTGCCTCTATTCTTCAGCCTGCAAGTTGAATAGAAGGCACTGAATGGTCATTGTTAATAGAGCATAATCTGGGTATAAAATGGACTATCCATTCTCTGTGTAGCTTGATTAGACAGCCTTTTTTGTATTAAAGGGCCACTTTTTGCTTTATTTATTTATTTATTTTTTGTCCATTCATTTTGGCTACCAGTTGAATGGACCGCTTTAGAGACGACCAGAACTGATTCTTTTTGGCACCAGCTTTCGTACTAGCAGTTTGTTACAGGGAAATGACAATTGTATGAGCTAAAACGGGGTAGATTGTCATCTCTATATTCATGCAACAGCCTTTTATTGAGTGAGTTTACCTGGTCTGGTTTCTGCAGTTCACATTTATTCAAGTGGTCATGTAAACGGCATAGTCTGGTTTCTCAGATTGGATTATCTAAGCCTTAAACTTAGATTAAGAAATTGGATAAAGAGAGCTGGAATTTTTCTCAGTAATTGGCTTTCTCAGCACGTGTTTACCGTATTTTCCGGGCTATAAAGCGCACCGGGTTATAAGGTGCATGAAATGAAACAAAACTTTCCGTCGGAAGCTCAGTTTGGTCTTTACCTGGCGCAGGGCGTCTTCTTGCTTCCTCCACTTCCGTATCATTGATTCGTTAATGCTGAATTCTCTCGCAGCTGCTCTATGTCCATGTTGTACTGCGTGACTGATAGCGTTGTGTTTGAAATCCGCTTCGAAAATAAATGAATGAATGCACGTACCCTAATGCTGAAGCACACACTGTATTACTCCACGATGCTGCGCACTACGGTGGCCATAAGCTCAGTAACTTACCAAGGCCGTGTTAAAACATTTTGACAGATTTATGAGTGCTGTGTACCATCTACAATCGGTTCTAGGTCAGAAGGCTCAACCAGAATTAATTCATACATTAGGCGCACCGCATTTAAAGGCGCACTGTCGATTTTTGAGAAAATTAAAGGATTTTAAGTGCGCTTTATGGTCTGAAAAATACGGTACTCTTATTTCAGTGAGTTTTCTCAGTGATCACCGACAGCTAGCAGAATCACGCATGGTTGCCAGGTACACTTATTCTAAGAGACTTTGCTTCTTTGCGGCTTGTTTCCATAGACCTACTTGCTTGTTTCTCTCAAAACAGCTGTCACTTTTGTCACATTTCAAGAATGTCGAGGGCGAGAGCCGATGTTGGCGGGTTTTCGAGGTAAAACAAGGTCGGGTTATTGATAAAATCTGTTGTCTGCAGTTATTGTATTATTAAGTGCATGTAAACACATTCATTGTAATTTAAACCCAGATATATTCAGACTTTCTGTACTGCAGCTAAGACTGGTTTTGGCCATTTCTGTTGAGCAAAAGATTAAATGTACTGTATTGTAATCTCGGGTATGGTGAGTGTGAAGGATGCGTGAACATCTTGCGTAATGATGAAGCAGAAGCAGCTCAGCAGAAGCAGTGCTCCCCATGTGTGGAGCCGTGCGTTAGCCACATGAATAATTGAGTGCTAGACATTCTCATCTGTGTTTTCCGAGCACTCTCATAGATTTGCACGAATTACGTTTTCGCATTTTGCCTCCTGTGCATGTGTGAGGTACATATTTCTGATTTCTCTCGTTGCGAGAGCTGAGGTTTACTAGTATTGTTATAAAATTGATCTGGTCATGAATAGCCACTGCTGACGCAATGACAAATAAACAACTTGAACTTGTACATTTTAGAAATAATTCTGTTCCTCTTGTCTGACAGAATTATCTTCTCAAATTAAATGACTCAGCATTGCCCTCTAAACATGTTACAGCACCAATTTAGAAACTTTTTTGTTTTTAACCCCATTACATCTCCGTGAATGCATTTACTGCTTTCTTTTATTCAGATTTAGTTGCCTCAACCCAGTACACCCAATTCACATTCTGCAGAAATCTACAAACTGTGGAATATTACTGTAGTCCTACATAATTACGATAATTTAATTGTTATTATTTCAAATAATTTAGATTTTATGATTATGTAATAATTGTGACAGCCCTAGGGATGATGTAGTCTGCTCTTCACGACACGTTTGTGCAACTGTCATGGCATGAACAAAGGAGATTTCTAAGGACCTCAGAAAAAGAGCTGCTGTTGCTCATCAGACTGGAAAAGATGAATCAATCTCTAAAGACTCCAATGGCATGCATGGCTGGATTGCAAGCAGCAACTACTGCTCTCCAAAAAGTGCATTGCTGCCTGATTGTAGCTGTCTAAATATCAGGTGGACAAGCCAGAAGGTTATTGACGAAATGTGTTGTTTTACAGATAAAGTTTTGGTTTAAATGAGAAGTGTTATGTCTGGAGATAGAAAAGAACTGCATTCCAGCAGAACTTTCAGTTTCCATCTGTGACACATGGTGGTAATAGCATTGTTATGCTGCACCTGGTCTAGGACTACTTGGCATCATTGATGGAACAATGAATTCTGAATTATACCAGCAAATTCTAACTAACATCAAGGCATCTATTCCTGCACTAAATCTGAAGAGAACATGGTTCATGCAGCAAGCCAGTGACCCTAAGCACACAAATCGTTCTACCAACGAATGGTTAAAGAAGATTAAAGTTAATGTTTTGGAGTGACTAAGCCGATGTCCTGACCTTAATCCAAAATAAATTCTCTGTAAGGACCTGAAGCGAGCAGTTCATACGAGGAAACCTACAAGCATCGCAGAGCTGAAGCTGTTCTGTACATAGGAATGCTCTAAACTGGCCAACAGTTACCAGAAATGTTTTGTTGCAGTTTTTGCTGCACAAGTGAGTCTCACCAGAAACTCAAAGCAAAAGTGAAACGTTCCACTGAAAGATATGTAATACTGGGTCATTTTTATCATTTTATCTATAAATAAATGACCAAGTGTAATATTTTTATCTCATTTTTTTTTTTTATCAAATGGGTTCTCTTTATCTTCTCTTGGGGCTTGTGTAAAAATCTGATTATGTTTAAGTCATATTTCTGCAGATGATTCTAAAGGATTCACAGACTTTCAAGCACCACTATCTCAAGCTGAGAGACGTTGCAGGTGTAGGTAATGTAATTATAATTTTAATCAGTTAAGCTAGAAACGAAGGGAGTCGTTCGTGTGTGTGTGTGTGTGTGTGTGTGTGTGTGTGTGTGTGTGTGTGTGTGTGTACGCACATCACTCTGAGCGTGAATAAACAAAAGAAATTGGAAATGATGTCTAAGGATTTATGAAACATTGGAGAAAAGCATCTGCATTAAGTCCTGTAGCTGCATGGAAGTGTCAAAACAAATAGCATCAGGTACTTTTTTGTTTTAGTTTGCTCAGTTACCTGCACGTACTTCATTTTAAACAAGCTGTCCTCACTAGGGATGCACCGATCCCCACCTTTTTTCATCTAAGCACCTGTTCTGGCTGAACTTAAGGTATTGGTCGATTCCATGTACCAAACTGATACCACTGCACAATTTTTTTTTTTTTTTCCCTCTTTGCTTTAAACTGTTACCAATTATGGGGTGGTTATTTTATGTATACAGCACCATTTTAGGTGTCATTTAGGTTTGAAATGCTCATTACAGGTCAATCTCTGCTCACTGTAATGACCTAGATCTATATAAATCTGTTTTTAACTCTGGACGTGGCAGCAGGTTACCTCAACAACCAATCAAACCCGTGGATCCACAGTCAGAGGTGAAAGTTGGAGTTTAAGAGCAGAAGCCATTTGTGTGTGAGTGTAGAACTACCTTACCGGTCATGTACTTGATTGTTCATTAGCTCAGGTGTGAACTAGAGATTGTTCTAACTCAGGTGATATGTTTAGAGGCCAAGTTGCTCGTGTTTGCATGGATGACTTTTCAGTACTTTTCTGTAAAAGGTGTTTGTTTGTGCTTGTCCTGTTGTAAGTAGTACTCCTTTTTTTTTTTTTTTGTTGTTGTCCCCTTGCTACCTGTATATTTTCTCTCTCCTATAACTAATGTAAACTGATTCACTTTCCCTTGTTGACTCTGTTTCGTCTGACTGATTTCCTGTGTTGTTCGTAATGCTGTCTATCGATGCTTTTTTGGCTTCCGTCAAACATGAGTATCAGATCCATCATTCTGTGCTCTTAAGTGTTATGGCTTGTACCCTCAACAAAGTTGTAGCAGTATTTTCTGTAATTGTTGTGAATTTCCATACATTAAAGGTTTAGCATGTGTACAACAGTTTAGGCTTCGGATGTGATGGTATTAGGGATGTACATGGTAGCATTCCACTCTTAGCTGTATCTCTTATGCAGTTACATATCATTTT
The DNA here is from genome assembly GCA_025084515.1 of Ancistrus triradiatus. Classification (NCBI taxonomy): domain Eukaryota; kingdom Metazoa; phylum Chordata; class Actinopteri; order Siluriformes; family Loricariidae; genus Ancistrus; species Ancistrus triradiatus. The sequence goes on along the minus strand of JAJAGP010000255.1, from coordinate 430,171 downwards.
GCACACAGGTTTCTTGTGCAAATACCCTTTATGTTAACGTGACAATTGGCTGTAAGGACTATGCGACTGTGGTAATGTCCAGTCGATGTCCTGTTTCACAGCTCCTAATGTGGACATTAAACGGTGCATACCTGTACTTTTAAATGCTACAGTTTCATGTTTCTGGTTGTCACTGGCTAACATTTGAATGAGTGATGCATCATTATTAACGTAGACATTATGTAAAAAGAAATGGGTGGGAACAAATTTATGATTTATTCAAATGCCTGAATGGAATGTGGATCAGACACATTTGGCCAATACCTAATGAGGCAGTACATCTCTAATCTCCCTGTAACAAACTGGCAGCTAAATAAATAACCACATATTGCATTCACTAAACCGCATTCAGTCAGGTACAACTCCTACAAACATGCATTAAGGCTTAGTACATTTTTCAGTGAAGTTCTTAATTTTTCTTAGAACCTAGTTTGGGTAACTCAGCCGAGGTTACTTGTACCTGTTACATTTATAGCTCTCTAATTGTTAATGTTTTGATTTTCAGAGCCTGACGATATTGAAGAGAAATGGTGTCAAGCCAATAGGAATTCATCTGGGGTAAGCCTTATTCTTTCCCGTTCTCATTCCATCCATTTCCCTTTTAATATTATCGTGCATGTGAAGTCATCCTGGGACAACTTTCAGCAGTTAACAGCTTGCCTGAGAGAAAGCATATAGTGAGAGCACCTACAGTAAAAAGAGGAACAGAGAACTAACCATGTGGCAGGGAAGTGGCTCTCTCTTGGGAATGTACAGTATGTTTACTGCTTTAAAAAATGCTAGTTTTCAGGCAGAATGAATTGGTGTGAAATCCTTAAATAGATCAACATGGGAAAAACCCTGCTTGGCTGTCTAAATTTTGCAATGAAGAACCATATAATCCAGTATGTACACGCTGTTTACATGGATTTACTCAAAGTATAGTTACTGCTGGCTTACCATTTAAGGTTTTCCACAACAATCCTGCAGTGTAGTGTGAAATATGATCTGTTATCTGTCAGTTTGGGGACTCCCCTTGTAACTGTTGAGCTTGGCCATTTCAGCATCCCTCAATTGTAACACAAGCGTGTCGTACCAGAGGAACTTTTTCATAGTTCTTAGAACTGAGCCCCCTTTCTTACATGTTCGCACCACAGGGACTGGGAATGAATGCATTTCTTACAACACGGTGTATAGGGACTTTTTTAGCTCCTACTTTGAGATGGGGTCTTTCCTCAGCCCATAGGAACCCTAAGTGATGGAAGGGTTTCCGTTTCTAATAAGTCAGTTCATCTACTTTCTGCTATGCTCTCCTTACAACCCATAGATTATTGATCTGCCAACTTTGCTGACTTGCACAGAACCTTGACCTCGACTTCATCAGACACTTTGAAAATACACTCGAATGCCAAAAGTGAATCAGGGCTTATTGTCAGAAGCTGACCTCGCATTCATGTTCCAAAATCTAGTGGAAAGTCCTTTTAGATGAACAATGGCTGTTGTAACATTATACTAACAGCCATTTTTTGGATGTAATGTTTGTTTGCCTGTCCACAAATTTTTGTCTGTATAGTGTAGGTGCAGGCTTTAAAACCCTTGCCATGTAACTAAGGGGGGGAAAAAAACATGAATCTGTTCGTGACTACATGCCGTACATTTAGGATTGCTATTCCTACAGCAGATGGACTCACCAAGGGCAATTTGCCGCCACTTAGCATTGCTTAATATAGCTTAATAAGCACAAGTCTAGGGGAAGAACATGCTCAAAGGCAATATGACTTCTAATGTGCTGTTTACTCTGTAGAGTCTTTGGCAGTAATGCTTCTGTTTCAACATTAAATGCTATCCGTTTCTGAAAGCTGCACAGCAGCTGTGGACACTAAGCAAAAAGCTAAAACTAAACAGTTTGTCTTGTGTAACGTATCCAGGTTTTAATAATTTGAATAAAACCCTACGGTGCTTTCATAAACCTGGCTGGTGTTGTTGTGAAGCCTTCAGGTGGCTGTATAGGTGCCTCAGAGAGACTGGGGCTAGACTAAATAAGGAAACACATGCTGTTGCAACATCTGGGGTTGTCTGAAATTATTTACAATTCTGTTTGGCTAATAGTGCTGTATTTGGTGTGTTGAATGTGGAATATAGTGATTAGGGGAGTCTTCTGTACACAGCTCATACAAACATATAAATCATATGGTCAGAAACAAATGCAACAATCTATTAAAAAAAAAAGCCATGGCATAACTGTTTCGCTAGGGTGTAAATGATGAGACAGATTTATGTCAGCCAATGAATGGCATAATTAATAAAAATGTCATTATCTTCTGGCAATAACTTTTTTTTTTAAATCAACTGGACCTGAAATGAAAATGCCTGCAAAGGGGCAGCAGTGTGTTTAGCATTTATCAGCTTATCAAGTCCAAATATAGAATTGCTTGTCTCCTCCGTACCAACAAAACTTTTGGAATTTGTGCCAAAACAAAGCCTTTTTTAAATCTAACCAGAAACACAAAGACTGTGCTACAAGATCTTGGTGGACGTGTGATGTGGGTCTCTAATCAGTGTTGTTTTGGGCCTAATGGACTCCGTGAAGTACCCTGGTTTTTAACTCAAAACATTGGAGGACAATGATCTGAATTACAAATCTCAACAAATGGTTTATAGGGCTGTAATGATACTCTGCACACGATTTGATTCACGATACTGAGTTCATGGTTAAATTTTTTTGTGATTATTTTTTATATTTCTGAAGCAATGCAAAACAACGCACATTTTTTTAAAACAAAGAAAACTAACTTTAAATGAGTAACAACCGAGGTTTAAATTTGGAAATAACATGCTCTATTGCAGCTTCACCTTGGGTTGGGCAATAGGATGATATTTTATCGTATCGTGATGCATTTTGTCATCGTGATAGACGATGTGCTTTTCTAAGCATATTGAGGATATCACCAGTGCTTAAAGAGTGTAATTAGTCCTGTTTAATTGGAAGCCCAGCACATTTTGAATAAAAATCACTTTACTAAGCATGGGCTAATATTTGAATAGTAGTTTTTAAGAATCTGTCACTATTGATGCATTTTGTCTGCGATCACATGTATCGTGATAAATATCATGTATGGTGAAAATTTTTTCACCCACCCTTAGCTTCACCATATTACATAACCAAGTGAAAGCATTCCCTTTTATATCTGAAGAATAACAATTCAAAATAATGTGTACTTTTCATGTATAAACATTTAACAAAAATAATTAGTCCACTGCAGTTGAAAGAAATTAGTAAACACTAAATTAATGTGTGACTGCGCCCTCTGGTGTTCAGAATGCAAATTCGTTAGATGGCATAATAAACAGAACGCATGCGACATGATGTTTTTGCATATCGTGACATTTGTATCGTTACACCCCTGGTAAGCACAGAATTAAGCTTCTTTTGTGACTTTTAGTGTCCTGATATAAAACCCATTGAAAATGTATGCTGATGAGAACGAGAGTCCCCCAGGGTGGAATTAGTGGTCTGGAGTATTGAGGGAGTATCTAAAGTAGTGGGGATTGTATCAGTTTACTTGTTTTATGATTTACAGTCTTATCAGCATATAGAAGAACAATCAGCGCACTCATGTTGGGAAGAGAGGGTTGTGGAAAGTACCAACTAGTGGGGCTTCCCAAAACGGTGACACACGGTTTTCTTATAAGAAAAGGATTTTATGGGACTGTGGTGGCCCAAGCTTCAAGTACCAGCACTGACAAACTACCACTGTTGCACCTTTTGAGCAAGGTCCATATCATAAAATTGCTTTAATCATACCTTGTAAGACCGTATTCTTGTTGGATCAGGGCGTCTGCCAAATGACTGAATGTGAATGTGTAATCAGCTGCTGTTATTAAAAATAAGTCTGTGGTTTATTAACCTAATCAACAACATGCAATAAAGAAATATACCCTTCTCACGAACATCAGCTGTTTACACATTTTACACTGTTTACACTTTATCAAGGGTGCCTGTAATTTTGGAGCTAACTGTAGGTTTTTTCTGGAATTTGTTGGGTGCAAGGAGAAGCTTGCAATGGTAATTATGCCAGTCCATCACAGGTCATGTTGCATCTCTGTGTGATGCTGGACCTCAAACTTGGAAGGTGCCACTGGTACTCAAACTCAGATCCTCACAGTGGTGAGGCAGAGGTACAGCTTGGACAGGGTGCCAGTCCATCAGTTCTGTAAACCCACTACCTGACCTTTAGGCCCCACTGTAGCTTTTCCATAGTTTATGTTGTCCTAACGTTAAATGACAATTTTATATGCACATTTTATTCCCTTGAGTTATGGTTTGAAGTCATATCGAGCTTCTACTGGGGTCAGTGTATGGGTACTCACTACTGCATATGTACTGCTTTCTTGTGTGATGGGCAGTTTATCAGCATTCCATTCTTCGACAGGTAATTGTTTTCCAAGTGTATGATTTAAGGATGCCTAATTTTATATTTATGTCATTTAGAAGACGTCCTTATCAAGAATGACTTAGTTGATAGTCTTACATTGCAAGCAATTGTTGGTTAAGGGCTTTGCTTAAGGGCCCAACAGTGGGAGGTGACAGAGGTAAATGTAAATGTAGGTGGGATTTGAACCCTGGACCTTCTGGTGTATATAGTCTGGTACTTTAACTAGGCCACCATAGTGCCAGTTGACATTTACATTTACAGCATTTAGCAGACGCCCTTATCCAGAGCGACTTACAATTGATACAGTCTTACAATCCAAGCAATTGTGGGTTAAGGGTCTTGCTCAAGGACCCAACAGTGGTAGCCTGACAGAGGTGGGATTTGAACCCTGGACCTTCTGATCCATAGTCCAGTATCTTAACTAGGCTACCAAAGTTTAATTTTAGCATGTGCCTGAGGTCAAAACTTAACTTTTTCTCACTGTTATTCTTTATCAGGCCTCCTGCTGGGCTCTTACCTGTCAGGCACATAGGGCTGCTGGGAGATGAAAGCCAACCTGAAGCAATGGCGACTGTGGCTGGGGCTCATGCTCATCTGGGCGCTGCTCTTCTTGGCCTTTTTCTCCTACTTTATGGAGTCGCACGTGGATGAGACGCTGGTGGTCTCGCACACCGGCACGCATCACTTCAATCCTGTGCAGGTTCACACCCGGAGTGTCATGGTGGCAACTCGCCAAACACTGCCTGCCACTTCTTCCCCCATGACGGTCAGTGCCTGGAAACAGCAGAGCCCTAGCAGTGAGCAGCGCCAGGAGGCCTACACTTTCCCAAATGCCCAGAAACTTGCAGCCTGGTCTGCATTCGGCACCCAGGATGTTGGGTCCATATCGGGTGCGGTGACCCGCAGGCGGGAGAGACATGAATACGTCCAGAAGGAAGAAGAGGAAGAGGACTTGATGGAAGAAGACAATTATGAGCAAGAGAGGATCAGGATGACTAAACTGCATCTGTACGGCAGAGCCTCAGTAGGCGTTCTCAGTTCACGCCTGCAGAAGGCTGTGAAGGCATACATGAACGACAACAAGCACGGCGTGGTCTTCAAGGGGAAGCGGCATGTGGGGCTCAGCAGAAATCAACTGCTCTGTGAGATGAGAAAGAGTGTCCGTGTCAAAATGCTGGATGGAACTGAGCAGCCCTTCTCTGAACTTGGTTGGCAGAAGCTTGTGCCCAACCTACCTTTTGACCGTCTTTACGGTACGGGATTTGGCTCCTGTGCTGTGGTCACCTCGGCTGGTGCCATCCTACGCTCTGGGCTGGGAAGGGAGATTGGTGAGTGGAGTGGTATTTTCCATTTTTATGCCTTTTCCATAGATGTGGATGTGTGTGCTGGTTTCCACTTTACAAAGATGTTAGGTTATTTGGTTTCTCTAAAATTCACCCAGTAAGAATGTGACTAGTATTAATGTAACCTTGCTTGTGTTATTGAATAGCCATTGATGCTGATGCATCATTAAAACAACCGGGTTTAAACTCGTTTAACTGGATCTGAAAACCTGGCTCGTTGGAAACTGATTGAAGATAAGTTCCATCAACACCTGAGGGAGATTCCACCCTGTTAGGGAGGATCTCCTGAATTACCCAAGCCCGATTAAGCTCAGGTTTTCACTACAATGTCAGTGGCAATGTACAGCTGTTGAAATTCTGTGATTGATAACAATGTTTATCAAACTGCTGTAACGAGAAAGCGAGCAAGCTAACTACACCAAAACAAGCAAAAAAACGCTATGAAAAGATCAAGAAATTTCATTGTGGAAGCATGCCTGAGAAACCTCAGACCTATCTGCCTAACCAAAACCTGCTAACCCCCTTCTAGCTCTTTGGAGGCGTACCAAGCTCAAGGCCACTTTTTATGTAATCGAAAGTAGATTATTCCCACTAACCTAAAAATGCAAACTAGGCACAATAACAAAGTGCCATTAGGGTTGAGTATCAACCCTAAATTCCAAAATAACCAGGTACCCGTTTGAAAAATAAAATTTCACTTATCAGTTCCTACTAACAAATTTTATGTTTCAAATGCACATCTGTAATTAGTGCAAAATGCATCTGAATTGAGGCGCTGTCTATGTGCCAGGACCGGTGCCTAATGTAGTCACTTACATCATCACGTGGTTTTCTTTTGATACGCTCCACGAGAGCATTGGCGGAAGATGGACACTCAAAAGCACTCAGAAGTTTGGCTCCGCTTTGAGAGAAAACAAAAGGCTAAATGCAATATGTGTGGAAAGTTGATCTGTTATACAGCAGGTTACAACTCCAACATGGCAAAACATCTAAGGCACCAGCATGATATTGAGCTTCAGCAGTGTACAGTGTTCAACTGTCTGCAGTCTATTAGCCCAAATGCTGCTCTAGCTCGGAGAGCCTCAATGCTTAATGTGAACAAAGCTTAACGTGGTTTAATGTCCTAAAACAATGACCTATGAACACTAAACTTCTCTTAATTACAACTGGTCATAAGTAATCTCTACTGTTGAAATGATGAACATGTGGTCCAGAGGGAAAGTAGTCATTTTTAAGCTTTTCACTTGATGTAAAAAAAAAAAATGATTACCGTATTTTTCGGACCATAAAGCGCACCGGATTATAAGACCCAATATCAGTGATCGGCTGCTAACGGGTATATTTTCATACATAAAGCGCACCGGGTTATAAGACGCATTAAATGAAACAAAACTCTTAAGTTCCGTCGGAAGCTCAGTTTGGTCTTTACCTGGCGCAGGGCGTCTTCTTGCTTCCTCCACTTCCGTAACCATTGATTCGTTAATGTTGAATTCTCTCTCAGCTGCTCTATGACCATGTTGTACTGCGTGACTGATAGCGTTGTGTGTTTGAAATCCGCTTCGAAAATGAATGAATGAATGCACGTACCCTAATGCTGAAGCACAGACCGTATTACTCCGCTATGCTGCGCACTACGGTGGCCGTAAGCTTCGTAACTTACCAAGGCCGTGGCTAAAACATTTTGACAGATTATGAGCGCCCGTGTACCATCTACAATCGGTTCTAGGTCAGAAAGCACAACCAGAATTAATTCATACATTAGACGCACCGCATTTAAAGGCGCACTGTCGATTTTTGAGAAAATTAAAGGATTTTAAGTGCGCCTTATGGTCCGAAAAATACGGTACTTTCGCTTTGGACCACATGTTAATAATTTTAGCAGTAGAGTACTAATGACCAGTAGTAATTGAGAGAAGTTTGTGATACGATATGTATTGCGATAATACAAGTTGCGATGTATAATCTGATACGTCTTAATGCATCACATCGATAATTCAGCTGACATAGAGTCAAAACACTGCACTGCGACATCTACAGGATATGAGATTGTAGTTTACACCCCATTTAAAATGTTTTTTTTGTTCCTTCAAAAGAATCAGTATTTTGAGCTGAAAATAGATGTAGTATATCACAGAAATAAATATCGCAATTTATTGCTGTATCAGGTTTTTTTTGCACAACCCTAGAAACCAGTATAACAAGCATATCTTGCATAGTGAGTGTCCAAAGCAGGTATTATGGTTATCAAAGCGAGTATCAAAACAAGAACAAACCTAAGCATCACACTTACTACTCCTCTCGCATGCAGCTCAAACAAGATCGCAGGAATACCGACGTCATTGACCTCTGACGCTGTTCACACATTGCCCACACACACACACACACAAGCAGAAACAGCAATATGAGCGATCCACATTGCAGGTCATAGCAGTGTATTAATTCATTTGTTCAATCAGGGTGGTGGAGGAGAGGCTTTATTTAGACACTCACCAATTACTTTAAGTACACCACCTTGTTTCTACACTTATTATCCATTTTATCAGTTCCACTTATCATATAGAGGCACTTTGTAGTCCTACAATTACAGACTGTAGTCTGTTTCTCTACATACTTTGTTCGTCCCCTTTACTCTATTCTTTTCTTTACATTATTCTTTCTCTATTTATTACCAGGCTACCCACAGGACCACCACTGATCATGTACCGTTTGGGTGGTGGATTATACTCATCACTGCAGTGACACTGACGTGGTGGTGGTGTTTGTGTTGTGCTGGTTTGAGTGGATCATATACAGCAGTGCCACAGATGCATCATCGCCACTGATGTTGACAGTGACATTAAATAAAACCAATAAACAAAAACAAGCAAACCACAGATGCACTGTGGCATTCTGAAGATCAAACTATGATAGATACAAGTGTGCTCACTCACTCCTGATTGCCATTCCGTTGTTTGAAAACACCTGACTCTAATTTCACGTTCAACTTTATCGCTAATTCTTTTACTGCTAATAGCATACTTTTGACACATGGTTAGAGTGGTGCTTAAGGTTGTGAAACCTTTAGAATTTTCTATATTTCTGCATAAATATGACCTAAAACATCATCAGATTTTCACATAAGTTCTAAAAGTAGATAAAGAGAACCCAGTTAAACAAATGAGACAAAATATTATACTTGGTCATTTATTTATTGAGGAAAATGATCCAATATTACATATTAGTGAGTGGCAAAAGTATGTGAGCCTTTGCTTTCAGTATCTGGTGTGACTTTGTTCCATCAATGATGGCAAGCCGTCCTGGCCCAGATGCACCAAAACAGGCCCACACCATGATACCACCACCATGTTTCACAGATGGGATAAGGTTCTTATGCTAGAATGCAGTGTTTTCCTTTCTCCAAACATAACGCTTTTCTTTTAAACCAAAAAATTCTATTTTGGTCTCCTCCGTCCACAAAACATTCTTCCAGTAGCCTTCTGGCTTGTTCACATGATCTTTAAAGTTACTCTGGGGTCCTTTGTGACCTCGCCAACTATTACATGCCTTGCTCTTGGAGCGATCGTTGTTGGTCGACCACTCCTGTGGAGGTTAAGAATGGTCTTGAATTTCCACCATTTGTACACAATCTATCTGACAAGCAACAGCTTTCTTGTGACCCTGACCAGGATTAAGCGGCTAAGAAAAGAATGAAGTTTAATATTTTGTCTTGATTCAAGAAATTGAATCAGTTCATCTGGACATAAATCTATGTCCAGATGAACTGATTCAATTTCTTGGATTTTCTTACCTGGATCATTGAGCATGCATCAAGACGTTTTGTCTTGATTGTTTAATAGGGCTTTTCTTATCTACTTGTAGGACTTGTCTGAAAATCTGATGGTGTTTTAGGTCATATTCATTCCTACACTTTCTTATTCACTTAATCTTGATCAGGGACGTAGGAGAGCCGGTGTCTAGCCAGTGACATGGGGCACAAGGCAGGAACAACCCTAGACAGGGTGCCAATCCATCGTAGGGCACACACACTAGGGCCACTTTAGCATAATCAATTAACCTAAAGCACGTCGTTGCACTGTGGGCAGAAATCAGAGCACCCAGAGAAAACATACGGAGACATGGGGAGGGCATGCAAACTCCATACAGAAAGAACTCGGGCGGCTCCACCTGGCATTGAACCCAGGACCTTCTCGCTATGAGGAGACAGTGCCACTGTGCCACCCTCAAATATTCAGTAATATAGAAAATTCTAAAGTGGATTTTAGCCATATTGTAAGCCCATAATAGGAAGTCATCCTGATAAATTGAGCCGGAGAAAAATAATCATGCCTTGAATGCTTATTGATGAAGAGTAGCAGAAGTAGATGGTGTGCCAAACTGCACTGGTTTTCAGACCAGGGAATCCTCAGGCCCTTTGCTATTCTGTGTTCTCTAGCGGATTCAGTGTCCATATTTGGTCAGATTGACATGCACAATAGCAGAGTGGCATTTCAATGAGCTGTGGAACGTGTTACCATGGCAATGACACTGCTTCTTTTGTTTTTCTTTGCAATGAGCAATTTGCAGATTCAGGAGTCCTATACTTTATATTAGTGACATTTTTAGGGAGTGGATTAGTTTCTTAAAGGGTTTTTAAAAAGATGACAGGTTTAGCTAAATACCCTGTACTTCTGAGCAGCAACTTGATCTTCAGTGCAGTGTGCTAGGTCTGGTTCTTTCTGTATGTATAAGATAACAGTCTGATTTAATTTGTATTTGCTCCGCATGTTCTGGCTGCACACTCCTACTTAAGTCTACAGTATGTGTAGTGCATTAAAGTTATGTAAGATCTATGCGTGTACTAATGCTGTTATTAAATTACAGTGTGCATTCGTATTTGTAATGACCTGATTAAACAGTTTCTCCAGAGAGTGCTAGACCTGCTCACATAATCACCAAGCTGTCTCCACTTTCGGCAATTAGTGCCAGCTTGGCTTTCCATCCACCCGTTTCTCAAGGACACCACTGAAGTGGACAGAACCATGTCAGCACAGCTTTCATCAAACACACAGACGCATCAAGAAATACTGAATTTCACCCAAATGTTCAAACTGATCAATTCGTTCTGCTTCAGTAAAGCGTCGCTGACAACAATAGTAATGTTGTGACAAAGTCATTGTCTTGCGTTTTAAGCTTCCAAGCATCACTGGCAATATCAGTTGCGTGCAGATGCCAGGCTCGTTCAATTCTTCAGCCTTCTTGTGCCACCTAGTGGTCATACAAAAATATCATTACTCATATGTGGCTGGTCTTGTTTTGCTGGTTCTGTACAGAACAATCTGTCTGAAACTGATAGTTTATATAGTGTTGATAGTAATGCTATTTGGACTTTGCTTGGGGAGTTCTGACTTAACGCATGATCTGAGCAGATGAGGGTTAAGGGTTTTGCTCAAGACCCCAAGAGCCCTTAAACGCACAATCCTCCTTTAATTTGTTCTTCTTAACCACCGAGGAACTCTCTCATGCCCTTTTCTCAGAGTTGTATGTACATGTCCTATGTGTTGTAAGAGATGGGTACAAACTAGAGGATTACTTTATAATTTTCCGTATAGTTTAAATTTTTTTTTTTTAAGTATCAGGTTTTACATTTACAGCATTTAGCAGACGCCCTTATCCAGAGCGACTTACAATTGGTACAATCTTACAATCCAAGCAATTGTGGGTTAAGGGCCTTGCTCAAGGACCCAACAGTGGCAGAGGTGGGATTTGAACCCTGGATCTTCTGGTCCATAGTCCAGTACCTTACCCTCTAGGCTTAGGAGGCGTTTATTGTCATGTCTGTCGCCTCCGGTTCCAGCATTCCAGGTAGGGTTGGGAATGATTTGCATTAAATCGATTCCGATTCTCCTTATCGATTCTGGCTCTTATCGATTCCAAATTAATTCCAAAATGGTGGAAAACTGTGCCTAATGTTTAGGTATAAATAATATTTTATATTTATTTCTATTTCAACTTCAAAAGTAATCATTTTTACTTTTTCCTACCCATTTAATCCTGTTAAGTAAAAACTTCATCGTGCTTAGAAGTGTAAATGTTTTGGCATTTAGCAGACGCCCTTATCCAGAGCGACTTGCAATTGATACAGTTACAATCCAAGCAGTTGTGGGTTAAGATCTTTACTCAAGGAGCCCAACAGTGGTGGCTTGGCAGATGTGGGATTTGAACCCAGGACCTTCTGCTCCATAGTCCAGTATCTTAACCACTAGGCAACCACAGTCCCAAACAGTGACCTAGGAACACTAAACTACTCTTTATATGGTCATAAGTAATCTTTACTGCTGAAATAAACACGTGATCCCAAAGGAGAGTAATCGTTTGACGTTAAGCGTTTTCATCTCAGTATTAGAAGTAAAATGTGAACATGATTACTTTCCTTTTGGGTCACAGGCTCATCACTTCAGCAGTAGATATTTATAACCCATAGTAACTCAATTAGTTTGGTTTCCTTAGAACATTAAACCATGCTAAGCTTTGTTCACTGTTTTTTTAGACCCTCCCAGTAAACGCAGCACTTGCGCTACGAGACCACAGTCGGTGGTTCGATACTGAAGCTCAATATCATGCTTAAATATTTTGCCACCTCCTTTACAACAGATACAGTTCTCACACATTTCTCATTTAGTCTTTCATTTTTCTCTCAAAGCGGAGCCAAGCTGTTGAGCACTTCTGGGCTCCAGTGCAGCGTATCGAAACAAAATACGTGATGACGTGCATGATTACATGACGCACCGGTCCTGGCAGACGGATGCCTCCTTGATACATACATGTTTTACGATCGTGTATTTGAAGCATAAAATGTAGGAACCGATCATTTCTGTTTTGTTAACGGGTACCCGGTTCTTGGAATTTTGGAACTGGTTGCGAATTGGAGCAGCATATCGATACCCAACCCTAATTCCAGGTTCAGTTCCAAACCTCTTGCTCTCTCGTGCGCCCAACTATCAAGGTGTCCCATGTTCTCTTAAGCACGTCTTCAGCTATTTGAGCTCCTTGTCTGAAGTAGTCCAAGTCACACATTTTCAGAGTTTACAGGGTGCTTTTACATGCTCTTAGTAATCCGATCATAGTTGGATTTCTGCAGTTATTCAAGTGGTCAAGTAAACTGCTTACACCGATTTACGATAAACGTGGATTTTATCTCAGTTGCTGGATATGTTGGCGCATGCGATTTCAGTCAGTTTTTCAGACTGTGCATGCACGCGAACAAAGCCCAGCAGGAATTTAACACAGTTTTCATCAGTTTTGGATTCTTTTATAAAATTTCCGTGTGGTTAGGTTTTAATCCAAGACCATGGAATTGATATTGTGCTGAAAGTAACATTTTGTATGTCATATAATTATGAAGACCTAATTTTAGTGAGTTCAGTGTTCTTGTGTATGCATACTAAAGTTCAGATGCATGTTACACAGTGCATGCTCTATTTCTCCATATGCTATGAGAGCAACGACTGAATTTCTGTATTTACAGTACTGTACTACTGCTTGTTAATGTTATGCGTGTTACCGGTAGGGGGAGCTCTTTTTTTCCCACTGTCTGCAAATTTGTGAGCGATGAGTGCTGCTTTAAACCATTATCCTTAATCTTTGCTACACGTGTCACTGAAGTAGCTAAGGTATTTACACAAATTGAAATACTTGCCATGCAGTCACACATCTGTCATTCGGCATTCAGCTTGTACTGTGTCCTTGAACTAAAGTAAAACTAATAAAAGCCTGGCTTAATGAAACAAAAAATGTACAAACATGAAGAGCTTGTCTCAAACTGAATAAGACCATAGAAGCTGCATGACAGTAACAAAAAGTGGCGTTCAAATGTGAATGTGAGAGAGTGACTAAAAATGCTGCTTCTGTCCTTTTACTCTCTTGTGAGGAGCAACAGGTTCACATGGAGATTGTTGATGTGGCATCATTTCACAAGACTTTAGACAAGCGATCAGTAATCATTGTTTGTGAGTTATCTATAATAAAATACTCAGTTTTGGTTTGAGCTAAGTTTTTATCTTGGTGCAACACTGATGTGGAGCACTAAATGTGGTCAGTTATGTTGGTGGGTTATATTAATCTGGTTCTGAATGAAAAATCAGTACCCTTAAAAAAAAAAAATAAATAAAATCTTCTCTTTCAGATTCTCATGATGCTGTTCTGAGGTTTAATTCGGCACCTACTAAAGGTTATGAAAGAGATGTTGGGAATAAGACTACTGTCCGCATCATCAACTCCCAGGTACGTCTTTACCCTTGCTTTATCACTTTGTTAATGATTAACAAATCACTGAATTACAGTTTGAGAAAGAAATGTATACCCCTGTGCGAGAAATGGGCCAAACCTAAGAAATATTAAGCTTTTAGTAAACAAATATTTGGTCCGAAACTTAGCAGGAACTTAGAAAATGCACTCGAGAGAGCTACATCTTCCTATACACAAACACAAAATGATAGAACTATTTAATTGTGAAGATTAGTTATAGATTAGTAATTAGGTGGTATCAGAGTCCAGATTTGAACCCTATAGAAAATATTTGGTCTCACATTAAACACAAGTAACTGGGAAACATTTCTCAACTGCTCATCAGTTGTTTGAAGCCATTGCCATTTTTACACATTGAGCAGTAATCTGACGTCCCCTGTGTCCTTGAGTTTGTGGGATTTCTTTGACGGGTTAGTTAATTTTGTATTTGCAGCCGGATCTCACTGGTTAATTGGTTTGTACTGAGTGTATTTTATAGCAATAGAAACAATTATTGACAAAAAATGTACATGCCATAATTACCATTTCCAGTACTGCGTAGTCTGCTGAGTTTAAACTGATTTAAAAGTAACGTTACGAGTATGAACAGGTATGGAGATGTTTGCCACGTTGGTAAGTAAATTAATAAGATAAAGCCAGTTAAACAGTTATAATTGCCAAAAGTCAGATGGTTAACAAGGTCACTTGTGGCTTAATGGATCTTACCCGTCTGATTTACATTGATGGCAGTGTATTTGTATTGTAATGGCAAGGTATCCTGATAATTTTCTAGCATCTGAATACCGTGTAACGCTACAGGTGACACACATTGTGTCTTAAGTTTTTCTGTCTGAGGTTTTTCTGTATAGAGCAGCTCAGGACGTAATGATCCTCTAGGGTTTCTTTGGACAGTATGAGCTTTTCTGTCACGTCAACAGTGCACATTAACATGTGTACTATGTTTCTTCCCCTTGCTCTGTAGATTGTCGCTAACCCTAAATACAACTTTAACACCAGCTCGCTGTACAAGAACGTGACCCTAGTGGCCTGGGACCCTCCACCATACAACGTCAACCTGCACAAAGTAAGTGATGTCTTTCCACTAATCGCAACACTTGGAGTTTACTGGATAGTACTGAAAATTAAAACTGGGAGTATTAAAATATCAAATGGAGCATTTGGTAAAGCTATTATGGTTTGCTTGTATTAATTTCAGGCGTTAGGAATGGCATTGTTGCACTGGGCAGATATGAGCGCATCTGTATTAGGGTCAACCCCAACCATTGTTCCTGCACAATCTAATTGGTAGCGTTTGATTTAACTGACTGTTATTCAGTGTTTGGAGAACATTTCTTCTGCCTTGTCTTCATTCTGCCATTTTCCCCTCTGTTAAGAGAACTCCTAAGCCTTCTAAGTCTTTCTTCCTACTCCTAACAGTTTTCATCTTAGGAGCTCTTTTAGGGGTTAAGATGCTTTATGAATAACTTTTATCTCTAATAGATAATCTACTCCTAACTTTGAGGGACACGCCCACAATTTCATTGCTAGGAGCTACTCTTAGAACGAAGAATCTTTATTATTTCTGCCTTGTTGTTTATATGGTGACAGTGAAGATTTAATATTTTTATTAGTATCTATTCATTTGTATGCATTGTATTTAATTCTTTGCTTTGTTCATTACAGTGCTTAATGAAAAGCGGTGAGCTTGTTTTGCTTTGGGTGTTCTAGAACTAGTCAGCCTTATCAAGGATGTTTTGCTTTATGCACCTGTGATTCAAAGTTCTCACCAGAGCAGTCTGTCCTCTAAAGATGATTCTCACCAAGACTGAGCATGACCGTGATTAATGTGTGTGTGTGTGCATGTGTGCGCATAATGACTTGTAAGTGAGGATGCCAAGAACTTCAGATGCACACACTTAAGCCAACAAACATTTAAAGAGAACAAATGTGGTAAATCATGAGTCTGGTTCAGAGGAACATAAGGCTATCCATGCGTAACCACATAATATTTTGACTATGTAACATACATAAATACAGATTTAATAATTTAGGATCTGCATAAAACTTGTATAGCAACCATTCAGTGTACAAGTGTATTTAAAAATGCTAGTTGCCCTTAGCATATGCACTTGCATCAGGACCAATGACTGTACACTTGTATGCCAATCACTGCATACTTGCGTCTCTCAGGTTTCCTATGCGCAGAAAAAAGTACCTATCCTGTTGTAGGAACTGCAAAAGTCCCTGTGTATGCCATTCTAAGATATACAGTCGTCTCAGTTTCATGGAGAGTACAAGTGAATGACAAAAGTATTAGTATCGATACACCCTTTATATAGACATTATTTTCTTTTTGCTGGTACATTCTGAATTCATTTCCTTTCTTTCTCTGTGTTTAGTGGTATTCAGATCCAGACTACAATCTGTTCACACCATATACACAGTACAGGCAGCAATTTCCTGCTCAGCCGTTCTATATCCTGCACCCCAAGTTTATCTGGCAGCTGTGGGACCTGATCCAGAGAAACACCCTGCAGAGCATCCAACCGAACCCACCTTCGTCAGGATTCATCGGTAAGCATTTCCCCCACATTCAGACATGCACAATATTCTTAAATTGCTGTTTAACGCATTTTCACTTCTTGACCATTTGAGGCACTCATACTATCACTATTCCCTGTATTCTGCAAACCATATAAAGAGCTGTTAGCCCTCAAAACAGATTCATAAATGATTTCAGACACATCTTTGTAATGCTTTGCTCATTAATGTGTGGTAGCAGAATCTGTCACAAACACAGTCTGTAAAGTGGAGACGCCACTGGTCTGAGACTCTGGAGCCTCTAACAAAGTGCAAACATCCTGAAAACGTTTCATCCAGAAACACAGGAAGAACAACCCAAACTGTCAATGCCAGGATCCATCGACCTGAACTCCTCATTTCCAGGGAACCATAATAAGAGACCGAATGCACCTTCGAAACGCAACTGAATCCTTGCCCCGCCAGAGGTATGAGAAGAACCAGGGTGTGTTACACCACGCTGCTGTGGACTGGAAATCAAACACTGTTGCTCTGTGCTCAGTTTCCTTACTGGTCCCAGATCAGTTCTGCTTCCATTCCACATAAGCAGCAGCACATGGTGTCTTAATTAGATATAAAAATGTTCAGTCCAGCTGGCAAGATAATGAGCCACATCCACCAGCTGTAAGTTAACACGGAAAATGCCAACACACAAGACTCTGATATAAAAGGTGCAACAAACCGCACACATTATTGGTTCCTCAACTGTTTTTCATTTCTGAGAAATAAAAAGAAAGGCAGAGCCATCATGTGCTCGACACTACAGAGGAAGCTGCAACAATCTGCACACCAATTACATACCAACAACAGTTCCTGGAATTAGAAATGCATATCCCAACCATATGGCAGCATATACAGATGTTACATACGCAACATAAACTGTTACAGCTGCCATGATGACGCCTAAGTACCACAAATGCATCCGACTATCGAACCACAGCACGATCCTTACAGCAGAATGTCACGCCAAACTGCTTGCTTTGGCATATATAAAATCGAGCCAGCACCGCAAATTCCTGGTATGCACTGACTAAGTTCTGCCTCCAGACAATTAGTCAATTAACAATGGACAGCAACTTCAGCTCAGAGGTACCGAAATAAAACAAAACTTTTTATTTTGGACAAAGAACAGACGGGACTGTGGTAGCTTAGCGGTTAAGGTACTGGACTCTGGACCAGAAGATCCAGGGTTCAAATCCCGCCTCTGCCAAGCTGCCACTGTTGGGTCCTTGAGCAAGACCCTTAACCCACAATTGCTTGGATTGTAAGGTTGTATCAATTGTAAGTCGCTCTGGATAAGGGTGTCTGCTAAATGCTGTGAATGATAATGGACCACAACAAACCACGAAATTCAACCTAAAATTCACAATCAAACCCTAGTGGAGCTCATACTAAATTCTTGCCACTTTTAATACTGCATACAAATTTCCTATATTTTCTGGTTATATTCTAATAAAGACACTGAGAAAATAATCTCATTATACAATTGCTAAAACAACGGTATGTCTAATCTAATGGTGGCCTAAGACTTTTGCACAGTACTGCAAGTTAAAAAAAAAACAATCACGAGGAAGACATTATTTACTTGGGTTGCACCTTGTCATGTGGCTCACATTATTTTTACAAACCTTCATGCGACATATTCACTGGAGTGCTCTGAATCACCCTTATTAGAAATGTAGTGCATCCCATTTTCAGCATCCTGCCTCTGGTGCTTTTAGAGAAATGTTCATAACTGGAACGATCAAGCTCATTACATGCATGCATACACACACACACTACACATATGGAGCCTGTTGCCATGTCTGTATGTGTTTATCCATGAACTCTCCACACTGGGTATCTACTATATATTAATGTGCACCAGTCTGAAACGTTAAAACCACCTACCTGTTAACACAAACAGCAACAGGCAGTATGACATTGTGTAAGTCCCCCCTCATGCCTCCAAGACCCCTGAAGGTATCTGGCACCAAGACGTTAGCGGCAGATCCTATAAATTCTGAGGTGGAGATTCCATGGATTAGACTTGTTTGTCCAACACATTATTCAGATGTGGGATTGAATTGAGGTCAAGTCAACACTTTGAACTGTTCATGTTCCTCAAACCATTGGTTAACATTTATTGCAGCATGGCATTGTGTATTATACTGCTGAAAAGGACACTGCCTTCGGGGTATATTGTTGCCGTGACTACTTTGTCTACAGCAATGTTTAGGTGGGTGGTATGTGTCAAAGTAACATCCACATGAATGCCAGGATTCGAGGTTTCCTAGCAGAACATTGCCCAGAGCATTACATTGTCATTGTTATTCACTTCACCTGTCAGTGGTTTTAGCATTATGGCTGATCGGTGTATGTAATTAATTTGTTGTACTGCCTGTGGCTGTTTACTGTGCCCATTATTCATTCAGTCCTGCTTTTGTAGGCTGTTGGTCTGTTTCTTTTTTTTTTTTTTTCTTCACCAGACATGAGAGCTTAAACTAAAAGGACCCAACAGTATAGTGATTAAGCCAGGAGACAACTCATTAAAAAATCAAATTTTTTTCTGTAACTGTCAGTATTTTTTTTTCTCTACATTTGTTCTGGACAAATTTTCTGGCATTAAAATCCAAGCAGGCCAGAGAGTGATAATTTATAAACAGCCAAGCCCTACTAGAAAGACTTCTGATCTCGACCTGAATAGCACGTAAATCCAGATAATTGAGGTGTGGCCTTATTACAACCAGCACAAGTTCCACTGGAGCGTTTAAATTGGGAGGAACAAATCAGTAAATTAAATTCAGTCAGACAACAGAGGTCAGATGAGGGTTCATTATGCACAGAACACACCGTTGTACTGAATTCAAGTTATTCTGGAAAATGCTTTGACTAGTGAATATTGGATAGGGTTCTTGGGTGGCACAGTGGTAATTCACAAGTGCACCACTGATGTGACATGGATTCCAGTTACAGCGGTACCTTCCAATGTCTTGACTGTCTGAGGGAGGATGGCAGACAAAGGTGCTAAAATCTAACAGTGCTGCAACAGCAACTAGTACCCAGTCCTGCAATATATATGCTCATCTGTGCCCTGAGAATTCTGGCATAGGTCGCGGGCACACAATGTTGCTGATGTTAGTATAACTTAAAATAAATGTAATTACCATATACAGTCTAACCTCATATTGCCCATGCCTGTGTCATGGCTATTTTTGGTGAGAGGCGAGTTTGGCGTCTTAATGAGGTTACAATAAAACTAGGCAAAGGCAGTGACATTCATACCTGATGCTGACATAATGTTTTACTGAGCAGCCCTAATGGTCACATTTACAATGTACATAAATATGCACAGTTTCTATTCATTTACGCAAATTTGAGAAATGGTCCGTGACTGACGGTTGTCTCTGTGATTCAAAGCGCATGAAGTCCAGTCTGCAATGAATAACAGACAGGGGATGTACATCATCCAGCATTGCAAGTTCTGTTTGTTCAAAATAGTCAAGTCAGATCTATTTATATAGCACTTTTTACAATGGAGCATTGTCTCAAAGCAACTTTACAAGTTTAGATTATCTCCTAATAACTACGTCCAATCCCAAATTGAGCAAGCCTAGGGCGACAGTGGCAAGGAAAAACTCCCTGAGTGTTATAGGAAGAAACCTTGGGAGGACCAAGACTCAAAAAGGACCCAACCTCCTTGGGCGGCGTAGATGATAAATCTAAGAGCGAAACTAAAGTCATGGAGTCAAAGTTCGAATAAAATGTGAAGTATGCACATCGGCAAATTAAGTGGGCCCGGGTATGGTGGGGCTGGAGCTGATGACGGAAGCAGCTTGAGTGGAGCTACAGCAGATGAAAACATCATGTGTGGGACTGGAACTGCCAGAACACAGCTCGGAGAGAAAACAGAAAATGTAATTAGTTATTGATTTAGAGCACAGTGGTCTATTAACAATCACTGATGCCATGTCAATCACTGATGCCATGTGTAGCATTAGCTATAGCAGCATAGCTAGAAAGAGGAGAACTGGTAGGTAACACAGCCAAGAGGGATCACCGAGACATTGCGACAACCCCACGGGAGGCAGAAGACAACCCAACGTCTCTGATCACCATAAGACTCTTTGACTATGAACCCCCAGCTCTGCCCTTATTCTAAAGGCAAGGATGCACGAGTCAAGATCATGAGGACCGAAGCCCAGTTCAGCCAGACCGCCCACTCGACACTCCCGGCTAGCGGACAAGGCAGGCAGGCCAGACATGACTCCAGACTCCGGCCCCAGTGACCCAAGCCATGCATCCTGATCTAAATCTAGTCAAAAGCCTGTGTAAATAGGTATGTCTTTAGCCTAGACTTAAAACTTTGTAGAGTGTCTGAGTCTCGAACTAAAGTCGAACTAATAGTGCATCAGTGCGTTAATCAGACGCAGTTTGTTTGTTTTTTTTTGCGCCTCAAAATTATACACACCGGTTCGGTAGGTAGCACCGTCTCCTCACAGCAAGAAAGTTCTGGGTTTGATCTTAAGAGGAGCAGCCTGGGTACTTTATTTGTGGATTTGCATGTCCTTTTCACGTCCGCATGGGTTTACTCTGTGTATTCCGGTTTTCTCCAACAGTCCAAAGACAGGCTTTAGGTTCATTGCTTGCCGTGATTGATGGCCGTGATATGAGTATAAATATGACCAGTTTCAATGTGGTCGTGTGTCTGTGTAACCTTGAGTCTGTCGTCAAGATGGCCATTTATGCTGAAAACAACATTACATAAACCAAAAAAACAAACAAACTATACACACCGGCCGAGACACTTATTTATTTTTCACCTGGTTCAAATTTTTTCGAGGAAAATGCATACAATAAGTGAAAATACCGAACAATTTATTCGAAACAATGATGTTTTGACATCATTGTACATTAACATAATTACATATATATTTAACACCCGAGACACTGAACAACAGATGCAGTGAATTCAGTCATTTTATTTTATTAATAAGTCTTCCACATTCATGGATAGCTTCCAAAAAATTCTCACCCTGCCTTGACAAAATGGAGGAACATTCCATTCCAACGTTTTTCTTGTCCCATGTTTATTCATGCCTAATCTGGAGGAATAAATTAGGAAGAATGATTAAACAAAAAAATGTTACGTTTGCGCTTGATTAAACTGTGGAAAAACGTGTTTGGTATACAGCCTTCGGCCAAATGTTTCATTTTATTCAGTTTCAGCCAAAAACTTTCATTTCAGTGCCTCCCTAATTTCATTACATACAAAACCATACTTTTAACATCCGTATTCTTTTTTGCTTGCATGCCCTAGATCACGAACATGAAAAATCAGCATCTATAACCACGATTTCAACTCTTGAAAGTGAATACTAAGATGGACTGACTGAGCAGACTCACAATCACTAAGCACAGTGCTACAGACACCAGCATGAACTTAGGTAGTGATCTCTGGTTGGTCGATTTCTTTCCTGGCTATTATGCTGAAGCTGTGGGTCTGCAGCTCGGTGCATATCTGTGCTGTGCAGGCCTCCGTGTCTCTCTGCATTATTCCTTTGAGCTGGATCACTGTGGTCTTGGAGGCCATGATGGACTGGCTATCTGTCGTATACTTTGCCTTACAGCAGAATAGCATCAAGAAACATCTGTAGAACTGCAGAGAGAGAGACAGGGAACAATACATAAACAGAGATTAGAGATTTATGGCTTGCTTTCTTTTGAGTGTTGAAAGCTTGACTTAATGATAAATTCGACTGGTTGAAACTGCAGAATTGAAACCGCAAGGTTATAGCCTGGCATCATGATGATCAGTGCAATTCAGCATGTAGCTTTAGAGAGGAAGAGGCAGGATGATCCCAACATCTCGTCAATCAGCAGACTAAAAATGACAAGGTTACAGATACAGAGCAAAGCAAAGGGTTTGTTTTTGTCTTGTTTTTTTTAAACATTGTTAGGCATGATGTGATTTCGTCTTGGGGATCCTTGGCTGTGTAAAAGCACAGGCAAACTGTCCTTCAAGAGTATAAATGCTATCCATCAGCTCAAATAAACAGAAGAACAGACTGAATCCTGTTTTGTGGTCTCTCTTGTTCAGTCCCTTTTTAATTTGAAGGTCTATCTCATGTGGATAGTTGGTGAAAGGTCTTTCTCTTAACTGTGTGATATGTCATCGTGACTAACTTGGTCAACTTGAAATCAGCTTCAATGTCCGTCCGCCGTATGCATGTGACCAGTAGTTTTTTTGCTGTTATACCCGAAATGTGATGGATTTTTGTTAAAAATTACATTTTCCATGAGGGAATGAAGCTGAGGACATGCTTTGTCGACATTCAGTTGAAGGCACCGCTCAAGGTTTCTGTGTTAATAGGCTACAGTATATGAACGAGACAGCCCTTAATGGCCAACATGGCAACTGTAGTACAGAAGCTCCGACCCATCAATAGAAAAGACCAATCGAAATATTATTAAATGTGTCGGAGAGGTGGGTGGCAAGTCTTGACCCCTTTGTAGCAGGGTGAGCAAGCACATTAGGCCGTAATAACCTTTTTTTTAAAAACAATGTTATTTTGTGTTATTTGAACTCAACAGTAAGTTGTATCATTTTTGTCAGATTATACCAGCGATTCTAAATATTAATTTTAAACGTTAATTTCCCTTTCAATTTCAGATATATAGGTATCCCCCCCCCCCATTCAAAAGAGATGGGAGTCTGGTCTTGTATGGATGGAAGTAACTACCCAGTGGCATTACCAAGATGGCGGCAGAGTGAACAGACTTGGAATGACTTTGGTTTGATTAAAGTTGTGTGTGTCATTTTCAGGTATCTTAATGATGATGTCCATATGTGAAGAGGTCCATGTCTACGAGTACATCCCCTCACTCAGACGGACTGACTTGTGCCATTACCACGAGCGCTACTACGACTCTGCATGCACTCTGGGTGCCTATCACCCTCTGCTCTACGAGAAGATGCTCATCCACCGTGCCAACTATGGCTCTGAGAGCGACCTACAAAGGAAAGGCAAGGTGACGCTTCCCGGCTTCAGCACCATTCACTGTGACCCCTGAACTCTGCACGCTGGAGAGAAGGTTGCAATAATTGTTTCGGGCTGCTGGAGCCGGGCTTGACTGTTCCCATACAGGGACCTCACAAAAGGTACCAGAGCAGGGCCGTCCACTGTGACCAAGGTCTGCTCTGATGAACAGTTATTTAACGTTGCGTTTTCTGAGCCTTGTGATTTGACGTCATTGGTAGCAATAGGCTTGTTTATAGGAAAGCTCTTTTAGGTTCCTGGGGATTTTACTGTAGCTAGTCATTCTGTGACCGCACTGGTGAGCCTTTAGTGGTGGAGCTTGAGGAACTCTTGAATGTTGAAAATTTATAGGTGAATGTCACCACAGACACAGAGTATGTACAACATACAAGTTAATCCTCTGAGTGAAAAGGGTTAATTTGGCGATCGATGTATTTAAACTCACTGTATTACCACTGAGCATGTCTGTGTTAAATAATTTATGAACGATGACTTGTGGTGGATGTTGATTACATTGTATTCTAGTTTTCCAGCTGCTTGCATACATCGTTTGCCATTTGTGCACATTTATAGAAGAGGTTTACTGCGGAAAAAATAATGCATCAAGCGATAAATGCAAAAGTTTGGGCACCTTTTGCTCAAATTACGTGTTGCTAATTTTATAAATGAGAAAGAAGTTAAACTTTTCAGGGAACAGTCTTATTAAAGTATAACACATTCCTTGCAAACGTTACCGAGCTGTTAACAAATCAGTTCTGAGACCTTACAGGAATACTAGTGAACCATACGGAAAGGTGCTCAAACTTTTGCACATATTTTATGTTTATAGTGAGTTTAAAAAAACGTTGTCGATGTCCGTGCTGAATTTGGAGTCTGACAAACAGCTGAGAAAATACAGCTTCCACCCTTGGAACACTCCAAGATCCTGAAGCTACTCATTTGTACATAAGGGCATGGTGGTCCAGTGGTGTCTTTTATTTAGCCCTTGAGCAGCGTAACAGTGAGTACTGGTTTTAGATTCTGTAACGTTTAACCCAGCATAGTCTGGTTATCCTCGGTGTCTTTTGAGTTTAGGAGCTAACAGGTCTTCATGAACTCCGTACGGAGTATTAGTCAAAAGCGAATGAACAGAAGTTTTACATGCATTGTATTTCGAAACTTTTTTAATTTCAACCGAATTTTTACCTTCACTTCAGGTTTTATCTCGTTTGTAAATAGACCTTTTTTATACTTGTAGTTTTATCGATTTCACATGGATACCAGGTTACAGTAGGTAACAATCTGTGAGGCAGGCTAATATTTATCTGGACTTGATGAGAAGAAACTAGAAATGTGTATATCTTGTGAATTATGACCCAGGAATTAATTCTGGGAACTTCTGGTCTGTGGTAGACTCTGATGTATTCCCTCTCTCTTCATCTGTAAGCTATATATCCATGTCATCTTACTCATAGGGTTTCAAAAGCTCTATGGATGTAAAAGATGCTACTGTGATGGGTAATTGTTCCCCATGTTGGGTTAATGTAACTAGATATTAGTTTTATAAGTTGGGGCACAACGGCTGATAAGGGGTGCACATTCTCACTGACCTAGGTGTCAAGTGACTTGATTGAGTTCCTGTAAATAATTTTGTTCTTTTATCTACTAACTGATGAGCAATTCTGTAAGACTTTGTGGATTTTACTGACAGTTCTAAATAATTGTGCAAGTTGTCAGGTGGACTGTGGACCCTTCGGCCGGGGCTCTTTTGCCATACCAAATGCGACCACTCAATTTTATCCCCATGTGACGTCCTTTTTCTTACCCATGATACTGGGTCAGTTTTGCCCCCATCTGAGTCTGTTCAACAACTAATGATCTGTTTTTATGCTGCGTCTCTTATGGTGCACAACCTATTTTACGATGAACAATAACACACTGCTAATGGTGGATGTAATTCATTTAAACTAGCAGTTAGCTATTTGGGATATAACCAAAACAATCTAGTCTAGCTTGGCTGACTTGCTGTAACTTGTTAACATGCTGTGCTCAAACTGTAAATAAGTTGAAACCTTGAACATCATCTGCAGAATTTTTTAGGTTGAATGTCCATTAGAGACCTTATGATTGTTCATTGCTGACAGACTCCGATTAGATTGGACTGACACCAAGAATCAGACCTTCCTATCAAACAGGTCGTTGTCAGTTACCGGAAGTTAGTTTGTTCCAGTAAGGGTGTACTCACACTTGATCTGTACCATGCCTGAGCATGTTTGTCCCTCAAAGTCCAGTTTGTTTGTGATTAGTGTGACTAGTGTGGGACTTGGTGACTTGGCGTTTAAGGTACTGGACTTCAAATCCCTGGGTTCAAATCCCACCTCTGCCAAGGTGACGCTGTTGGGTCCTTGGGTTTCTTGGACTGTATCAGTTCTAAGTCGCTCTAGATAAAGGCATCTGCTAAATGAGATATGTAAACGTAGAGTGATCGACTAGTGTGCTCAGGCCCAGTTGAAGTACGTTTGGGCACAGTCAAGTTTAACTCGGGCATAGTATGCACGAAGTGTGTTCGCCAACTGTGCCCAAGCACAGAATGTGAATAATGTCATATCAGCAGCCCTGTAAAAATCTTATTATACAAATACTCCCTCTTTTATGATGGCCCGACTTATGATATTTCAACTTTACAATGGGAATCCGATAATATACATGAATATACATTCAGCAGCAACTGTACACTGAATTTCGGAAAAGCTGTAGTCGTGCAATAATCAATTTTGTTTTTTGCTTTCAATACATCATTCAGTAAATCAGGAGTCAGGAAGTCAGGAAGCTCAGCAGAGCGTGACACTTAGAGACATGCCGTGGGAGTGACGAGCGGAAATGCAGTAAGGGAAAAGCCGTGTTAGCGGTCATATTTAAGGTAGGCTACTTGTTGATATATACAGTTATATTATAAACTCCTCAGTTTACGAAAATTCAACTTGCGATGGATTTGTCGGAACGTATCCCCATTGGAAGTCGGCCAGTACCTGTACGTGCAACATGAGTGCCTGAAAATCGCTGCGTTACATAATCAATACATTTTTATAGCGTAGAGGGCGGTGTATCAGCGTGGTCGAAATGACTCCAAAAAGTAAATACAACCTTGAAGTCCAGTGCGCTGTGCAAGACCCGTGTCTCCACCACAAACAGTAATATCGTGATGACATAAGCGTGCTCGGACCTACAAAGTTAAGGGCAATGTGAGCGCATGTCATCTGGGGAGTCACAGCAGTGCGAGTACACCCGTAGACATCAGTTGGCTTGTTGTGCTCCAGCTTTAACAACTGCAGAATTCTTTGGCTCTGCTGTTGCTATCATTTTACCCTGTATGGGTTTGATAGTAACCCTTTATTTATCAGCAGACAGTGTTTCCAGAGCATGTGCTCTACTCTTTGCTTCCTTCACTCACACTTTTTTTTGCTCCCCTGTTAGCTAGGTCTATATATAGTGTAGATGATCTTGAAGCAACCTGCAGCAGTGAGGAGCTTTTCTGTTTTACTACAGGGAATGTATTTCTTTTCACATAACTGACCCTCACGGAATGTCTGCTGGAACTCTACAGGATGACTAATACCATCTGCGACAAAGGAGGTAAAATCCTCTGTACTGTCTCTGCATTGTAAGCAACCCCACATCTTTTCAGTGGGCTAGTGGTAGAAATTTGTTCTAAAATTTGCCACTCTGTACTGTGCTTCCCAAGCCCTCTGAAACAATATTGTCCAGCATTTTAGGAAAATTGTGTTGTCACATTCTGGATTAATGTGATTGTATGACTACTTTTTTTCTCTAAATGGTATTCTAATTATTCTTTTTAAGTGTGAAGTAGACAGGTCATGTTCCGAACAGGGCCAATAAGCTCATTGTGGTAATATGACATGGTTGTTAACGTAAAAATAATGACTGGACAAAGGAGACTTTGACATTGTCCTAGTTCAGACTTCCTTCTTTAAATGTATTGATTTATAACAGATAATTGAGTAAGCAGTATTGATCTTCCTCATGAGTTGTTCAAGACAACATTGTGGCATGGGTTGTAAACATTTCTGAACATTGTGCCAAATATGTTTTTAGTGTGTTTTCTGATTACATGATGGACAGACGACGTGCTGCTCGACATGTTATGTTCATGAATAAACTGACAGGGTGGCAGTTTTGTTCTGGTTCTGTTTACACAGTGGATAAAGTGTCTGGTTGGATGGAAAAGTACGAACCATGTACGTTTTACTGCACATTTTATACAACGGCTCTACATCAGGGAAACATGAATCAAAGACAAGATAAATAATACTGAATAAAACTTTCAATTTTTAGCTTCTTTTTTACCATAAACTCCATCCTAAAACGCATTTAGAGTCTGTAAAAGAAATATTTCTGATGTACTCTTTCGATTCTGGTGTTTGTTGTTTAACGCAGTTTGAAGTTAGCAGTTGTATAGCCTTTAGAACCTGCTTCAGAGAAATCAAAAACAGAAATGAGACTATAATGTAACGTAGCTATGTACCACATCTGAGGTGTGGCCGAGTATTACACTGGCTGATGAGGGATTTGCAGTCAACAACAGGACAGTACAGTACTGTGCAAAAGTCTTAGGCCACCATTTAGATTTGTTGCTTTAGCATGGTATCATGACCATATATAACATTGTTGGTGACTGCACCCAAAAATTTCAAACTTGGATTCATCACTCTATAATACTCCTCCACTGATCTTCCAATCTTTTGTGAACTTTAGCATAGCTTAGCCTTTGAACCTGTTCCACTTTGTAAAAATTGGTTTCTTGGCTGCTGCTCTTTCAAAAAGACCATTCCTGATCAAGCTTCTGTGAACTGTAGAAGGGTCAACTTGGCATCCCCAGTGAAGCTTCCAGATGCTGCTAATGCTCAATTGGAAGGGCCAGGTCACAATAAATAGCTGCCACTGTAGCCTATAGAAATTGTATTTTCTGGTTGTGTTCCAATATAGAGACTGAAATTAAAATTCTATATGGTCATTATACCATTGTGAAAATAATGGTATATCTAATCTAATGGTGGTCGAAGACTTTTGCACAGTACTGTATAGTAACTGCTGTTGAGATGGTTAAACAAAATAAGATAAAGTTATTGAAAGAAACTTTAGTTATTATTTTAATCATGTTAAATATAAATATTGATGTTTAAGACATTCTGGATTGATTTTTTTTTTCCCCCCTTAATTACTAAAATCCTATAATGAATTGTTTTTATTCATTGGACTTGGAATGCAGCCCTTTTCATTTTATAGGACTTTCTACTTTCTGGTTTGATTTAACTTTTATGAACAGCAAACTCCAAGCCCAAATGCCAGCCAAGTGCAATCAGCTTGAGCCCTTTGTAGGTGTTCCTGTGCATGAGTTAATAGTGACTATAAACACAGGTAACCATACTAGTTTTCAGGCACCACTGGGGCATTTGGTGGTTACTGAAGATTTTTTAGTACCCTGCTGTTCTTAACCCTGTATTACCTAATGCACCTAATTGTACCAGGTTCTTGTAATATGTCCATACCATATCAGTACTGTCTGTGCAGAGAATGTTCCATTACCTGAATACAGTCTGTTCACTGGTGGTCCTAGTTGTAGCCTTTACCATGAATGAATTGAATGAGTAGTTTTAATTTGAATATAGTAACTAATTGTCAGTAATTGTATACCTTATTCATGCCCAAACTGTATCTTACTAGTTTAAAATTTGAACGTACTAATGAGAGGGTTCTTAATTTTTTGTGTGTGTAAAACTATAGTATAACAATGTTTGTTAGGCCCCAGTTCTGTGGAGAGCTGAGTTTGTGCTTTCCAGCTGTGTACAGCACCACACAGACAAGATGGTGGCACCGCAACAGCAACCCCTGCTGTGCCTTCGATAGACCGGCACCCTGTCCAGGGTGTACTTCCACCTGCACCCACCAGCATATGCTGCAAGCTCCAAAAATTGAAATAGCTATAATCACCCGCCATTTGTGCTGGTAAACAGTGCCACAATAATAAAACTGACCATTTTAATTTATGGACTGTCTCTCCTTCCTAATAGAGCAGAGTCTTTAACTTATGATCTGTTATTGTACATTTGAAGCCTGTTTTATTGACTTTAGATGGGAAAAACTTAAGCCACTTAACTTTGAAAAGCCATGGAATGCTTTTGATGACGTTCTTCATTTGTGAAATAAAGTTTCGTAACTTTAAACGCACTTGTGTGGTTGTGCAAATCATTTCCCAACACAATAACTTAGTATTTTAACTCTTACAAAGGTCATTCATTATAACAGTCATTATGATTATGACAGATAAAATGCCCTACAGTGGTGTTTGAAAGTTTGTGAACCCTTTAGAATTTTTTATATCTATGCATAACTATGACCTAAAACATCATCAGATTTTCACACGAGTCCTAAAAGTAGATAAAGAGAACCCAGTTAAACAAATGAGACAAAAATATTGTACTTGGTCATTTATTTATTGAGGAAAATGATCCAATATTACATATTAGTGAGTGCTTGTAGTATTAGTAATTATTATTAGTTATTAGTAAGTGTAACTGTTGATCAGTCCTGCACACCGGCTTGGAGGAATTTTAGCCCATTCCTCCGTACAGAACAGCTTCAGCTCTGGGATGTTGGTGGGTTTAATCACATTAGCTGCTCGCTTCAGGTCCTTCCACAACATTTCGATTGGATTAAGGTCAGGACTTTGACTTGGCCATTCCAGAACATTAACTTTATTCTTCTTTGACCATTCTTTGGTACAACGACTTGTGTGCTTAGGGTCGTTGTCTTGCTGCATGACCCACCTCCTCTTGAGATTCAGTTCATGGACAGATGTCCTGACTTTTTCCTTTAGAATTCTCTGATATAATTCAGAATTCATTGTTCCCAATCAATGGTGACAAGCCGTTCTGGCCCAGATGCAGCAAAACAGGCCCCAAACCATGATACTACCACCACCATGTTTCACAGATGGGATGAGGTTCTTATGCTGGAATGCAGTGTTTTCCTTTCTCCAAACATAACGCTTTTCTTTTAAAACCGAAAAGTTCCATTTTGGTCTCATCTGCCCACAAAACATTCTTCCAATAGCCTTCTGGCTCGTCCACATGATCTTTAACAAACTGCAGACGAGCAGCAATGTTCTTTTTGGAGAGCAGTGGCTTTCTCGTTGCTATCCTGCCATGCACACCATTGTTGTTCAGTGTTCTTCTGATGGTGGACTCATGAACATTAACATTAGCCAGTGTGAAAGGGGCCTTCAGTTTGCTTAGAAGTTACCCAGGGGTCCTTTGTGACCTCGCCAATTATTACATTATTATTATTATTATTATTATTGCTCTTGGGGTGATCTTTGTTGGTCGACCACTCCTGGGGAGGGTAACAATGGTCTTGAATTTCCTCCATTTGTACACAATCCACCTTTGTTCGTGCCATGATACACTTCCACAAACATGTTGTGAAGGGCAAACTTTGATAGATCCCTGTTCTTTAAATAAACTGGGTGCCCACTCACACCTGATTGTCATCCCGTTGATTGAAAACATTTGACTTTAATTTCATCTTCAAATTAACTGCTAATTCTAGAGGTCACATACTTTTGCCACTCACTAATATGTAATATTGGATCATTTTCCTCAATAAATAAATGACCAAGTATAAAATTTGTCTTATTTGTTTAACTGGATTATCTTTATCTACTTTTAGGACTTGTGTGAAAATCTGAAGTTTTAGGTCATATTTATACAGAAATATAGAACATTCTAAAGCGTTCACAAACTTTCAAGCACCATTGTATGAATGAAGGGTTCTACACACTGCCGTAATTTATACTGTAACTCTGCTTATATGTAGGAGGCGATGCTGAAGTGTTTTGTGCCTTACAGTCTAGCATAGCATATGGAAAAGTAAACTCTAATAAATGTTCTAACTTAAGTTAAATTCTGTGTAATCAAACTATGCCAAAACCCTGTCATGTGTACATGGACTCTCACAGACATCATGAAACAGTTTTTTTCCGAAGATATGGACGCTGTGTGCTTCAGACCAAAGACGAAAAGGACAATCCAGACTGTTATCAGCAACAAGTCCAAAATACAGGCTCTGTCTGAACGTTACACATTGACCGAATAACTTTGTCTCAACACAACTGTGCATGTCAAGGTCTGGCATATATTAAACAGTAAGCAGACGGCCAGTTCTCATGGGTGTGGAATAGTGGGCATGTGTAAAGACCTGAGGAACTTTAAAGACCAGGCAGTCAATGGGTTTTGGGTCATCTGTGTATATAAATACTGTACATTCCTCACAGTGGTTGTGTTACCGTCTCATTTAGAATTGATTACCGTCTCAATTAAAAAAATATATTTGACCAGGGGTGTCCCAAGTTTTTCAAGACTTTTCTGAAAGGTGCATATATGTTTTTGGTTTAAGCTGGGAGTGTGCAGCGTATTGTTTCTTTTTGTTTAGTACACTTCATAAGAGCTACACAGTTGGGATGGATGTAAGTGCATTCATATGTGCAGGTATGTGCCATTCTGTGAAACAGGAAGTTGACCAAAATGGACATTGACCGGACATTGCCATAGTCGCATAGTGGTGTAGATACTTGGCACATATTTTATTTTAAACCATACTATGAAAACATTTACTAAATGAGGAAAATGATTCAATATTACATATTAGTGATTGGCAAAAGTATGTGAACCTCTAGGATTAGCAGTTAATTTGAAGGTAAAATTAGTCAAGCATTTTCCAGCAATGGGATGATGATCAGGTGTGAGTGGCACCCTTACTGGTGGATCTTTACCATGCTCACTCTGCTGATGCCCCACTGCTAATTATTTCTCTGTTGATGTGTTAATCTCATCGCCAGTCTCTTAGTTGGCCTTAAACATAAGACACGTGATTGACATGCTGATCCACTATTTTGAACAATCAAAACTTGCAGCGGTGGATGATGTACAGCCGCTGTCTGTTAGTCAGACTGGACTTCATGCACTTCACTTCACAGAAACAATCGTCAATAACGGACTATTTCTCAAATTTGTGTAAAAGAATAGAAACTGTACATGTAGATAAAAAACACTATGTCAGCATCAGGTATAGATGTCACTATTTTTTTTGTAACCTCATTGAGTCTCAATTTGCTTCTCAATAAAAATAGTCACAAAACAGAAGTAGGCGAGATGACGAGGTCAGACTGTAGATAAAACTAAGATTTTTATTTCCTATTATAAATCTTAAGACCTCAGACATTAAAGCAAACGAACGATGATTGGATGGATATCAAAAGGCACACACCTGTATTAGATTCAAAAATCATGCTTATGATGACAAGTTCTTACCTGCTTGTTCAGGAGGATGTATATGATCGGATTGATGACTGTGCTGCTCTTGGCCAGGAGAGATGGCACCACATGTGCAACAGGGGTAATGATTCCTGATGGGCCAAATGTAGCCATGAGGGCCACTATGCTGTATGGAGTCCAGCATAGCATATAACTCACTACTGCAATAATGATCATAAACAACAGGTGGTTCTCCTTCCTCCAAGCTGCTGTCTTACGGATCTTCCCAATCTGACCGAGAGAGAGAGAGAAACAACTGTTAGTGGATGGGTGCAATTACTGTATACAGTCGTGCTTGAAAGTTTGTGAACCCTTTAGAATTTTCTAGATTTCTGCGTAAATATGACCTAAAACATCAGATTTTCACACAAGTATTACAAATAAAAAGAACCCAGTTAAACAAATGAGACAAAAATCTTATACTTGGTCATTTATTTATTGAGGAAAATTATCCAATATTACGTATTAGTGAGTGGCAAAAATATGTGAACCTCTAGTATTAGCAGTTAATTTGAAGGTGAAATTAGTCAAGCATTTTCAATCAAAAAGTTACAAAACCATCTCTAAAAAGTTTGGACTCCACCATTCCACAGTCAGACAGATTGTGTACAAATGGAGGAAATTCAAGACCACTGTTACCCTCCCCAGGAGTGGTCAACCAACAAAGATCACTCCAAGAGCAAGGCGTGTAATAGTTGGCGAGGTCACAAAAGACCCCAGGGTAACTTCTAAGCAACTGAAGGATTCTCTGATATTGGCTAATGTTAATGTTCATGAGTCCACCATCAGAAAAACACTGAACAACAATGGTGTGCATGGTAGGGCTGCAAGGAGAAAGCCACTGCTCCCCAAAAAGAACATTGCTGCTTGTCTGCAGTTTTGCTAAAGATCATGTGGACAAGCCAGAAGGCTATTGGAGGAATGTTTTGTGAACAAATGAGACCAAAATAGAACTTTTTGGTTTAAAAGAAAAGCTTTATGTTTGGAGAAAGGAAAACACTGCATTCCAGCATAAGAAACGTATCCCATCTGTGAAAAATAGTGGTGGTAGTATCATGGTTTGGGCCTGTTTTGCTGCATCTGGGCCAGGACAGCTTGCCATCAGTGATGGAATAATTAATTCTGAATTATATCAGTGAATTCTAAAGGAAAATGTCAGGACATCTGTCCATGAACTGAATCTCAAGAGAAGGTGGGTCATGCAGCAAGACAACGACCCTAAGCACGCAAGTCGTTCTACCAAAGAATGGTTAAAGAAGAATAAAGTTAATGTTTTGGAACAGCCTGGAAAATCTTGACTTTAATCCAATTGAAATGTTGTGGAAGGACCTGAAGTTAATGTGAGGAAACCCACCAACATCCCAGAGCTGCAGCTGTTCTGTATGGCAGAATATACATGTGTGTGTGTGTGTGTGTGTATATATATATATATCTATATATCTATCTATCTATATATATATATATATATATATATAATGTGTATATATGTATATGTATACAAAATGTTGTTATAAATGATTGACAAAAAGGAGTGATTACATTTGGGCATGTCAAAGGCCAAGGTGTCAAGGAAGTAGCTGAGTTTGCAGGTGTTTCAAAGCGTATGGTCATACAAGTCTACCAGCAGGGAATAAAACCCCAGTCTACAGGAAGATCTCTTCAGAATTTGTGGAAGTATTGCACACTATTAGGTACCTTTCAGTCACAGGTGAGTATATTTACTTAAATTATATTTAGCTTATGTACACATTTTGCCTCATAGTATTCAAGTAATGAGGGAAAAAAGGGCAACACTTCTGAAAATTATAAAATATGAAAAACTACAATAACATGATCAACATACAGTGGGGCAAAAAAGTATTTAGTCAGTCACTGATTGTGCAAGTTCTCCTACTTGGAAAGATGAGAGAGGTCTGTAACTTTCATCATAGGTACACTTCAACTATGAGAGACAAAATGAGGAAAAAAACATCCAGGAAATCACATGATATTCTCCCAATCCTCTTCTGGATCATCCATATGCTCTATGGCAAACTTCAGACGGGCCTGGACATGTACTGGCTTAAGCAGGGGGACACAGGATTTTTAAAGAATTTAATTGTAAATCATGCTAAAAAATAAGTATTTGGTCACAACCATACAAGCGAGATTTCTACACAGACCTGTAGTTTCTTCTTTAAGAAGCTCTTCTGTCCTCCACTCATTACCTGTATTAATGGCACCTGTTTGACATCGTTATCTGTATAATAGACACCTGTCCACAGCCTCAAACAGTCAGACTCCAAACTCAACCATGGCCAAGGCCAAAGAGCTGTCGAAGGACACCAGGAAGAAAATTGTAGACCTGCACCACGCTGGGAAGAATGAATCTACAATAGGCAAGCAGGTTGGTGTGAACAAATCAACTCTGGGAGCAATTGTAAGAAAATGGAAGACATACAAGACCATTGGTAATCTCCCTCAATCTGGGGCTCCACGCAAGATCTCATCCCGTGGGGTCAAAATGATCATGAGAACGGTGAGCAAAAATCCCAGAACTATATGGAGGGACCTGATGAATGACCTGCAGAGAGCTGGGGCCAAAGTAACAAAGGCTACCATCAGTAACACACTACGCCGAGTGGGACTCTGATCCTGTAGTGCCAGCCGTATCCCTTTCTTAAGCCAGTACATGTCCAGGCCCGTCTGAAGTTTGCCAGAGAGCATATGGATGATCCAGAAGAGGATTGGGAGAATATCATGTGGTCAGATGAAACCAAAATAGAACTTTTGGTAAAAACTCAACTCATCATGTTTGGAGGAAGAAGAATGCTGAGTTGCATCCCAAGAACACCATACCTACTGTGAAGCATGGGGATGGAAACCTCATGCTTTGGGGCTGTTTTTCTGCAAAGGGGACAGGACGACTGATCCGTGTTAAGGGAAGAATGAACGGGGCCATGTATCGTGAGATTTTAAGCCAAAACCTCCTTCCATCAGTGAGAGCATTGAAGATGAAGCATTGAACATGGCTGGGTCTTCTAGCATGACAATGATCCCAAACACACCGCTTGGGCAACGAAGGAGTGGCTCTGTATAGACAATTTGTGGAGGGAGTTGAAAGTCCGTGTTGCCCCAAAAAAACATCACTGCTCTAGAGGAGATCTGCATGGAGGAATGGGCCAAAATACCAGCTACAGTGTG
Source organism: Ancistrus triradiatus (assembly GCA_025084515.1). NCBI lineage: Eukaryota > Metazoa > Chordata > Actinopteri > Siluriformes > Loricariidae > Ancistrus > Ancistrus triradiatus. Next base: position 393,962 of record JAJAGP010000255.1, on the reverse strand, counting down.
TGCAAACCTGGTGAAGACTTACAGGAAACGTTTGACCTCTGTCATTGTCAACAAAGGTTATGTTACAAAGTATTGAGTTGAACCAAATTTATTGACCAAATACTTATTTTCCACCATAATTTACAATTAAAATCTTTAAAAATCCTACAATGTGATTTCCTGGATTTTTTTTTTCTCATTTTGTCTCTTATAGTTGAAGTGTACCTATGATGAAAATTACAGACCTCTCTCAGCCTTTTAAGTCGGAGAACTTGCACAATCAGTGTCTAACTAAATACTTTTTTGCCCCACTGAACATCATACATCATGTCAAAGCACATTTACATACAGGTGTTTACCATTTAACATCCGAGTCACGTTCTGTGAAACTGGATGTTGAGCGATATGGACGTTGACTGGACATTACCATATAGTCACACTGTAGTGTAGATACTTGGCACATAGTTTATTTTACACAATCAAATTAATTAAAACACAATATGAAATCATATAGTACAGTACTGTACAATAGAGTAATTCTTATCTTTGTATTTTTTATAAAATTTGAAACAGTTACTGATAAGAAAAACAAAAGGAACGTTGTTTTTTGCCTGAGATTCTCTTTTCTGTCAGCAGGTGTCGCAAGGGTTCACTTGTACTAGTTTTCTATCATTCAAATGTGAATTAGATGTATATGAGACACTTTTTTGTCCTATTATAGATAGCTGTTAAGACCTGGGACGTTAAAGCAAACGGATGTTGATCAGATGATTGTTAAATAGATGAAATAGTTTTATTACTGTGGGGATGTTATTCAATCACAGATGACCCCCTGATGAACAAATCCACAAAATAATAAGACTGAATACACCAGCCACAGTTCATTTTTGAACAGCCTTGTCTAACAATGACTCATATCCTTTTCTTTTTATGTAGACACAAGTAAAAATATGTGTACTAAAAGACTTTTTTGTCAACTCAAGAACACCTTCAGGGACAGCACAAAGAGTTTTTGGTTATTCACACCTACAAATTCCAACAACTGTTTGATTCGTGTCCCTGATTATGAATGACCCACATTGGTTTAAATGTCACAGACTTTTCACAGATGCATGCGAAAGGGAAAATCAAACATGGATTTGCATTTTCATTTTCAAAATTGGATAACTTCTAGACTTTCAATACTGGTTAAGCCAAGTAGACCGGAACTTACCTTTCTGACCGTATATAGCAGCCTCCCATAGCTGTAAACCATGACTAGCACCGGCAGGCCCAGGCAGAAGATGAACAGACAGATGATATAGGCATGAGACTGCGGAGAGCGCTCTTTCCAGGACACGGAACAACTGGTGCCAGCTCCCTCTAAACCATAGCTACTCCAGCCCAGTAGAGGGGGCAGTGTCCAAAACAAAGAGTAGAACCATGAGCCGCCAACTGCCAGCAAGGGCCTCAGATAGTCTGGACGTCGCTTGTTATACACTGTTAATGTGCTGTAGCGGTCAAATGATAAAATCACCAGGGATATTAGCGACACTATACCTAATGAGGAGACACAGTGAGAGAGAAAAGATGAATAAACTCTAAGTGTTCATCAGTCAAAAAATGCATTGGACTATATTTAACGAAAAAGGCCCTTCCACCAACACCACAAAATTCATTCCAAATTGTGAAGCATCTTGAACTGGGGTTGAATCAGGGCAGAACCAATGAGAGAACTCAGAATTCAACAATTTGTATATTTATTATTTTTCAATTACTAGAGCATATCAGTGTTGAAGTCCATCACCGGAAACTTAAAATCTAAAAACATGATTAAACGGAGGCCCAACAGGGAACCAGGATGGAGCTCTGGCAGTTCCTGGGTCGGGCATCACATGCAGATATGACTGGCTGGCACAGTGGGAGAGGAGGGCAGTTGAGGATCATCACTCAGCAGCAACCCTTGCTGTTCCTGAGATGTACTGGCACTCTGTCCATGTCGCACGTATGCCTGTTTCTTGTGCTCTCCAGGGATAAGCACCAGAGACCCCACAGCCCTGATCAGGAAAAGTGGAAACGATTTTTCACCCAAAGTATTCAAGTCAATTATAACCTCTGTTTTGGAATGACAAATGCCGAATGAAGGCTTTTTCTGCAAGACTGTTTGTATCTGGTTAATTTAGCATAATCACTTAACATAAACCTAACAGTGGCAGGAAACAGGAGCAGTCGGAGTAAACCCATGCAGACATGGGGAGAACATGCAAAATCCACACAGACGGAGTCCAAAGTCGGGATCGAACAGGGGAAGCTGGAGCTGTGAGGCGACTGTGCCGCTGTGCCACCATCCCTGCCTTTTATGCAAGAGGAGTTGTAGTAGCCTAGCGGATAAGATACTGGTCAATAAATCAGAAGGTCCAATATTCTAATCCCACCACTGCCAAGCTGCCACTGTTGGGTCCTTCAGCAAGGTCCTTAACCCACAATTGCTTGGGTTATAAAAAATAATAATTTGGGAGATTTATCTCATGTTTTGGGTGGCACACGCAGTTATCGTCGTCACCTCACACCTCAAGATCCCTGTTCGATCCCGACCCTGGAATCTGTGCCTGTGTAGAGTTTCCATGCCCACCCTATGTTTGCTTTGGTCTACTCTGGGTGGTCTGATTTCCTCCTGCATCCCAAAGACATATCAAGTCAGATTTATTTATATAGCACTTTTATCTCTATGGCCAATCACAAACTGAGCAAGGCTAGGGCGACAGTGGCAAGGAAAAACTACCTAAGCGTTATGAGGAAGAAACCTTGGGAGGACCAAGACTCAAAAAGGGACCCATCCTCCTTGGGTGGTGTAGATCATAAATGTAACAATGAAGCTAATCTATCTAAAAAAATAAGTCTTATAGTGATAGTTCAAATAAAATAATGTAAAATATGCATGTTGGCATAATGTAGTCCGATACACAGAGTCATTCTAGGATCTTGAGTCTAAGCAGGAAAGTCCTTGGTGGCACTGTGTCCCCAGCCAACTGGAGGAGGGAGAGAGTTACTGCCCTCTGATGTGGGGCTGGAGCTGATGATAGACATGTTAGGTTAATTGGTCACTCTCAACTGGCCCAGAATGTATGTGACTGACTAGTCTAGGCATAAAATTGTTCCTTTCATGAATAGCCATTGATCCCGAAAGCAACGTTACATCAAATAAACAAACATGCTTTTCCTGGTCAAGGCCACGGGGTTCCAGTTAATAACAGATATATTCCCATTCCTATATGCATTCAGTAAAGGTTAGCACACTTGGAACTTAGCTACCTTTGTTAAGTCAGTTGTAAAAGAATATTGCAGAACCATGCAAAACCAAAAAGAAGATGAGCAAGGATGGAAACGCAAATGCAACAGACCTGAACAAATAAAAAAGTTCCAAAAAAGGGAGGGTCCTCTGTCATTTGAAATCATTTTCAAGTTTGTATGACTACCGACAGTGGAAACATGAGGGCACTGTAGACAAGTTGACAAGAACAGCATGAACTGACAAATTAGTCTTGCCTTATGTTTTTAAAAAAAGAGGTTACAAAAAAACCATTTGAGTAAAACCATCATCTTTAGTAAATAAATGTATTATAACATTCCTAATAAAAACAGGTGTAACAATACACTGCTCATGATTCAATTCAACTTACTGAGTTCACAATGATTTTCTCACGATTATCTATTTTACCTTCGATTAAAAAAAAAATCCTTTTTTATTTCTGGAATGTAAACAATTCAAAACAATGTCCATTTTCTTGTGTTAAAAAAATTAAAAACTTTATTACCCTGCAGGTTAAAGAAGTTACTTGAAACAGACATTCCTTTTTTATTTCTGAAGAATAACAATTCAGAATGTATACTTATCTTGTATAAAAATGTAAACAATTAGTCAAAAATAATCGTTGTCCCCAGCAATTAAAAGAAATTACAAGTCTCACTGAGAAGGAGATGTGTGTGAGCATGACTTATGATTGCGCCCTCTGGTTCAAAAATGCAACTGCATTAGATGCTGTCATAAACAAGGACGTATAACGCAACTGGACGATGCATCGTCCCATTTTTCCATTGTGAAGCATCCTGTCATGATGCTACTGCAACAAAATGTGCTATTGTAACAGTTGCACCAAATTTAAATAACTAAGTCTTAAACTATCTTAAACTGAAAATCAAAATAAACAAACAATCTCACTAATAACATTTTTGCATTGCGATGCATCCTCTCACGATGTATCATTACACCCCTACTAATAAACGATTCCTCCATCAAGCAAATGTAGTCCCTACCTGTTTAGTCATGCCATAGCGAAGATGCAGAAACCAGGATTCACTGGGTTTAGGATTAAGACTGGTTTCAGGATTTAACCAGGATTTCTAATCTGCTTTAGCTCTGCTTTTGTGACTTTTCAAAAACAGCTATGATTTTCTCAGCAAAAAGCTAGGTCGGTTGTTTACCTTAATCTCCTCATTTCTTCATTCATTAAAATCCAATATTGATCTCAACCTCATCTTATGTCTCTTCTTAATTCTGTGCATCTCTTTACGTCTTCGTTCACTTGTAATCCATTCAGTAGCCTATATCGAAAGTTCATATTTGTGGTGTGCTGCAAACAAACTACCAAGAGTACCAAGTTGAGATTTAAAAAGATTGGCGCATTAATACACAATTCAGTTTTTGTGATGTGGTAACAGTTGCCTGTATATCGGCGGTTTTACTACGGACCTATTCGTTTAATAAAGATATGAATAGTAGCACTGCACTTGAGAACTCTTTGTATAAAAGTGAAAAAATATGTAATACCACACTCACACTGTATGAGGCTGCATAAGAGTAAAAGGCAGCTACACTTCGTGAGTCTATATATATTCGAAATTCCACTACATAAACGGTTGATACAGGTATCTTACGCAACGGCAGAGCAAAAAGAGATGCCCACAACAGGTTTACCAAACACAGAGCTGTACAACACATGCACTTGCGTAATATAGACAACACCTGAATGATGAGCAGTATGATGGATACCGACCGAAGCAGGAGTTGATGAAGCCGTACCACATGCAGCCTCTCCTGCCCAGCAGCCAGCGGCCGTGCAAACTAGACGCGAAGCTCAACGTGGTTCCGCAAACACACACCAGCATGTCACTGACACTGATGTTCAGGAGCAGCATGTTCATCGGAGTCCTGAGTTTCTTAAATCTGCAGAACAGCACCAACACGATCAAGTTGTTCAAAAAGCCGAAAGTCATTATGAAGCCCAGAAAAATGGAGAGAGTGAGGAAGCCTGCGCTGGAGAGTGTCGGAACCGGAGAGTCGTCCCGGTCCCCGTCCAGAACATCCAGCAGTTCCTCAGCAGTCATGCTTAAGCTGGAGCTTAAATGAACGAGCAAGGCGAACACTTTCACTCATAATTTACTGACGCATACTGCAGATCAAAAGAACATCACCGGTGAACGCCATCCTGCTGTTGATACATAGATCCAGATTGTTAATTTATAGCCATTATTTTAATCAATGTTAGTAATTGCTGCAGTATAGACGACGTAGATTAGGAAGAAATTGTGCCTCATCTGAAACCCTCCCCTGTTCTCTTGCTGTCCTCTGAGTTTCATGAATCCATCTTTGGCAGTCTTTGATAGATTTCCAGGTCATAGACTGAAACACATCAGAAGGTCTAGGCGGAGAATGGGGAGGGTTGCATTCTTGATTTCCCCCAGCATGAGGTAGTCTATTAGATTATATATTGGGGGTTGGGGGGTTGGGGAGGGGTGTAGCTTTCCTACCCACATGGCCACCAATATATCCTGCCAAAACATGTTCTTAACTGACTGCAGCTGGAATATATATAGTGAAATAATATGAATACACTGATCAGCTGTAATTAAAAACTCTTTGAAAAATATTGTGTAGATCCCCTTCATGCCATCAAGGCTTTGATCCATCAAGGCACAAGACTCCCCAAGATCTCTGAAGGTTGTAGTATATGGTGCCAAGACATTAGCAGCAGATTCTTTCAGAACCTTCCCAGCTGAACACTGCTCACACTGTTAAAGTTATTTACTACAAGTGTCTGTGGTTTTAATGTTATGGCCAATCGGTGTACTTGTATAAGCTCTCAGTTGGCGCAGCGGTCTAATACATTAGTCCACCACTGCAGGGCCTGGATTCGGGTCCTACCAGTGCCTTTTGGCTAGGTTGAACATCTTACAGGCATAATTGTCTGTGCCTGAAGAAGGGTAGGTGGGTAAGGGTGCCAACCCCTGATGGCCCTATGTTGGACTAGTGTCTCATCCAGGGCATGTTTACAGACAGACGGATGGATGGATGGAGACAGATGAGTTAGTTCTAGAATTGGGGGTAGTTTCATTCTAATATTTATCATCTATGCCACCCAAGGAGGTTGGGTCCTTTTTTGAGTCTTGGTCCTCCCAAGGTTTCTTCCTCATAACTGTTTTTCCTTGCCACTGTCATCCTAGACTTGCTCAATTTGGGATTGGCCGTAGATATTAGAAGGTAATCTAAAATTGTAAAGTGGCATTGAGACAGTGCTCCATTGTAAAAAGCGCTATATAAATACATTTGAAAAATGGGCTCACCAAAATTGGACTACAGATGTTTGTAAAAACTTTGCCTTGTCTAATGACTCTCAATTTCTGCTGCAGTATTTGGATGGTAGGCAGAATTGGCGTAAACAACATGAAAGCGTGTATCGATACTGCCTTGTATCACCAATTCAGGTTGGTGGTGCTGATGTAATGGTGTGGGTGATATTTTCTTAGCACTTGTTGGGCCCCTTATTACCAACTGAGCGTTGTTAAATGCCTCAGCATACCTGAGCTGACAAATCTGCAGCAACTGCATGATGTTGGCATGTCAATATGGAAATCTCTTGCCAAAGAAAAACTGCACCAAGAAGAAGTTGTTGGAATTCAATGAAACTTTGTATGTTAGAATATAATGATGATATATGTACAGTAAGTGATTACAATATTAGAACGAAGGTATACATGTATTGGGGGAAACAATACAATTGAAAGGAGGCTCTAGTTCCTGGCTGGACCTCCTAGCCTGGAGACAAGACGAGACACGGTTGGGCATGAAGGTTCCATATGGTATTCTGTGGCACATATGCCCACACATGTTGCATCTGGGCCTGTAGATCCTGCACATGTGTGGGATGATGAAGCTGGCTTCCCAGCTGGTCCCATAAATGCATAATTTGCTAAATATTTCAAAATGGGCAGGTCAAGAAATCTTTTGAAGACATTCATGGGAAATCCTTGCAGAGTGTGGGAGAGCATTATCCTGCTGAAAAATGCCAGTTGGAAGCCCTGTCATGAGATGCAACACATGGCTGCAGGATGTCCTGCACATATCACTGAGTTCTTAGTGCTCCACTAACGTATCACTACTAGGGGTGGCCAGCTATGTGATGGCTCCCCGGATCATCACTCCAGCTGTCTCTAAAAATTATACGGTTCCAGTTCATGCAGTCCAGGCTTCTTGTTCATGACATCATTGAAAATGAAGGCAATGGTGGCTGGCTGTCAATGGCAGGACATGCAATGGGTGCCGTGACAACAAATTTCGTTCTGCTAAGCACCTGAAAATGGTCCAGGCAGAGACAGGGGTCTGTACTGAAGGTGCCACCTGTGTCTGTTTGGTGGACAACATAAATGTGAGAGTTGCTCGTGGTTGTTGGCGGATCAAATTACCCTCATGCCCTCATGGAACCACTACTCCCAACACCTCCTAACAGCTAGGTCAGAATGGCCTAGATGTTAGACCATCCTGCTTCTCTCAGTCCAATGAGGTGCCCCCTTGCAAAGTCTGTCAACACGGCAAAGTGTCTTCTAGTGTGTCGTAGAGGCATGTCTGGCGGTCAACAATCTCTCACCAAGAAGTACACTACGCAAAACTTGCCTCTGAGAGCATTTTTCTAGGGCTATAAAAGAACTTTTACAGCCCCCTAGTAGTGATATGAGGGACACTAAAGTAAAACTAAAACTCAGTGATATGTGCAGGACATCCTGCAGCCACGTGTTGCCTCTCATTGCAGGGCTTCCAACTGCCATGTTTCAGCAGCACACAGCATTCAACAGCATTGCTCACCCAGACACAGCAAGGTTTATTGCCAATCGAGCAGTTATGGGACAAGCTGGGTCGCCAGCTTTGGGAACCTACAGGTGTACAGGATCTACAGGCCCAGCTGCAACATTTGTGGGTAAATATGCAACCTGTATGCCACCATGCCCAACCGTACCTTGTATCCAGGCTAGAAGCAGCCCAACCAGGTACTAGAGTCTTCTTTCAATTATATTGTTTCCTCCAATAAACGTATTATTTCACTCTAATATTGTAATCATTTGCGTATATCATAATGATGTTCACACATATAAAGTTTCATTGGATTCCAACGACTCCTTCTTGGTGAGTTTTTTTGTCATTGGAGTGTATACACGTACATATGAATGAAACATTGCAATATCTGAGAAGGACGAACAAGTCATAGACATTTGAATGTTCTCTCAATTGTGTTATTATAACAAGCATGTAGAATGTACAATGTACTTTTTACTTCTGTATTTATCCTGGAGAGGTATTACTACTCGAAAAATATTTAATGTGACACAACTGGCTTGGGTTAGGACGTGGAAACAAAGTGTGTGAGGTGGAAAATTCCTGCGTGCGGTGAGAGTGAATGCACTATGAATGGAGCTCTGTTCTGATGGTGAACACATCTGAGCGCGATTGCTTTTGTCTACCACCATAGTTACACCGTGCACTTTTTTTAATAAAGAATACATTTAGTACGTTTTTTTTTGTGTGTGTGTTTTTTTTCACTTTAAAATGCTTAACAGTTTCTGTTTGTGCTTAAATACAGTGTGTTTTAGGCAGTTCGGTCGTTACATTGGGTTTACAATGGCAGTAGTTTTGCTTTTGCGGCAGGCTGAATAGTTGCGCTGATTTCATCGTTCATGTTGTGTACGGCCCACACTGTGGAGGAAACGTATGGAGGATCCGCATCTCTGCGCTCTTATTACACTTATTAATAGCTGTTGGTGTTGTTTACGAATCAGGCCGCTCATAAAGCGTGATCGCAGCAGTAGATCGTTTAACTAATCTCGTAAAAAGAGGTAGAAACCGAGCCGACCTGGTGCTAGTGAAACCATGCCTAGATAAGTACTAGCAGCTACCGGGAAGTTCTGGTTTGTAAGCAACATGCGACTAGTTTGGTTGCATTTCTTTAGTCAATGAAGTAGAAAACAAGTCAGTCGGACTGTTAAAGCTGCCGATTCGCCTTGGTAGGCTTTGAGATCATGTTGGATCGTTCCATCAGTAAATCAGCCTGAACTGCCTGTACTGCAAGTGCTGGTGCAGCTGTGAGCTCAAGATCCAGAGTTCAGTCAAGATTCAACTTCCATGTAACGCGGACAAACAGAGATCAGGGTTAGGAGTGTGCTGAAGGCTTGATCACTCAGGATTGAAGAATGATCTGGTGGTGAGTAGCTGGGTGCAGATGATGCGGATGAGCTGGATCATAACAGTGATAAACAGAAGAATGATGAAGCTGCTGGTGGCTCTGGGTCTCATCGCATACATCGCCTGTAAGTGCATCTTCTCCCAAGCCTTTCTTAAACCTCCTAAACAACTTAACCACGTCTTAAAAAACTTGAAGGCTACCTAACTCACTGGTGGTGACTCACTGGTGATTCACCGCCCCACAAAGGTCATTTGGGTGTTCTTATGTTGCAAGACAGTACAGATATGCGTTATTTAACGTCCATCCGATCAACGTCTGTTCGCTTTAATGGCTGAGGGCTTAAAAATAATAATAAATCATAAAAACAAATTAAAATCTGTCTTTTAACTCAGGTCTTTGTGGCCCTAAAGAGACTCAAACCGGCAGAAACACAGTACAGCCCTGGCTGAGGTATGATGTTTACGTTTACATCATTCAGCAGATGCCTTTATCCAGAGCACCTTACAGAAGTGCTTTGTATTCTTCTTGGTAGACATTACCTCATATTAGTACAAATCAACAATACCCAAGAACACAATCCAACTAAATCCTGCTAGGTCTTGTAGGTACAGTGGTGTGAAAAAGTGTTTGGCCCCTTCCTGATTTCCTATTTTTTTGCACATTTGTCACACTTAAGTGTTTCGGAACATCAAACCAATTTAAATATTATTCAAAGACAACACAAGTAAACACAATATGCAGTTTTTAAATGAAGGTTTTTATTATTAAGGGAGAAAAAACTTTGAGCATGAACGGCCTTTTTAAGGTCATGCCACAGCATCTCAATAGGATTCAGGTCAGGACTTTGAATAGGCCACTCCAAAGTCTTCATTTTGTTTTTCTTCAGCCATTCAGAGGTGGACTTGCTGGTGTGTTTTGGATCATTGTCCCGCTGCAGAACCCAAGTTTGTTTCAACTTGAGGTCATGAAAGATGGCCGGACATTCTCCTTCAGGATTTTTTGGTAGACAGCAGAATTCATAGTTTCATTTATCACAGCAAGTCTTCCAGTTCCTGAAGCAGCAAAACAGCCCCAGACCATCACACTACCACCACCATATTTTACTGTTGGTATAATGTTCTTTTTCTGAAATGCTGTGCTACTTTTACGCCAGATGTAATGGGACACACACCTTCCAAAGAGTTCAACGTTTGTCTAGTCAGTCCACAGAATATTTTGCCAAAAGTCTTGGCAAAAAAAGCTTTAATGTTCTTATTGCTCAGCAGTGGTCTTCATCTTGGAACTCTGCCATGCAGGTCATTTTTGCCCAGTCTCTTTCTTATGGTCGAGGCATGAACACTGACCTTATCTGAGGCAAGTGAGGCCTGCAGTTCTGGATGTTGTTGTGGGGTCTTTTGTGATTTCTTGGATGAGTCGTCGCTGCACTCTTGGGGTAATTTTGGTCGGCTGACCACTCCTGGGAAGGTTCACCACTGTTCCATGTCTTCGCCATTTGTGGATAATGGCTCTCACTGTGGTTCGCTGGAATCCCAAAGCTTTAGAAATGGTTTTATAACCTTTTCCAGACTGATAGATCTCAATTACTTTCTTTCTCAATTGTTCCTGAATTTCTTTGGATCTCGGCATGATGTGTAGCTTTTAAGGATCTTTTGGTGTACTTCACTTTGTCAGGCAGGTCCTATTTAAGTGATGTCCTGATTGAGAACAGGTGTGGCAATAATCAGGCCTGGGTGTGGCTAGAGACAGTGAACTCAGGTGTGATAAACCATAGTTAAGTTATGTTTTAACAAAAGGGGGCAATCACTTTTTCACACAGGGCCATGTAGGTTTGAATTTTTTTCTTCCTTAATAATAAACACCTTCATTTAAAAACTTCATTTTGTGTTTACTTGTGTTGTCTTTGAATAATATTTAAATTGGTTTGATGTTCCGAAACACTTAAGTGTGACAAACATGCAAAGAAATAGTAAATCAGGAAGGGGGCAAACACTTTTTCACACCACTGTAAATCCATAAACTTTTTAAAAATATAGAATTGTATTAAATATGCAAGTGCATTTTAAGATTTCATTTAAGTGCTGAGTTAAGAGGTGAGTCTTTAGTTGCCCTTTTGAAGACAGCAGTAGACTCAGCCAATCTGACATCAAGTAGAAGTTCATTCCACCACCACCTGACAATCACCAATGAATCCGGTTAACAGCGTTGAACAGCCAATCGGTGCTGCAGATCCACAAGCAGAGGTGGGAGTTAGAGTTTAAGAGCAGAAGTCTGTCATTGATGCGAAAGTTAGAGAACACAAGACCTTACCGATTGTGTGCTCAATTTCCTGTTGACTCACGTTTGGAATAGAGACTGTTCTGACATGGTTGATATGTTTAGACTTTTTTGTACAAGTTACCTGTGTTTGTGTCTATGGCTTTCCATTACTTATCCGTAGCAAGTTCTAAATGGCGTTCTTAATTGTATTTGCCTGTTGCTGTGTAAATCAAATTGAAAATACCCTTCATATTTACGTCACAGTAATCTAAAAAGATTATGTGACCAGGGTAATGTGTGGTCAAAGTTCATTTTTGGTAAGCATCCTCTTTCACAGAATGTAATGCAGATAAGTGACGCGTATCTGTACTCTGAATCACCTTTGCACTGTTATTGTGCTTACTTATCCCTGAATGAATGATGAACATATCTAGGTCAAACAGAACCAACCTAACCGTGTTTTAAAAGCTGACTTTCTCACTGTACTGGAAAAGTAATGTAGGGTATTCTTCACAAGGGAATGCTCTGGTTGTATCTGTAAGCACATCCACTGAACTGCAAATCCAAATGTGTTAAGGAAGTGATTTTGTCATTGGGGCTGTTGTTAGGTTACAAAGCAACACTCTTCCCATACATCACCTGCAAGAACATCTCCTTACACCTGAGCTAATGACCAAGATATGAACTCGGATATCATCCCAACGTCAAACTGGACAAACTATACCATGTCTCTGAACTCTACAAGGGTACCTGACCCTGTCACTCCATTACAAAAGTGCCATTTAAGTACATGTACTTCTTCTACAATCAGACTGAGCCGAACTTTCTATGTCTCAGTGACTTGTTCCTGCACCACAAAAGTTACTTGGGGTATGCTTCACATGCGAATGCTCTGTCCATAACTTATATGCAAGCACATCTTTGTCTGCTTACCGCTGAAATAATGACCAAGTTTGAAACCCACTGACCACATCTTTAACAAGCTGAGGTAAACCATAGCCAAGTGAAGCATGTCTCAGAAACCTGGAAGGCTGTCTGCCTTTTTCACTAGTTTTGTTTTATAAACTCCACACACAAATCCACACATATCTGTGCAAACTCTGTCGAAATCTGGAATAGGCCCTTCAACATGGTAAGAGTGAAAACACACACTCAACAGAAACGTCTGAGCTCCTGCTATTTCAAAAACAGAAATAACAAAAGAGTAATCAAATATCAAGTTTAGCTCTAATGATAAACCACTTGTTCCCTTAAATTGCCAAAACAGTCCAAACAAACAAACTTGCCAAATCTGCTATCATTCACACTCTGCTTAAATCAGCATAAACATGATTTAAAATGACTGTTTGTAATGAAAGTTGTAGGCAAAACTCACCATTCATTCATTGCCTTATCCGCTTATCATAGTCAGGGTCGGGGGAGAGCCGGTGCCTAGCCGGCAGCATAGGGCACAATGCAGGAACAACCATAGACAGGGCGCCAATCCATCGTAGGGCACATACATTCACACTCCCATACACACACTCACACACTAAGGGGCACTTTGGAAACACCAATTAACCTAACACGCATGTGGGAGGAAACCGGAGCACCCGGAGAACCCACGCGAACACGGGAAGAACATGCAAACTCCACACAGGCGGAGCCCAGGGTTGGGATCGAACCGTGGATCTTGAAGCTGTGAGCCGACAGTGCTAACCACTGCACCACCGTGCCACCACGGCCACTCACCAGGACAATCTGAATGGTTTCTTAATAACAAAGAGAACACATGAGAGACATTTCTGGAAAAGTCCCACCAGAGAGAGTATTAGGATTGTAAAACTACAATAGGGGCCAAAAATCTAAAATCCCTATTCAATTTTTGGGGGGATCTTTATAGAGAAGGATTGGTAAGCGAGGAATTCAGAAAGCCGTTCAAACCTTTGTTCCCTAAAGCCTTGAGTACACTACACGACTTTTAAACTCATATAAAAAGACTGGGGGTATCACAGTTCCCAACTGAGTTTTGCTGATTTCTGTGGCGAGTGAGAAAAATGTCAATTGCACACTAAACGACTAAGGATCACACACTACACGACTTCAATCTGCTGCTGAAGCGAACAGAGAACACCCCGAAACACGCTCCTCACGTTACCTAAGAGACCCAAAGTAAATGTGGAGGCACAATGACTTACACACCTACACAATTATAGCAATAACTACCTAGGCAGCTATTAATGCACATGTAGCTACAGTACTCTCTGTTTTGACTCTCTCCACACACAAACAATCTAGCCAGAGCTAGCCACCATTCTAGTAGTAATCAGCTAAATTGACTTTTTGTGCTCAGTTTTCATTGGCTGTTGACTGGACCTGGTTTGAATCACTGACCAGTATACTCTACTAGATTACTCTCGAGTTGGGTCAGAAAAAATAAAACTTTTGATATGATTAGATTGGTCTAAAATGCAGTCAGGAAGCCAAAAAACGTAGTCTGCCCCTCTCACAACCCACTAGATCAGTGTTTCCCAACCTTTTTGAGCTACAGCACATATTTCACATTAGGAAAAATCACAAGGCACACCACCAAACAAAAATGTCACAAAAAGTATATTTGTTGAAATATAATGAAAATCTAGTCTCAATTTACTTGGTGTGAAACCTGGACCTATTTAGTTGAACACAACGCTGATATTTTTGCAGGAATTAAAGAAAGACACACATGAAGCTCTTTCTCAACAGCTCTGAGACTCCCTCTCTATTTTTGTCTTTATAGCAGTCATGCCGCCTTGAACTTTTCAACCTTTTGCCACATTTCAGGCTTTAAACATAAAGATATGAAATTGTAATTTTTTGTGAAGAATCAACAACAAGTGGGACACAATCGTGAAGTGGAACAAAATTTATTGGATATTTTAAACTTTTTTTAGAAATAAAAAACTGAAAAGTGGGGCGTGCAAAGTTATTCGGCCCCCTTGCGTTAATACATTGTAGCGCCACCTTTTGCTGTGATTACAGCTGCAAGTCACTTGGGGTATGTCTCTATCAGTTTTGCACATCGAGAGAATGAATTTTTGCGAATTCTTCCTTGCCAAACAGCTCGAGCTCAGTGAGGTTGGATGGAGAGCGTTTGTGAAAGCAGTTTTCTGCTCTTTCCACAGATTCTCGATTGGATTCAGGTCTGGACTTTGACTTGGCCATTCTAACACCTGGATACGTTTATTTGTGAACCACTCCATTGTAGATTTTGCTTTATGTGTTGGATCATTGTCTTGTTGGAAGATAAATCTCCGTCCCAGTCTCAGGTCTTTTGCAGACTCCAACAGGTTTTCTTCCAGAATGGTCCTGTATTTGGCTCCATCCATTTTCCCATCAATTTTAACCATCTTCCCTGTCCCTGCTGAAGAAAAGCAGGCCCAAACCATGATGCTGCCACCACCATGTTTGACAGTGGGGACATTGTGGCCAAAACGTTCGTCTGACCAGAGCACCTTCTTCTACATGTTTGGTGTCTCCCAGGTGGCTTGTGGCAAACGTTTTATGGATATCTTTGAGAAATGGCTTTCTTCTTGCCACTCTTCCATAAAGGCCAGATTTGTGCAGTGTACGACTGATTGTTGTCCTATGGACAGAGTCTCCCACCTCAGCTGTAGATCTCTGCAGTTCATCCAGAGTGACCATGGGCATCTCTGATCTCTGGTCTTCTCCTTGTTTGAGCTGAAAGTTTAGAGGGACAGCCGGCTCTTGGTAGATTTGCAGTGGTCTGATACTCTTTCCATTTCAATATGATCGCTTGCACAGTGCTCCTTGAGATGTTTAAAGCTTGGGAAATCTTTTTGTTTCCAAATCCGGCTTTAAACTTCTCCACAACAGTATATCGGACCTGCCTGGTGTGTTCCTTGGTCTTCATGATGCTCTCTGCGCTTTAAACAGAACTCTGAGACTATCACAGAGCATGTGCATTTATACGGAGACTTCATTACACACAGGTGGATTTTATTTATCATCATCAGTTATTTAGGTCAACATTGGATCATTCAGAGATCCTCACTGAACTTCTGGAGTGAGTTTGCTGCACTGAAAGTAAAGGGGCCGAATAATTTTGCACGCCCCACTTTTCAGTTTTTTATTTCTAAAAAAAAGTTTCAAATATCCAATAGATTTTGTTCCACTTCACGACTGTGTCCCACGTGTTGTTGATTCTTAACAAAAAATTACAATTTCATATCTTTATGTTTGAAGCCTGAAATGTGGCAAAAGGTTGAAAAGTTCAAGGGGGCCGAATACTTTTGCAAGGCACTGTAGGTTGTGGAAAAAGGGAGCAGCACTGAAATAGCTTTGTTTGCCAGAATGGGGAACTCCTTGGCAGCAGTCAGCCAAAAAATGTGCAAACATAGATCAGCAAAGCTCAGTTTTAGACCACAATTTGTTTCAGTTCAGTTATTTCTTCCTGTTCCTGCAAAGTCATGTCCTTTCCAACTACAGTTGAGCTCTATGGATTCCTAACCCAGTCAATGCAATCAGTGGCAAGTGATGGGAAATAACATGACAACATGTCTTCAAGTAACTTTGCAGATGTTTACCTATTGTCTCACACAGTGCAACACTGTTGACACTCTGCCATTTCTGGGTGTGTGGGAACATGTTAAGGTTGGCACTTTCGACATGATGTTTCCAGAGCTACACCTTTGAACAAAATCCCTTTAGTTTATCTGTACTTGTGAGCAGGTTTTCGTTTCAACCTTGCATTGATGTGTTTTCCAAAACTACCTTTCAATGTCAGCAGACATGTCTTCAATACGTCTGGAAATTGTATCATTTGAGAGACTTGAGCTATTTCTTTAACAGCACCAGGGCCGATCATCTCTGTTAAGGCAGGCAGGATTAATGTCTCCACTACGGTATGTGGCTATTTTGATTTAGCGATGAGTTCAGCAACTAGGTAGCTAGCTTTTAAGTGCTTTCTCACTCGTCTTGGTGGGTTTCCTCATTAAGGCTCCCTGTTTCTCAGTCTGTTCACACAATGGTCCGTGTTCTTGTTTTGAAGTGATGGGTCTTTAAGTTTACTTGGAATCATGGGACTGTTTGAACTTTTCCTCACACACCAGGCATAGCGCAATTGGCTTGGTTGGTTCCCCAGTATAAGTGAATCCAAAGGCAAGATGACTTTTATTGTATTGTCTTGAGCTCACGTTTTTTTTGCTTTCTTCTGACCACTACTCATGCTAGGGTCTTCGTCTGGGTCGGAATTTTCTCCAGGACCCAGGTCAGACTGACTACTTTTATTCTTTTTTCAAATATTTATCCATTGATATTACCTGTGGCATGGTCTCACTCGCAGCATGACTATGACCTTTCGTATTTCTTCGTCGTCGTCTTCTGTTTTACCGGTGGTTGGCAACCCACTTAATTGGAGCAAGAAGTTGTACTGCATGTAATTGTTCTGCCTGTCACTACACACTGCTCGTTTAGAGTACCAATCAGGTGAAATTGGACAATCTTCCACGGCACACCTATTTGCGGCAGCACAGTGGTTGGGAAACACTGCACTAGATTCTCTTTCCAGCTGTCGACTCAGACTGGCGAAAATTCTGCAGACTAGGGGCAACAAGCACTGTCCAGACTAAGAATTGGAGCTAACATCGGGGTAAAAATCACATGGTGTGACCCCAACTTAAGCTCGGTTTGTTTGATATTTGTGATTGTTTCCACTCATGTCATGAACTTCTTTTTTTTTTGGTCCAAACTTTGTCTTTTTTCTCTTTATTTTTTGGTGGCTGGTGCATCTCTGATACAGTATTTTCACTTTGAGGCCATGTGTTGTAAAAGCTACCAAAATTTGACTAAATGAGTGAATACTCACAATACTAGGGACTGTGGTAGCCTAGTCCTGGTCCAGGGTTCAAATCCCACCTCTGCCAAACTGCCACTGAGTCTCTGAGCAAAACCCTTAAGCCACAATTTCTTGGATTGTAAGATTGTATGAATTTTAGGTCTCTCTGGATAAGGTCTAAATGACATAAATGTATATATTATTATACTCGAGTGCAGATATTATATACTTGACTACAGGTATGTAGTACATGTCACTGTTTTAACATTCAGATAGAAATGACAGGAAACACCAATCTAAATAAAACTGTATCAGGACACTTGAGACCAACTCTATACCACTGACTTGGGATGTAAAGCCAGTATTGTACATGTTTGGTGGAATAAAATATGAGAGATGTCCAGACATGAAGATGTACTGTATACTGGTTAAGCCCAAAGTAGAATATTCTTCACGCTACAGGGATGCATTGTTGGCAAATTGTGACCTAATTATTTAAGAGGTCTAATAGTACTTAATACTTGACAGTTATTTCCTAAGTATAAAAAATCAAATGACACAGAAAAAAATAATTTGCAGACAAGTTTAGTAAAGGGATTAAATGCCCAATCAATGGCCATTAAAAAGTGCCCTTTGTCCATAAAATGCTCATAAAAATACATTTAAGTATATATTATCCAATAATTTAACGTTGGCTGTGCAGCTAAATTACTGACAAGTTGTCGAATGTAACTTTTGACTTGTGTTCATTTTACAAACAAAAAAGGAGTGATATCATTATAATCACCCATAGAGTAGGACTCTTGTCATGTCATAGATAGTTGTTGATCATCTGCAATACTGTATGACCATATTTAGGCGAGTAAATAGAAATTTTAGAGTGATTTCTAAATAATTGTTAGACTGTGCTGGCTCAGTGGTTAAGGCTCTGGACTGCTAATTTGAAGGTTGTCAGTTTAAATATTTTCTCCACTAAGCTGCTACTATTGGACCTTGAGCAAAGTCATTAACCTTAAACTACTCAATTAAATTCAAAGTCGCTGTGAATAAGGGTACCTGCTCGGCTTGGGCTGATAGTTGCATTGTTTTTGTCTTACAAGCCAAGGTGGGTGGCATTTTACACTGAGTTTGAGTTTCTTTATAGAATCATTTCTATCAAGCATGAGTTTTTAAGTGGCAGAGCAATTAAATTGTGTAATCAGAGTATATTACAGGTCCATCCGATCATTGTCCATTTGCTTTAATGAGCGAAGTCTTGCATATTATAATCAATTATAATAGGAAATAAAACGCTGTCTTTTGATTATGGACATTAGGGCTGTAAACACCTGTTCAGCTCAACAGTCAGTCAATGCTGCCTATCCACAAGCTAAACTTGGAGTGGAAGTCTTTTGAATAGAATAGAATAGAAAGCCTTTATTGTCATTATATGCCGCATACACAGTATACATAATACAATGAGATTGGAAGCTTCTCCTTAAGGTGCACACAGCATAATAGAAGAAAAACTAAGACTACTAGTGCAAAAAATATGCAAAAACTGTGCAAAATGTTTCTGTATTGTGTGATATGTCAATAGTGCAGGTTCCTGTTTAGCATTGTGATGGCTTTGGGAAAGAAGCTGTCCCTGAGTCTGTTTGTTTTGGCCGGTATGGACCTGTAGCGCCTACCAGAAGGCAACAGGTTGAAGAATGGGAAGCTGGGGTGGGTATTGTCCTTGAGAATGTTCCTGGCTCTGGTGAGACAGCGGGAGTTGTAAATGGAGTCTATGGAAGGCAAAGAGCAGCCAATGATTTTTTCTGCAGTGTTGGTCAGCCTCTGCAGTCTTCTTCTGTCAGCTTCTGTGCAACTGGAGTGCCACACTGACACAGCATAGGTCAGCAGGCAACGGTAGAAGGTCACCAGCAGGCTTGTGTGTAGTTGTTCCTTCCTGAGTACCCTCAAGAAGTGTAGCCGCTGCTGGGCCTTCTTGACCAGTGCAGAAGTGAATGTGTGTGTGTAAGTGTGTAACTACCTTACCGGTTGTGTGCTCAGTTGCTCATTAGCTCACGTTTGGACTTTTGACTGTTTTAACTCGGTTGACTTTCTGCTATTTTCCACTACCTGGGTATTCTCTCTAACCTATAAATATATAAACTGGTTCACATTCTGTTGGATTTCAGTTCTAGCTGCCTACTTTTCATTAGAACCCTGTCCCTTTGCATTCTCTCTGTCCTTTTCAGCACCGATGTCATGTAACATTAACATCTTGTGGTTCTCAGTGTTAGGTTGCTTGGTTGAAACAAATATACAGTGGTACTTCGGTTCTTGACACATTTTGACTAGAAAATTTGTCACAGTTCTCGTCAGTTGCTCGGTCCCCTGCGCACTTACTTAAACTTATGAGTCGAGCCGCATGACTCATTTCATGATTCAGGACACAGTGATTCAGATTCACAATAGCTTTCTCTTAGAGAAGATCTCCACTGTATTTACCGTGTTTTTATTTATTTATTACATCTACAGTACTATATTCTTAGTGCAAATAATTCTCCATGGGTCCTAAAAAGCTTAGGTTTTAAGAGCCAACCGAAAGCAAAACAGGAATTGAATGCTCCAGAACACACAATGAAGAAATTCATTACTCACTGTAATACCTGAGAATTTTCAACACTTTATTATAAAATAAGCTTTGTGTTATTGATTTTGGCCAACTGTAGGTTCACGTAAGTGTTTCAAACTTTAACTTGCTTATCATGAGGCAGAATCTCTATCTACAAGCGCCATAATGTAACTGCAGTCATTTAAGGTGGACCAGAAAATGCGAATAAGAAGCCAACTTCAGCCTCACCTCTGCTATGATACACCAAACACATGTTAAACTTTTCAGTTCATTTTACATTTAACTTATGATGGATTTGTCTGAACATATCCACATCATAAGTCAGGGAGCACCTGGACTCCACCAATCCACAGTCAGACAGATTGTGTACAAATGTAGGAAATTCAAGACCATTGTTACCCTCCCCAGGAGTGGTCGACCAACAAAGATCACTCCAAGAGCAAGGCGTGTAATAGTTGGCGAGGTCACAAAAGACCCCAGGGTAACTTCTAAGCAACTGAAGGCCTCTCTCACATTGGCTAATGTTAATGTTCATGAGTCCACCATCAGAAGAACACTGAACAACAATGGTGTGCATGGCAGGGTTACAAAAAGAACATTGCTGTTCATCTGCAGTTTGCTAAAGATCATGTGGACAAGCCAGAAGGCTACTGGAAGAATGTGTTGTGGACGGATGAGACCAAAATAGAACTTTGGGATTAAAAGAAAAGCGTTATGTTTAGAGAAAGCAAATCACTGCATTCCAGCATAAGAACCTTATCCCCATCTGTGAAACATGGTGGTGGTAGTATCATGGTTTGGGCTTGTTTTGCTGCATCTGGGCCAGGACGGCTTGCCATCATTGATGGAACAATGAATTCTGAATTATATCAGAGAATTCTAAAGGAAAATGTCAGGACATCTGTCCATGAACTGAAGCTCAAGAGAAGGTGGGTCATGCAGCAAGACAACGACCCTAAGCACACAAGTCGTTCTACCAAAGAATGGTTAAAGAAGAATAAAGTTCATGTTTTGGAATGGCCAAGTCAAAGTCCTGACTTTGATCCAAACGAAATGTTGTGGAAGGACCTGAAGTGAGCAGTTATTGTGAGGAAACCCACCAACATCCCAGAGCTGAAGATGTTCTGTACAGAGGAATTGGGCTAAAATTCAAAAATATAAAAAAAGATGTCACACAAAAAAATGAAAGAACAATACATTTAATAACATTGGTCCTTATAAATTATTGTATTTACTAATATAAATTGATATTTATATAGTCTGTTGTCTGTTGAAGTTTATAAATAATGCAGTTGCAAATTTATGTTGTTGGTAGGGATATTGTTTTGAGTTTATATTTTATTTATTTATTTATTTTTTCTTGCTCCCTGTTAATCTCGCCAAACTAATTTCTTCCCATCTGTGATGGCAGGACGGATTTCCCTCCATGCACTTTACCTCAAAAAGCCACCTACCTCAGCTCTCGCCCTTGCCATTCCTGAAATGTGACAAATGTCTTGGCAACAATTAAATACTTCCCAGTTAAGCCACCAAATTTTCAGACTGGACGGTAGATGTTATTTTATCTACTAATTGTTATTTCTCTGTTGATGTGTTAATGTCATTGTCAGTCTTTAAATTGGCCTAAAAGCATATTGACACACGGTCGACGCGCTCATGTGCTATCTTGAACAATCAGAATTTGCAGTGCCGGATGATGTACAGCCCCTGTCTGTTATTCATCGTAGACTGGACTTCATGCGCTTCACGTCACAGAAACAATCGTCAATCACCAACTATATCTCAAATTTGCGTAAATTGATTAGAAACTGTACATGCTTATGTAGATTGTAAATATGATTGTACGATCATGAGGGGTGTTCAGTAATGCACATTGTCAGCATCGGGTATGAATGTCACTGCCTTTGTCTATTTTCTTGTAACCTTATTAAGTCGCCAAACTCGCCTCTCACCAAAAGTAGCCATGAACAGAGGTAGGCGAGATAATGAGGTTAGACTGTATTTACAGTAAAAACCCTGTCAGCGAATCCATAGGGGAAAAATGATTGTTTATTGATCGAGGTAAAACATTCAATTAATTGTGATATTGATTTGTGGTCATATTACCCAACACTAATGAAAGTTATTAGTAAGCACACCAACACAACTTTTCAAATGGAGAAAATCCTCAGTCATCTGAAAATGAAAAGTGACTTAATTGGAGGGAAGAGCAGATGGCCTTCTAAGTGTGGTCTATGTTGTGAGATGTCGGATTAATAACCTAATTTTTTAAATATACGTTACATGTACTGCATTTACCAGACACCCTTATCCATACTGATATTTTCACACAACACTAGCATTACCCCAAAGTGTTCTGATCGAGTCGCATTTCATTCAGAATGCCTATGGCTTATCAAAGTGTTGTTTTTTTTTACATTGACTTTTGTGATTGAGATAGATATCCAGGTTTTCTTCTTTTTATATCAACTAAAGATTGATTTTTATCAGGGTTTTCTGAGCTAAAAGCTAATATTGGACACTGAATGCAAAAGCACATTATTGTAGTTTGCTTTGGACAGTACAGTGTACATTGTACTGGACTCCCCTCTGCTACTGATGAAGGAAAATCCATATACATACACCTGCGCTGTCTCAGACTCTGGTTGAACTGAAAATTCTTGTTAACAAGGACTTTCCATTGTTTGTTCTCATCTTGTATAGCCATTGTATGTCAGCCTACAGGCAACCATTGATATGTTGGTCAGCTGCTCTCCATGGTTCTGAATATATCCCAAGCTACACACGATGCGTCTTGATGAACATTGTTTTTGCTATTCAATTGGAGGAACGAAGGAAAGGGTGATCATTGTATGAGGTATTGTTCTTGTGTGTAGTTTTTTAGTGTCCACATTATTTTGCCTTAGTGTTGTAGATTGAGGTTGAGCCTCACACGATTGTAAGCACTGTTTAGGAAAATCATGACTGAGCCATTTGATTTTGCATCTCTGCATTGTCTTAGGGGTGGGCGATGTGATAAAATTAAGTCACAATATTTAAAGACATTTTCACGATACACGATATTTATCACGATACATGTGATCGCAGACAAAATGCAACAGCAGCGACCAATTCCTAAAAACGACTATTGAAGTATTATCCAGATAGTACTGTATTCAAGATGAGCTGCACTTCATCCAGTTAAACAGGACTATATACACAATAACAGAATTTATCATGATATGATAAAATATCATCATTTCCCACCCCTGTGTTGTCTTATAAATGCGCAGTCAATTCTTCACAATGTTCCGTATCAGTGGCTTCATCAATAAGCACATCACTGTGCCAACATGTATATTTATGTTGTTGTTGTTACAACATTGTTGTGTAAAACTGCACTAGTCCGTGTATTTGTGGCACCAAAACAACTTGTAGGTGATAAGGGGTGTGACCTGTTTTGCCCATAGTAGATTTGATAACACTGATTATTAGCCATTGTGCATATTTCTGTATTAAAATGGGCAGGTTTTAGTGCATTTCAGAAAATCTGGAACTCAAACAGATTTACTTGCATGTTCATGATAGATTAATAGCTATTCATATGTGCAGTGCTTATAGAAATATCATACCCTGTCAAAGTCCTATTGTCACATTACACCCTGAGAGCGAGGATAAATTAAAGTCTCATATATATCTTAAGTGTAAATACTTATTGGCCTAAAACGTCATCAGATTTTGACACGACTCCTAAAAGGACATAGAGTGTATGTAACGCTCGTGAGATGAATGTCAGACGCATGCGGCTGTAGGGATTAGTGAGGTTTATTAGTCAACACAAACAGGCAGTGGAAAGACGCAGTCAAAGCCCTACGCGAAGTCGAAGCCGGGTAAACACAAACAACATCAGTATCCAAAGGGGCAGACAGAATCCAGGTCGATACACAGGAGAAGCCAGAACAGGATATAATGCTCGGTGTGCATGGAATCCATTGGCAATACGTGGCACCTAAATAGTGTCCCTAATGAGTGTCAGGCGATGTGCTACGGATGTATGGCCGCTGTTGGGACATGGATACTTGGGAGATGTAGGCTCGGGAATCCTCTAGGACGTGAGAGGCATTCCCGGGTGTGACAGTGGACCTAGTTAAACAAGTAAGACTAATAAGACTAGGGATAAACCCATTTACCACTGCTATACCACTATCAGTGGTACTTAAATTGTACACCTCAACCCCATTTTGGTCAGTCTGATTATTCATCAGTGCTTCTGCCTTCTGCATACAAGCAGAAACTTGGAGTCTTCACCAATGAACAGGACACACTGCTTAAATTCTTATAAGCAATATGACTTAGAAACACTATATATACCGTATTTTTCAGACCATAAGGCGCACTTAAAATCCTTTAATTTTCTCAAAAATCGACAGTGCGCCTTAAAATGCGGTGCATCTAATGTATGAATTAATTCTGGTTGTGCTTTCTGACCTAGAACCGATTGTAGATGGTACACGGCGCTCATAAATCTGTCAAAATGTTTTAGCACGGCCTTGGTAAGTTAGGAAGCTTATGGCAACCGTATTGCGCATCATCAC